>JAYESA010000001.1:106139049-106739049 GCA_036927795.1 Iris macrosiphon | reverse complement strand
TATCAATGTATCATACCATGATACACCACCCAAAGCCTATGAAATATCAAACATATATAACATCCTATCTAAATAACTAGTACGTATATATAAATCTATTATTTAGTGAAGAGTGACACTAAGTGGGCAAAACTCCCAAGTTTGAGGCACAAAACAATATTCCACAAGAAAAAAATCATAGATCTAGATAGATAAAGGATTCTAGCACCGAGATCTAGCCAAATAGAGTCAATTCCACCTATGGAGGGTTCCTATAGATCCAATGGGTATTTTAACCATAAATAGAGTGGAAAATAGAGAGTTACCTAAGTTTTGAGTGGCCTTCTTGAAGAACTCAAAATTTGTAAACGAGAAAAATAAAGCGGACATGATCCTCAACACTTGGACTCATTTTCAAACTTCCTCTAGAAATGACAAGCTTCTTAGCCTCCTTGGAATGAAAAATGAGAGGGATAAGATTTGGGAATGGGTGGATTAGGATTTTCTCTCAACTTTTGGGGATGAACTAATGGAGGCTACTATGAATAAAGAGGCTTATATAGACTCCTCTCTTAGGGTTTAGGTTAGGTTTTGTGTCATAATGATTTGATTTCACTCAAAAGCCCCTCTCATTCTTTCATGAATAGGATCTCATAATTCTTAGGATGAAATATTCTATTCTTGAGTCTAAATAGGTTTAATGGTCCTAATATAGTCATGACTAACCAGTGGTTCAACTTAACTAGTATAAATTAAATAAATAACCCATTAATCACATTATATATATACACATAAAAATTTTAAATTATAACAAATTACCAAAATATCCTTGTCCTGAAAATTAGGTGATTACAATCCTTACCCCTTAAAAAAAACTTGTCCTCAAAATTTAAAGGTGGTCGCACTTCTTCTAGGTCAACCCCCCTCCACCCCCCCCCCCCCCCCCCCCCGCAGTCACAGTCAATAAGTTCTATCTAATCAACATGCATGATCATGGTCCTATTGGTCGTGATATCACAGTCTCAATTGGGGTCACTACACTATCTACCGCATCACAAAACAATCCAAGATGTACTAATAAAAAATATAACAAAAGATGGAAAGGATAGGAAGAGGAAATAGAACAAACTAAACAAAACATGCTAACCCATCACCTGTAGCATCAGCCTCCTCGACCGTTAACGCAAAAGCCCTGCCCTATTGGGATATCTCCCTCTGTCGGTGTGGGCATAATGTTGTGCCACAGGTGGCCTAACTACCTCTCTCTGACCTTGTACTCCACCAAATGGGAGTATTGTAGGGCAATCCCTCATCTGGTGTGTTGCGGATTCACAAAACAAGCACACTTTTAGCCTCCTCCGACAAACATCCCAAGTCTGTCCTGACTTCCTGCAGTAGGCATAAGTGGGCACTGGCCTCTGGGGCTGCTGCTGAACTCGAGCATGAACCAGCGTATGAACCTGCTGCTGTTGGATATGGGGATGCTTAGCTGATCCCACACTGCTACCAGCACTACCCAAAACATCTCTACATCTCTTGGACTTGAGATCCAAGTCATCCTCTGCCCTCTGCGCATCTATCAGGATCTCCTCAAAAGTAGCTGTGCGGTGCCCCCTAGTGAGGGATTTGATCTCCATGATTAAACCCTTCCTAAATTTTTTGGCCTTCCCTTGGGAATTCTGCCCCACCACAAACCTGCTCAATCTATAAAACTCCACAACGTACTCGTCCATTGTCATACTCCCTTAGACGAGGCCTAGGAACTGGCTCTCTAAGTCACTCAAAGTCACGCCCGGAAAGAACTTCTCCTTGAAAATCTCTTTAAAAGCCTCCCAAGTAAATCCTACCATCGTGATCCTCGGGTCTGTCCTGAACCATGTCAATGCTATATCAAACATCTGGATTCCCGCTGCCTCTACTCGTAGAGTCTTCAAAATTTATGCCAGTCGCAGGTTCCTCTCCACGTCCTTGATCCAATTATCGGCATATAAGATCCCTTCTGTGCCCTTGAAGTCTTTCGGCCCTATCCTCTTGAAGTCTATGATAGTCCCCGCCTCGACTGCTGTAGGGTGAACTGAGGTGGTGTCGTCTGTGGCTAGACCAAGATAACTCTCTCGACTGTGGTGAGTGCAAGCTGGTAGGTATTCTTAATGCCCTACCTCATTACTTCTGACTGACGTTGTTGTGCCTCCATCATCTACTAAAAGAGCACAAACATCTGTATCAGATCGTTTGCAGGTGGTGGAGGTGGAAGATCCTCTGAGACTGTCGGCATTAACCTCTATACCGGAGGTGGAGCACCCCCGAAAGCTGCTACAAAAATGCCAATCTAGATCGGTGAAGCGAACCTGTGAACTGAAGCTGCTGGAACAGTGTCTGCTGGTGCTGCCCTCATAGGCGACAAAGTAACCGACCTCGTTGACACTACGCCTGAGCGCTAGGAACGCATCTTCGGTGACATCCTGAAGATAGGTTGAAAGCAAAGGAATCAATATTGAGCGAGATACGATATCATCAAAGAATGATAGCATTATTCAAAGTAAATCAAGCATTCAGATAGATAAGGATAGCAAAGCAAAGAATTTGGAAGTGTTTCCTAGTTGTGATTGAGTATTCTCTCTCTCATCCTAGTGTCCTATATCCTACATCCTATCGCAGGCCCGCAGTAGTACAACTATATCGTTGCACTATCACGACTTCACACTAATGACAAAGACTGACCTGAATGGGCCACTACTAAAAATTTGTCATGACCCGCACCTGCTAAAGGGGCACGAGTACGTTGGTACGTCCATCCTACGTTGCAGCATCAGCGGTAGAACAATGTCTAGGTTAACTAACTATACCTGTCAATGATATTGCAACTGTAAAACCCCTAATTCTGATAATTGTGTTAGTCTTTTTAATTAATTATTTAATTGAATTATAGTAATTATGAGCTAATTAGAGAAAATAAAATTTAGTTAACTTTTATTTTTAGGTGTTTGTGCAATAGGAGATTTATGGAGCAATTGTAAATTTTCTTTAATTTATTCCATGTAGATGACCTTGTGGACGATTGACAGATTAATTGTATGCTCTAAATAAATTTCTAGAATTTTCTATATAGATATATATGTATATATGTAATGTTATTAAAGAAATAGAAAAGAAAAGAATTAGAAAAGAAAGGAAAGGAAAAAGAAATAAAAGAAAAATAGAAAGAAAAGAAAAAGGAAAAAGAAATAAAAGAAAAAGAGAAAGAAAAAGAAATAGAATGGATCTCAAAACCCTAACCTACCCGACCCATTAAGAAAACAAAAACAGCAGCAGCGGAAATCCCTCCCCCCGTGCGCGGAAGTCCCCCTCCCCCCCCCCCCCCGCTGTATATATGTACATCTACAACTCTATTTTCCAAACCCTAACACTAATTCTTCCTCTCCCCGACCCGAGCGCCGTCGGAGCCCAGAGCCACCGCCAGAGCAGCCGCCGTTCGCCGGAGCCGCCGCGACCACCCCGAGCGTCCACATCGCCATTCGAGCCGCACGCGAGACAGCAATTGAACTTCAACGAAGCCCTGTTCATAACTCGATTCCCGCGCCCTCGCTCAACCAAACTCGACCCCGTCTTCACCGGTATATTCATGACCTATCCCCCTTCCAATACTGTGCATTAGCGTACATCGAACAACGTAAAACCCTAGGCAAAAACAGCGACCAAGTTGGCAAAAAACGTCAACTTTTGGATCACAAAAAACTGCAGTAACTACCCAGGTTCACGGACTCGTATCTCCCACCACAGAGATTCGAATCTAGTTTTTATTTTTGGTATGTGAAGACCATCTAACCTAGATTATTTTCTGTTAATTATATTATTTTATTTGATGCTGTATACATAATTAAATTAGGATGAAAACCCATAAAAATCTGTTTTTAAAACACAAAAATTTGTGATACGGAGCGCGCCCCACCAAACGGGACCGCCCCGTCATGTACCAAGTGTACCGAAAGGTGCGCACGGTATACCCAGATATGTGGGCTTTCGCAAAAACTGATTTGGACGCGTGTGCGCATCGGAATCAGCCCGTATCCGCAAAAAATTTCCCGTATCGCGACTTTGGCAAAACTCTGCGCCATTTAGTGTACGATCGTCAGAATGCGACGAAACTTATGCCACTAGACTCATGGTATCACGTTGGTCTTGTGACCCTATTTTTACGTAATTCTGAGACAGTTGACCACGTCGCCTATTGGCGGGCCCCACGGTTGACTTTTTGGGCAAAATTGTGTTTGGCTCACCGGAATTCACATTTGGACATACCGTTGAGTTTGTACTGACATTTAGAGTTTGTTTGACTTATAATTTGTCTCATTTAGAGACCGTTACTCCTGGCACATTTTTCGGTACAAAGTGGCCCACATGTGGAGCCTATTTTGATCCAAAATTATCGTTTTGCCCCTGTGTCCAAATTGGACGAAAGGGTAGTGTTTTCTAGCTATTTTGCTTATTATGGGAACTTTGGTGATATTTATTTCAACATCCGGAGAAGTTCATTCTGAGGCCGTGGTTTCTGACTCTTGGTGTTTGACATCTGGACGTTACACTTTGCAGCTCTCTTGCCAGGCAAGTATACCTTGCCTTGTTGTACTGTTTAAATTTAGTTATTATTTTAGTTGCATGTTTATTTTTTTAGATTATATAAACTGTGCGCGTTCGGGAGAGACTGGGGTGCAGTCAACGAAGGCGTTGACGTTAGGACTTGTGTCTGACCTACTTAAAGTTGTAAAGTTATTGGTATGACTCCCCAGGCCTTGACATATATTATTACACGTCACAGAGTGAGTTCATGTAGGGACGCGTGCTTCATACTCGACTGGCCATCGGTGTGAGCAACACTTGTGACAGTATTTAGCTTAGTGTTTATTTCTATAGAGACTTGCATTATAGTACGAGATATCCACGTCGTGTTCACAACTTGTATATATATATTGGACGGGGAGGACGACTAGTAGGCGTATGGGATACCCACTTCCTATACACTGCTGCCACACTCGACGGAATGATATGGACGATATATACTATACTGCTGCCACGTTCTTCAGAGCGATATGGACGATATATGCTACACTGCTGCCACGTTCTTCGGAGCGATATGGACGATATACTATACTGCTGCCATGCTCTTCGGAGATGGACATTATTATACAGCGCCCTTGTATGGGGGCATATGTGGCATATACTAGCCAGTCATGACGATTGGTGAATTACGTCAGCATATGTCTAGCCTACACTTCCCATACGTACTAAGTTGTCCTCAAATTGCATTCACTTAGATGGTTATCACACCCCTTTTATTTATTCAGTATTTACTTTATGGCATGCTTCTATGTATCTTGTTATGTCCCTCTGAGAACCTGGTCCCTTTCCAGGTGTAGATGTTCATGAGTATTCGCAGGAGCGCAGACCCGGACAGGCTACTTATATATTTCGAGGAGGTCTTCTCTTCGGGTCTCATGATTGGTAGATGTTGTACTTATACTGTATTTATCTTGTTTATTCTATATTCTAGTTCGGCAGTGGAATTATTTCCATCCGACTGTCATCTTTAGATACTTCATTTTGGGATCTAGTTATAGATATTGGTTATTCATTATATTTAATTTTCTGTATATGAGATTAGATTATAGACTGTGACTTGTGATAGATTTATACCACTTATGAATTATTGTTCATGATGCAGCGTACAAAGGTGTTATGGTTTCCATATATTGGAGTTCCATATACATGCGGCTGGCATACTTACATGTCCTAGTCCTATGTATTTTTGGGTCTGGGGCGTGACAGCAACTCCAAAATGGAGGACAATATTATTAGGCAACATAATACTCAATCACCTATCTAAAGCACGATAAGAGGTCTAACAAAACTACAAAGTCTAAAATCAACAACATCCAATAACAACATCAATATTCAAGTCTCAAAATATAAGCCGGAAATAAATCCGGTACCGGAATGCGAATAAAAACTAATTAGGATAACTAGTGATTCCGGCTTGGCCTCCCGGCAATCACTCCTAAGCTACTGGGTCCAAGTCTGCACAATCATCCTCCTGGGGTTCGTAAAACGTGGGACACATATCCTCTGGAAAATTATCTAAAAATATATCCAATCAGGATAGAGCAAAGCACACCTCTAATAGCAGTTTCAGTTAATTAACAATGACTATAAAACAGTTATAGTAACTAATACATGATGAGCAAGAAAAAAAATAAATCAGAGAATAAAATACAGTCACAGTTAATTTAAGAAGCAAGAAAGATAAGTATGGTGAATCAAGAAAGTATGGTAAATAAAGACTGTAAATAAAAGATAGCTAACAAGAACAGGTGTGATGTGAGTCCAGCATGTGTAATGTGAATCCAGCAAGAAAGCACTAAATTAGAGTATTTTAAAATACCACTTTCGACATGTAAATGGCTAGGGGTAAGTACCGCTCACCGCATACTTGGTGTGTGGCTGCTATCATTCCAGATTAGACCAAAGGGATAATTCTATATTTTGAGAATGTTTACATGTCTACTCAAGTATTTTCCTGCCTCGACTAGTATAAATGAATCCAAATTCTGATACGCAAATCAAATATGAGTCCAGCCAGATAAAATAAGTGATGCTAGTAGGTGAGTCCTGATGTGATGCTAATAGTGAGTCCAGAAGGCCAGACAAGTATAATATAGGTGTCACAGAGAGTGAATCTAGATAATATTAATTCGTGTATCCAAAGTATCAAGGAATCAGGTAAAACAATATTATAAACCAAAATCATAGAAATTATCAAATAACAGAAACTAACAGAGAATGTACTCGCCTGTGGCCTTGAGCAAGAAAAGCCAAACGGTGTTCAAACTGGTGTCACGCAGACCTATATATGAAATTCTATGTCATTTGGTTTATTGCAGTAATAAACATGCTTAAATAAACTAAAATATGGTTTCTAGGTCATACTAGGTCAGATTAAGTCTAACTAAGTTAATACCTTGCTAAACTAGGTTACACTAGCTAATAAAGGTTATACAAGTTAATATATTATACTAGGTATCATACATACCCTATATAAACTCACATATAAATATACATATAATTATCTTAGTATAAAGACCCTTACTAGTTATACGCATAATCCTAACCCAATACTTTGGTATTACCCAATACCTACACTAGGACACCAACATACTCTCTCTTAAACTTAGTGAATACCTTCACACTAGACTCACACTCAACCACACATCATACTTAACCACACTTATTTGACACCAACTCTAACACCATGCACCTTACCCTTCCTCTTTGGTACTAGACCACCTGATACCTGACTTCACCTGAGTGATACTCAAGTAACATACTAACTGAACCTTCAATGGAACAGGATACATTCCATTCCTATAACCATACCTACTGACACACATTTTCGGATACTTACCTCCCACTGGCTTATATTATTTGTTATTATACAAATTTTGGAGGTCACTTATCACTTAACCACATGAATCACTTATACCCCTACACTACATAAAACCAACACTCCCAAAAAAATTTCCCTCAAACACACCTACCCCACTTAAATCCTAAAATTTGTTCTTTACAAACTTGTTGCACTGTTATACTCCAGTGTACTGCAACCTGGTTGCAAACCAACACTTTACACTGATCTGAACATCCAGGTACACACTGCATTGAGAGGCCCAAATACCATAAGAATAGTTGCTTTACACTCTTGCTGCTACCACACTGAAGAGCTAATCCCATATGGCCCGCCCCTAATACTACAATAGAGCACATACCCGAGACCTCCATGCATCACTCCAACCCTCACCTGTACTATTGCATCCTAATTGCCTACTCACCACCTTATTCTTGTTGATACTTCACCTAACTGCTGTTGTGACACCCTGTTTCAGTCCTCCTCCACATCCTGATACTCAATATACCTATATGACATATGATACCCTACCTAAACCCTTGGTTGTATACTGATACCCATCTATATTTCTAAGTTCTACACATCACAATCCTAACACACAAACTGATTTATGTCTCACAAGTTTTTGCACACCTCAACACGCATACACTAAATACTAAACACTAACTCTAACACTAACACAACACTACATGCACAATAGATCTAATACTCTACTCTTGTGCATTGTCAAGGCTGTGAATTTTATTGCAGATTTGCTACTCTAAGACACCGTTACTGCACAAGCTATTTTGTAGTTAATACCCTCACAATGCTGCTACTGCCTTTAATTTATAGACTTGACAGAAACCTAGACATCCTATAATGTGCACTCACGACACACACTAGATACATTATGATACTAACACTCATCTCACTCACTGACACTCCTCACAGACACTTCCTTACCCGACCATATCTGACCACACTTGCACACCTCTATACATACGGATAAATACAACACAGCTCACATATCCCTGTGTATACCCATTCCTTAACCACTGCAAACCCGATACTCCCAAAGCCTCACCCAAGCCTGAGCACAACCTGGCTCACCCCTCACACACACCAATCAAACAATACACCTCCACAGTTCACAGTGCTCCCACTGCTTTGGTTTGAATCAGAACCATTTCTACTACTTCAGTACATAGCAAGTCCAATCTGGACTGAAACTAAAACATTACTAACTGGCCACACCAGTCACTGATACCCTCTCTTATTTTCTTGCACACACTCGAACATGTATTAACACAGACACTCACATACTAGTGTAGGCAATTAATCAAACACATAGTGTGTATCAATGTATCACACCATGATACACCACCCAAAGCCCATAAAATATCAAACACATATAACATCATATCTAAATAACTAATATGTATATATAAATCTATTATTTAGTGAAGAGTGACACTAATTGGGCAAAACCCCCAAATTTGAGGCACAAAATAATATTCCCTAAGAAAAAATCATAGATCTAGATAGATGGGGGTTTCTAGCACCTAGATCTAGCCAAATAGAGTCAAGTTCACCTATGGGAGGGTTTTGATAGGTCAAATGGGTGTTTTTAACCATAAATAGAGTAGAAAATAGAGAGTTACCTAGGTTTTGAGTGACCTTCTTGAAGAACTCCTAATTTGGAAACGAGAAAGACAAAGCGGACACGATCCTCAACACTTGGACTCCTCTTCAAACTTTCTCTAGAAATGATAAGCTCCTTAGCCTCTTTGGAATGGAAAATGAGAGGGATAAGATTTGGGAATGGGTGGATTAGGTTTTGCTCTCAACTTTTGGGGATGAACTAATGGAGGCTAATATGAATAAAGAGGCTTATGAAGACTCCTCTTTTAGGATTAGGGTTAGGTTTTGTGTTTTGATGATTTGACTCAAAAGCCCCTCTCATTCTTTCATGAATAGGATCTCATAATTCTTAGGATAGAATATTCTATTCTTGAGTCTAAATAGGTTTAATTGTCCTAATCTAGTCATGACTAACTAGTGGTTCAACTTAACTAGTCTAAATTAAATAAATAACCCATTAATCACACATTATATATATACACATAAAAATTTTAAATTATAGCAAATTACCAAAATATTTTTGTCCTGAAAATGAGGTGGTTACAACCCATTAGGCAAAGAATTAGGTAGTATTCTCCCAAAATTTAGATCTATGCATTTTTTATGTCCATTTTGGTGGAGTTACTAAATTTTGACCATCAAGTGTTTGCCATATGTTATAATATGGATATTGGTGTCTAATTGGATTTGTGGGTGTATTCTTGTATCCAAAATTGGATATGTAGAGCCCGTGTCATGATATGCCATGGTACGTATCAGTAGAATTAGTTATTTGGGGCTGTGACCAATTGGTGTTAATTCCTTTTTAATTGCATTATATATATATATATATATATATATATATATATATATATATATATTATGTATTTCATGTATTTTATGTGATTTGGGAGTGAGTATCATGTTGGTGTTGGTGTTGGTGTTAGTGTTAGTGTTATTATAGGTGTGGTGTATCATGAGTATTATGGTGTTTTGGGTCCTGATACTTGTGTATCATGAGTTGGTGCACCCTAAGTGTTTGATATTGGTGTATTTGGGTTATGATTGGTGTGTGTGTGTGTGTGTGTGTGTGTGTGTGTGTGTGTGTGTGTGCCTTACATGAGAGTGTTGGAGGTGTTTGATAGTATGTGTGTGTATGTGTGTTGTGTGCGCTAGAAGAGAGGATAGTTGAGGGGGAATTATGAACTGTGGCTTTGGCACTGAAGTGTGGTGAGATTGGGGCCTATGTACAGGCATATGAGGAAGCATTTTGGAGGGGGCATGTCTGAGCAGCAACTTGGGGATTGCACTGTGTTGCAGTGCAGTTTGAGTGTAATGCGATGGGGTATTTTTTGTATTGGGTTCAAGATTTGTGAAGTGGGGAGAGGCAAGTCTGGAGGTTGGCAGCAGTAGCAACCTTTGTTGCAGGAAGTGAGTTGAGGGTTCTGAAGTATACATGTAACTTAGGGTAGTAGTTGGAGTTGCACTATGCAAGTAAGGATGTGTTGCTTTTGGATTTCGAAAGAAAGGAATATAAGTAGAAGTATAATGTGTCATAGAGTGTAGTATCATTTATGTGCAAGTGTCACGCCCCAGTCCCAAAAATACGTAGGACTAGGACACGTAAGCATGCCAGCCGCGTGGATATGGCAACTCCAATATATGGAAACCAAAACCCATACGTACGCTATAATATGAATATCAAAATCCACAAGTAGTATAAACTATCACAAATTACAGTGTATAATCTAATTTCATCCACAGAAAAATGAAATATAATGAATAACCAATATCTATAACTAGATCCCAAAATAAAATATCAAAAGATGACAGTCAGATGGAAACAAATCCACTGTCGAACTAGAATGAAGAATAAATAAGACAAATACAATATAAATACAACCTCTAACCCTCACGAAGCTCGAAGAGAGGAGTCCTCGGAACGTACGCAACCAGTCCAGATCTGTGCACCTGCGAATACTCATGAACAATACACCTGGAAAGGGACCAGGTCCTCAGAGGGACATAACAAGATACATAGAAGCATGCCATAAAGTATATACTGAATAAATAAAGGGGTGTGCTAACCATCTAAGTGAATACAATTTGAGGACAACTTTGGGTGTATGGGAAAGTGTAGGCTAGACATATGCTGACGTAATTCACCAATCATGACAACTGGCTAGTATATGCCATATATGCCCCCATACCAGGGCACTGTAATATAATAACGTCCATACCGCTCCGAAGAATGGGGAATCTGCATAATATAACGTCCATACCACTCTGAAGAACAGGGAATCTGTATAAAGTAACGTCCATACCGCTCCGAAGAACGAAAAATCTGCATAATATAACGTCCATACCGTTCCGTAGAACGGGAAATCTGAATAAAGAAAGTGGGTGTCCCATACGCCTACTAGTTGTCCTTCCCGCCCAATAATCTAAGCATGTTGTATCCACAACACGCTTCAGCCACTACGCCGAGGCGTCGTAGCTCTGGCTCATAGTCTACCGTTAGAACAATAGCCCAACCTTCAACCAAACAAGGACAAGGATTGGACCTTTGTACCACAATAGACTATACTCCGACTACTAATAACTGCTAAGTCTTCTAACATGCATCGCTAATAGCAGTTATCCCCTATCCGTCGCACGCCTACATGTACAGGTGGCCAACTACATACGCAAGTTCGTACCCTACATGAACTCACAATACGTGTAAGAAATGTGTCAAGGCCTGGGGAGTCATACTAATAACTCCACAACTTTAGGTGGGTCTACTAGACACTAGGTCAGACACAAGTCCTAACGTCAACGCCTTCGTTAACTGCACCCGAGTCTCTCTCGGACGCGCACAGTTATATAATATAAACATGTAATAATAATACAGAATTTAAACAGTAAAATAAGGCAAGGTATACTTGCTTGGCAAAAGAGCTGCAAAATGTAACATCCAGATGTCAAACACCAAGAGTCAAAAACTACGGCCTCAGAATGAACGTCTCCGGATGCTGAAATAAACATCACCAACATTCCCAGAATAAGCGAAATAGCTAGAAACCACTCCCCTTTCGTCCAATTTGGACACAGGGGCAAAACGGTAATTTCGGGTCAAAGTGGCTCCACCTATGGGCCACTTTGCACTGAAAAGTATGCCAGGGGTAACGGTCTCTAAACGGGACAAATTATAGGTCAAACAAACTCTAAATGTCAGTACAAACTCATCGGTATATCAAAATGTGGATTCCGGTGAGGCGAACACAATTTTGCCCAAAAATTCAACCGTGGGGCCCGCCAATAGGCGACTTAGTCAACTGTCTCAGAATTACGTAGAAATTGGGTCACAGGACCAGCGCGATACTACGAGTCCAGTGGCGTAAGTTTCGTCGCATTCTGACGAGTGTGCACTAAATGCGCTGGACTTTTATAAAAATTATGATAGGGAAATTTTTTACGGATACGGGCTGATTTCGACGCACACACGCATCCAAATTAGTTTTCGCAAAATTTCATACGTCCGGGTATACTGTGCGCACCTTTTGGTACACTTGGTACACGACGGGGCGGTCCCGTTTGGCGAGGCGCGCTTCGTATCACAATTTCTAAAATTTGCCAAAAAGTATATTTTTGGGTTTTTCTATCTGATTTACTTTAACATACAGCTGCAAATAAAATAATATAAATAACAGAAATTAAACTAGGTCAGGTGGTCTTCGCATACCAAAAAGAAAAACCAAATTCGGATCTCTGTGGTGGGAGATACGAGTCCGTGAACATAGGTAGTTACCGCAGTTTTCTGCGATACCCAAAAGTTGTCATTTTTGTCAACTTTGGCATTATTTTTGCCTAGGGTTACGCGTTGTTCGAGGTCATCTATTGCACAAATATGGAAGGGGGATAGGTGAGGATTATACCAGCGAAGACGGGGTCGAGTTTGGTCAAGCGAGGGCGCGGGAAACAGAGCCTGAACAGGGCTTCGTTGTAGTGATCTGTTGTCTCGGTGCTCGCGGCGCGGACGCGGTTGACGGCGATGGCCGGCGGTGGCGGCCTACATCGGCGCGGGTCAGCGTCGCTCAAGGGGAAGAAGGAGATTAGGGTTAGGGTTTGGGATTAACATATGATATATAAATAGGGAAGGGAGAGAGATGTCGAGAGAGCCGGGGGGGATTCGTCCGTGCGGGGGGGGGGGGGGTTCTGAGTTGCAGCGGCTGCTGCTGTTTATATATAGGGCGAGTAGGTTTAGGATAACGGGTAGGAGATAGTGGGTTGCCAGTTGGTTTGGTTTAAACGGATTTTGGGTTAGTATTCATTAGCAATTCATTTTTCTTTCTTTTATTCTTTTCAAATATTCTTTTCTATTTTCTTTTTCTTATTTCTTTTTTTCTTTCTAGATTCTATTTAATAAATCATATATATATATATATATATATATATATATATATATATATATATATATACAAAATTCTAGAAATTATATTTGTGCATACTATTAAGCTGTCAACTGCCCACAGGGTCCCCTACATGTAATAAATTAGGAAAAATTTATACTTGCTCCATAAATTCCCTAAATGCACAAACACCTAAAATAAAAATTAAATAAAAATATATTTCCTCTTTTTAGCTCATAATTACTACAACAATTATTTATTAATTAAAAAGGTAAAATACGGTTTTTTAAAATTAGGAGTTCTATATTCTACCCAACTTATAAAAATTTCGTCCTCGAAATTAAAACTAAGCCACGATGGAAAGTCAAGGATGGTATAAGATAGAGATTTGCATTTTATTCTGCACCTTCCTCCATCTTAACCTCCATGATTTTCTAATTGTTATGGGGATGTTTGGGGGGCGATAATTTACATTGTTTAAAATGCAAGGCTAGGGTTAAATGAGGGGCGATGTTGCGCGTTGCACAATCCAAAGATCATGGAGAAAATTCACATGAATGAAAAATAGGTTTCTTCAAGTTTCATGTCCAAGGGTGTGGACACCTTAATGCACTTTTTCATAAAAGCACCCAACAATTAGAAAATTGTACAAAGATGGAATTTCTATTAATCAAAATTAATGCGCAAGGTGTTCTTAAATTAATTAGAAGTACATGGGACTAACATTAGGTGGAACACAAGTGTCATGGGAATAGAGGGCTCAGGTTAGAATATTATCAAAATTGGGTTGCACGAAACGGGTCAAGATTGTGTCTTCAATTTCGATTGGGACGCACAAGAATACAAAGTTAGAATTAATTTAGAATTAGATAATAACGTCTGTGATGAATGTTATGCGACTAAAATATAACAAAAGAGAGCGTAATTATAAGTTATACCAAGGTCAGAATGGTTGGCGGTCATATCTAGGACAAGGTTATGAAATTTGTAGGAAGGCAATGGCTAGTGTAGTGCTCTAATTATCGAAGCAGCAGTAAGGTGCTATAAGTGATATAAATCTCGTATAATTAACAAAATGACGTGTTCTATTTCTAATTGGGATTCAACTAACCCTAGTTTCTCTACCTATGCCAAGTAGGTCTAATTTTTGGATGAGGGAGTTTATAATCTACTCAATCTTAAAATAATTTCCTATTCGAAATTAAAATAAGGCATAGTTTGTTAATTCCTTCACATTCGCATATATGAAAAGTCAATCACAATCTCTTCCAAAATTTAAAATATATTCTAATCCATCGCAATCACTTTCAAAATTAAGGTAACCTCTGTTTAAATCAAAATATTATAATCTTTTCTCGATAATCACATCCAATTTTAAGCTAGATCTATACGACATCTTCAAGTTTTAAATAGCCCACATCAATTTTCACATCACGATCTCCAACTATCATAATCTTATTTAAAAGAAAATAATTCTAATCCAATATTATTCCTATTTTTTTATCAATTTTGGTATCCTTCAAATTTTTAAATTTAATTCATATCCTCAATATTTCAAATAGGTAGTCCAACCATCAAAATTTAACTTTTAATTCAAATCATCAATTTGTAAAATTTTATATCTACTTTACCAATTGTTCAAGCCTAGAATTCTATATTTATCCTCAATGTTTAAATCGATGATTCAATATTCAACATTCAAACTTTAAATTATGTGCTCAAAGTATAAATCTTTGGTCCTCATTACCAAGATTTCAAAATTTATTAAATCCTTATCATTAATCATTCTTAAAAATTTCTAAAATTAAAATGACTTGAATCTCCTACTCTAATCTTGCTTAATCACAATCTAAAAGAAATTCCTCTCAAGTTGATAATGCAACTTCTATCCAACTTATAGTTTATCCATCTACCATATAAGGCTATACACTTAAGAAAAATATTCCTCAACTTATTTAGTCATGCTATTCGATCCTCAAAAGTTTGAACACCAACATTTTACCTATGATATGCCCTTAATTATGAAAAAATCATCATCAAGCAATGGGGCCGGCCTATGGGGTATATCTAGTACTATCTGTATATCCAACTTATACCAAGCACGAGGTTTCTTCTTTCTGAAATAAGGGAAGATGGAAAACAATAATAACGAGTTCAAGGGGGAGGTACTAGAATAGAAGTATGGGGATCATGGCGTTTAAAGAATTCAAATAGGAATTATAATGCCAATTGTGGATTGAAATCCGATTTTGGTAATTCCTATTCCCATGCTGGTATCAGTACAGTTATGTAACTGATATGATATGCTCAAGCATATATAGGGGGCAAGTACATTCGTCTACTAGACACTACATATCTCAATCCACGTAAGGTAGTTATGCGAAGGGCGAACCAAGCGCACCAAGGTTAGCTAGACCTTAATACACTGATTTTGAAATGTATTAATGTATGCATCCACTAATACATATATCGTGAACAAGCTCGATAAAAGAATAAGCTTGCCAAAACTAGGCTATAAAATAGCAGCATAAGTCAAGGTAGTATATAAAATATAGATGCGCTAGATCATGATGAAATAAGGTACAAATAATTCAAGTTCACAAACAAAACATAAATAAGACTCTACAGTCTCTATAGTTGTAGTACTAATACCTTGTCTAAGCTGCTAGTCGACAAAATAGGGGTATGGGCCTTTAAGTTCTACCGTCTGAATAAACACTATCGTCTTATGCTAGTATATAGTTAATGTCGTTCAATTATACTACAATAATATGTCAAGAGGACTATGTGATACTAGGTTAAGAGGCATACTACCCAACTTATAATAATTATCTAATACTATGACAGTCTTAAGGGGATTCTACAAAATAATATTGTCCTTGTAAATAAAGCATAAATTATTATCGGGGTTTACGAGAAAATCATCCTATTGCATCATATCGGTAATGGTCGCCTTAAGTTTTAATCATAGTGCTCATAGAACAAGTGTCAATAGTAAGAATGGAATGGCTACTGGTTCTTAAGTGAAAAGAGGATATACCTATATTAGGTTATGGATACGAATTATGCGTTTTAAAATTGAGGGTAATCATCAAGTTACAATCTACAAGAATAACTCAAAACTATCAAATTCTTACTATCAAGCATAACTTTTCAAAGTTTAACATTGACAACTATAATCCTAGCAACTACATATCCTTAACATAAGAGAATTCATCTGGTCTACAATCAGAAGTGTCAGGTGGCACGAGTTGAAAGGTGAAGAAGAAAAAGCATAATTAGTCATCGCACAAGTAGTGAGTGCTAAGGTTGCAGAGAACAAGATATAAAATTAAAAATAGGAAGACTCTAGATAAGATCGAGGTTTTCCTAAGGGAAAGGTGGTATGCTAATATATGTGTTCGAGGTATGATCGAGGATAATGTTATATTCATTCCTCTAGGTTTCCTTAGGCGCTATCTGCTAATACCCAGACAAGAATCTAAATTTATAGTTATAATACTATCTTACTATAAAAGTTAGGGTTGGTCCTAATATTCCACCTTGGATTTCTATTAGTTCCTCAATGCTAGGGTAAAACAGTATGGCCACTTTCTAACTAACTCTAGTAGCGTCTGTACTACTCTCAAGTCATTCATAATTATATCAAGGGATAATGGTAAACCAGTCTATAGATAAGGGGATGCTAGGGTTTACTGAATATTCTAAACTTAGTGATGTGTCAGTACTCTAGTCGTATTCTTAATAGGAAGGTTACCCTACTTATTATCTAACAACAGGGACTTCTATATTCTAGGAGAGGCTATACTCAATAACTATTAGGGAAGCACATGAATCAAGCAGGATGCAATTATGTAAATAAAACAGACTGGAAGGAAGATAAGTCATTGTCAATTATGGATGAGATCCTATACTATAATCCTATCTACAGGCTTGCTCGATACAGCAACGTAACCGAGACAATATGCTCTTGACCTGCATGGGCCACCACTAAAAACATGTCACACCCAGTCCCAAAAATACGTAGGACTAGGACACGTAAGTATGCCAGCCGCGTGGATATGGCAACTCCAATATATGGAAACCAAAACCCATATGTACGCTGTAATATGAATATCAAAATCCACAAGTGGTATAAACTATCACAAATCACAGTGTATAATCTAATCTCATTCACAGAAAAATCAAATATAATGAATAACAAATATCTATAACTAGATGCCAAAATAAAGTATCAAAAGATGACAGTCGGATGGAAATAAATCCACTGCCGAACTAGAATGAAGAATAAACAAGACAAATACAATATAAATACAACCTCTAACCCTTACGAAGCTCGAAGAGAGGACTCCTCGGAACGTACGCAACCAGTCCGAATCTGTGCTCCTGCGAATACTCATGAACAATACACCTGGAAAGGGACTAGGTCCTCAGAGGGACATAACAAGATACATAGAAGTATGCCATAAAGTAAATACTGAATAAATAAAGGGGTGTGCTAACCATCTAAATGAATGCAATTTGAGGACAACTTTGGGTGTATAGGAAAGTGTAGGCTAGACATATGCTGACGTAATTCACCAATCGTGACAAATGGCTAGTATATGCCACATATGTCCCCATACCAAGGCACTGTAATATAATAACGTCCATACCGCTCCGAAGAATGGAGAATCTGCATAATATAACGTCCATACCGCTCCGAAGAACAGGGAATCTGCTTAATATAACGTCCATACCGTTCTGTCGAACGGAGAATCTGAATAAAGGAAGTGGGTGTCCCATACGCCTACTAGTTGTCCTCTCCGCCCAATGATCTAAGCATGTTATATCCATAATACGCTTCAGCCACTACGCCGAGGTGTCATAATTCTGGCTCATAGTCTATCGTTAGAACAATAGCCCAACCTTCAACCAAACAAGGACAAGGATTGGACCTTCGTACCATAATAGACTATGCTCCGAATACTAATAACTGCTAAGTCTTCTAACATGCATCGATAATAGCAGTTATTCCCTATCCGTCGCACGCCTACACGTACAGGTGGCCAACCACATACACAAGTTCGTGCCCTACATGAGACTCACAACACGTGTAAGAAATGTGTCAAGAACTGGGGAGTCATACCAATAACTCCATAACTTTAGGTGGGTCTACTAGACACTAGGTCAGACACAAATCCTAACGTCAACGCCTTCGTTGACTGCACCCGAGTCTCTCTCGGACGTGCACAGTTATATAATATAAATATGCAATAATAATACAGAATTTAAATAGTACAACAAGACAAGATATACTTGCCTGACAAGAGAGCTGCAAAATGTAACGACCAGATGTCAAACACCAAGAGTCAGAAACTACGGCCTCAGAATGAACGTCTCCGGATGCTGAAATAAATATCACAAACTTTCCAAGAATAAGCAAAATAGTTAGAAACCACTCCCCTTTCGTCCAATTTGGACACAGGGACAAAACGGTAATTTTGGGTCAAAGCAGCTCCACATGTGGGCCACTTTGCACCGAAAAGCGTGCCAGGGGTAACAGTCTCTAAATGAGATAAATTATAGGTCAAACAAACTCTAAATGTCAGTACGAACTCATCGGTATATCCAAATGTGGATTTCGGTAAGCCAAAATAATTTTGCCCAAAAAGTCAACCGTAGGGCCCGCCAATAGGCGACTTGGTCAACTGTCTCAGAATTACGTGAAAATTGGGTCACAGGACCAGCGCGATACCACGAGTCCAGTGGCACAACTTTCGTCGCATTCTGATGAGCGTGTACTAAATGCGCATGGCTTTTGCAAAAATTACGATACGGGAGATTTCTTGCGGATACGGGCTGATTCCGACGCGCACACGCGTCCAAATCAGTTTTTGCAAAATCTCACATGTTTGGGTTTACTGTGCGCAACTTTTGGTACACTAAGTACACGACGGAGCGGTCCCGTTTGGCGGGGCACGCTTTGTATCACAAATTCTGAAATTTGTCAAAAAGTATATTTTTTGGTTTTTCTATCTGATTTACTTTAACATACAGCAGCAAATAAAATAATGTAAATGATAAAAAATTAAACTAGGTCAGGTGGTCTTCGCATACCAAAAAGAAAAACTAAATTCGGATCTCTGTGGTGGGAGATATGAGTCCGTGAACATAGGTAGTTACCGTAGTTTTCTGCGATACCCAAAAGTTATCATTTTCTGTCAACTTGGACGCTATTTTCTTCTAGGGTTATGCGTTGTTCGAGGTCATCTATTGCACAAATATGGAAGGGGGATAGGTGAGGATCATACCGGCGAAGACGGGGTAGAGTTTTGTCAAGCGAGGGCGTGGAAAACAGAGCCTGAACAGGGCTTCGTTGTAGTGATCTGCTGTCTCGGTGCTCGCGGCGCGGACGCGGTTGACGGCGATGGGCGGCGGTGGCGGCCTCCAGCGGCGGCACGGGTCAGCGTCGCTCAGGGGGAAGAAGGAGATTAGGGTTAGGGTTTGTGATTAACATATGATATATAAATAGGGAAGGGAGAGAGATGTCGAAAGAGCCGGGGGGATTCGTCAGCGCGGGGGGGTTCTGAGTTACAGCGGCTGCTGCTATTTATATATAGGGCGGGTAGGTTTAGGCTAACGGGTAGGAGATAGTGGGTTGCGGGTTGGTTTGGTTTAAACAGGTTTTGGGTTAGTATTCATTAGCAATTCATTTTTCTTTCTTTTATTCTTTTCAAATATTCTTTTCTATTTTCTTTTTCTTATTTCCTTTTTTCTTTCTAGATTCTATTTAATAAATCATATATATATATGTGTGTATATATATATATATATATATATATATATATATATATATATATATATATATATATATATATATATATAATTTCTAAAAATTATATTTGCGTATACTATTAAGCTGTCAACTGCCCACAGGGTCCCCTACATGTAATAAATTAGGAAAAATTCATACTTGCTCCATAAATTTCCTAAATGTACAAACACCTAAAATAAAAATTAAATAAAAATTTATTTCCTCTATTTAGCTCATAATTACTTCAATTCAATTATTAATTAACTAAAAAGGTAAAATACGATTTTTTAAAATTAGGGGTTTTATAGCAAGGGTTTATGTGAGTAGTGTGGATCCTATGTGACAAGTTCTGGAATTACAGAACCGGGGTTCAATTAAGGATTTCCAAGCTCAGTGTTAAGAGTTAGAGTTGGATATCAGTGTAGTGGTTTTCTAAATAGGTTGGGTAGTGTATTTAGTGAGAGGCATAGGGAATAATAGTGTCTAGTATATCATGAGAAGAGTGTGCATCCTATGGGAGTGTATCTTAGAGGGTGCGTGTAGCCTAGGTAGAGTATCATTTGGATACCCAAGTAGGTAAGTGTCAGGTGTACCATACCTATGGTATATGGGTATATATATGGTCATAGATAAAAACTAAGAGTTAAATATTTATTAAGGGTATCCTAGATCAAGTGAGTATCCTATATTAAGTATAGTGTATGTGTTAGTGTCAAGATATTTGGATGCGGGTAAGGTGTTAAGGTGAGGCAAGGGTAAAGTACCAGGGTATTATGTAAGATATTAGAGGTATAAGGTATTAATGATATACCTATATATAAATGGAGATATATATAGATATGTGATACCTTATATATATTATATAAGTTATGCATCTAGATACATAGATATCTATATCAATAGGGTGGGCCTAGAGATAACCTAGAAATAGCTTGGTATTAGCTGAGATAACCACATAGGCCAACCAAGTAGATATTTGGAAACCCAAAATTAGGTACTGACCTAGTTTTATTCTCTTGACTTAGAATTGACCTAGAATCCTAAAATAGGATAATTAAGCATATTTATGATTCCAAAATACCTATTGACATGGAAATTCATATATATGTCACTTGGACCAGTTCAGACTGATTTGTGTTATTACTCAGGATCACAGGCGAGTACATTCTCTGATAGTTTTTTTTTTACTTGATAATTACTATGATACATATTTATAAAAAAATTTACCTAATTTCTAACATGATGGATACACGGATTGGTATTATATGGATTCACTTTCATGAGTTACGTGCATTATATTTGTCTGGCCTATATTAGGACTCTTTTACTGACATCACATCAGGACTCACTTACTCGCATCACTTATATTAATCTAGTTAGCCTTGTATTTGATCTACATGTCGAGACTTGGATTCATTTCTACTAGTCGGACAGGGAAATAACTTAGTAGACATGTAAATATTTCTAAATCTGGAACCACTCCCTTCTGGTCTAATTTGGAATGATAGCAGTCGTACATCTCACGTACGATGATCCGTATTATCCCTAGTCATTTATATGTCGAAAGTGGTATTTCAATACACTGGTTAGGTGTCGTCTTGCTGGTTTTACTCTATACTTGTTGGATATATGTCATACCTACTTTAGCTATTGCTCTCACTTATATACTTGTCTTTACTGCCACACTCTCCTGTTCATCCTATTTCCTTTCCATGTTTCTATATTTATCTGCTTACTCTATTTTTTACCATGATTCACTACTTATCTGCTCATAATGTATTACTTTACTATTACTGTTTTATTGTATTTATTATTTAATTGGAACTGCTATTGTAGTTGTGCTCGTTCCATCCTAATTGGATAATATTTTTAGGAGTTGTTGTGCTCTGCGATCCTGGACTTTAGAGTGATGCTACAGTCATGACTTCTACTGCACTGAAGACCATAAGGTGACACTTGTAGAGATCTAGACTAGTGTTTCTTATTCCATATCATGTTATAGTTTTATTTTTCTTAGATTATTGTTTGGATTATTGTTCTTGTTCATTCTTCCTTTATAATATTATGATTGAGTAAATAATAGAACTAGTTGTATGTTCATGATTCCATTAAGGTATAAACAACATTCTACTGTCGATGTTGCGGTGTAGGCTGGATGTACAACGTACTCGTGCCCCGATCATCTGGGTGCGGGTCTTGACACGAATCCATCATATAAGTTCCTAACCGACCAAGTTTGACTTCTCGTATTGTTACTCACAAAATTTTTGAATCATAGACTTACTCTGATTTGTATCCCTATATCGCACATAAGTTTTCTACGCATCCAACTCACTCAAGTGACACCGTAAATTATTTCAATATTATAATCCTACTTAGTTTTCCTCAAAGATACATCCATTATGATCCTTGTTTCTTTTTTTCTACTTATTAATTTTTTTACATTTTGATGTGTCCGTACAGTCTTGTCGACTTGCGCACCAATCCCTAAGGTAAGTTATTTCTCAAAAAAAAAATATTCTATCGTATCCTACTTTTGTCATCTCCATTCTGATATGCATATTTATTCCTATACCGCGAAGGTTAATATAGAAACTTGCCTAAACCATCAACTTGAATCATATCACATCCATCCATGTTTCACAAAGAACTTTTCCATATTCTTACACTGATTCACAATATCCACATCCGCTATCTCCCAATCATGTAACCAAGTAACTAAATATCCAATATCAAAATCCTCGAGCGATAATGATCGTACCCTCTAAGTTTTATGTGACTCGGTCATACAGCTCCTTCTTAACCAAAGAGTTCCTCTGCTCAACCAACAATTTTCTTTCGATTATAAATTTCTACGGTCTATGTTTGTTACTCCTCGATACGCATCAATCCTACGTGCACATAAGCATGCATACCCCTATCGTTTCCCTTATGCTCAATTTTTCGCTTAGCAAATATTCTACCGATCTCTTAATCGTTCGACCAGATTACGATATTCAAATTTTTTATCCAACTGATCGAATCATCCTTCCATACTTGGTTCATATCATTCTTTCGATAAGTTTTTGAATAGTTATAACCAACCACATCTTTCGAGTCTAAACATTCTTCCAACCGATTCAACCATTTCCTCGACATATAATTCCTTTCGTTATTCTCAGCCAATCGTTCATCTTATACTTTTTAAATTCTCGTCTGACGTAACTTCCATTGATACGTGTATATTTCTGATCATTCTAACATGATGCATTGAAGAATACTTGAATTAAATTTTGTCCTACAAATTCCTAATCTAGTCTCGGCACTATCCATCCTTCGCAGACAGACCTACCGCTATCCATATAAGATATTTCATCGCACCCATCACTATGTGGTATGGCATATACCACAAAGAAATTAAGCCACTCTCTGTATCCTACTTATCTCTGCACTGATCCGACATTCATTTTGAACTATCAATCCTGCGGTGATCGATCCTGCCTACCACAACAAAATATTCGCTAACTCAAAGTCCGACAACAAAAACCAGCCAATATACACTATCATTTACTATCTCTATTATATCTCGTACAATATTTCCTTCTCAATATTCTAAGTCATTACTCAAATTCATTCAACACGTTTGTTATCCTTCTGATCTTCCCATATAAATTATTCCCACATATACGATATTGTCAGACACATCGACTTATTATACTGATGCAACAAACATCTCTCAATGTTACTCAACATCACAGTCGATAAAAAATATATGCAGCAGACACACATAATATTATATAGACTAATTATATGGAACATCTAATATAGCATCGAGTAGAGTCAAGAGTCATCTGATCGCGAAAGCAACTTAGAAATGAAATAAGACAAAGGAATTGTCCAAGGAAGTGAAATCGAGCGCTCTGATACCATTTGCCATATCTTGACTCCTCAAAGTCGTTAAGTCCCTACCATATATGATGTTGTACAAGTCTAGATTGCACTTGTACAAGGTAAGAAGATAAAACAATAATGGTTATCTCGAAACAACGACAGAGCAGCAAAAGAAAATAGAGTCACAAAGGAAGTTACAATAGAGTATATGAAATGAATCTCTTTTATTGATAATGAAACAAGTTACAAGGCTCTTAATATCCCGCTGAATATGCTATATTGGCTTAAAATACTTATGATCTCTCTTGGTCACAAAGGATTTTATCGTTCCATACATCATGTCTTCTATATCCAAGCAAGCATCCTCAGCCGAATATCTTCATGTTGCCAATCTGAGCTTCCAACACCTTGGTACGATCGAACAGTTCTTCATACCTAGGGGTTTTGGATATCAGTACATATCTTGTACTGGTGAGTGAGGTAGCCCACTCGCCTAAACCAATATTAAGTACATGTGAAGCATACAGTTTATATGGTAATATTGATATCAGAACTAGATTTATTATAGTTCATATTTATTGCATATACTGAAAGCAGTACGCATGGTAAGCATTGTAGTCATGTAAGCATGTTATACTTGATCGCGTAAGTAAAATAGGAAAACATATATATACCGTGTCATTCATTCGTGACTTCTTACCAACACTGATGTACTCACCCTTGCACTGTTGCAAGGTAAATAGTTAATGACCTGCAAAAGACATTCGTTAGCATGCCAAAACTTAAATATATGAAGTTTAATGGCTTTCTGAGTGTCACGACCCGCTCCCGGAAGTTCGGGCATGAGTGCGTGGGTACGTCCAGCCTACGCCGCAGAGTCGGCGGTAGTACGCTGTCTAGGTCAAATCCATCTAAACTAAACTAGCTCATTCTCAAATAACATAAGCAAGATAATATTGAGAACAGAAACTTAAGATTACAACTGAACTAAATACGACAACAGATTTAAATGTTTTAGTACAGGAAATCGAAATGAAATTGGGGACAAACCCGATTAATAAGATAAGAAATAGAAATAAAAGATAGCTACTGCTAGCTACTCTGCAGCAGGGGTCTCCTGGATGGGTTCTGGCTCCTCATAGGTATCATCAGTCCCCTCATAGGGACCATAATAAGTAGGGGCAAGGTCCTCATCATCGCCTAAATCAACAGATCCAGTCAGGAAAGGAGCAAAGTACACAGTGCACAACAAGGTTAAACTAAATATTTATGACAATTAAATATTGAATATCATGTTAAGAAACTGCATAACAGAACATCATTATCTCAGAGTTAAAGCTGTAAGCAGGAATATGAGAAAGCAGAAATAAATGAAATAGGAAATTAAACTACAACAGTCAGTAAGATATATAACATGACCAGAAACTATCTGTGTGAACCTGTGTTTGTTTTAGAATACATAGTTGGCATGTAGGGGTTTATAAGGCTAATTCGGCCATCATAAACGGCTATTAAACAGAGAAAATCGAGATTCGGCTGAGGTACAGTCGCGTACCAACAGCTATTAAACATGACAAGGGGAAGGGTAAACTACATGCCTTCTAGTATTCTCCCACCCGACATGAAAAACAAGACAGGAACTTCAATATTCAAGACATGAAAATCCAGCATTTCTAACACTAGGTGTAATCATCAAGGGTACTAGTAAAGCAGGGAATTAATTATCACAATATAAAGATTTAACTTGAAGTGCAGGTACTTGCCTGATGTTTGGATCTGATTAATATTGGCTCTCGGGAAAAATTCCAGAGATAAGTCCAAAAGCTAAAATAGACATTACCATCACGCTCAGAATATGTCAAATAGCTAGAAACGCCTGTCCTTGGGTCCAATTTGAAGACAAGGGCAAAAACGGCAGTTTCGGGTCAAAACGGGGTCCGCCGGTGGGCTCGCTTTGCACCGAAAAATGTGTCCGGGTCAAAAGTCTCCAAATTCACCAAACTTAGTGTCAACAGGTCAGGAACGCTGATATGAACCCAACGGAACTTTCAGATTTGGATTCCGATGAGCCGAACACAAAATTGCCCGTCGAGTGGGGCCTGTGGGGTCCACGACACGCGATTTTGTCAACGTTCTCAGAATCGAACCAAACTTGACCCACAGGACCAGCGTATCGCTACGAGTCCGATGGCGCAAGTTTCGTCTCGATCTGACGAGTGTACAAGAAGTTAGGGCAAATTGCAGAAAAGTTGGATACGGGGCGATGTCCGCGGATATGCGTTGATTTCGGTGTGCACGCACACCCGAATCAGCTTCCACGAAATCTCACACGTCCGTATCGACGACTCGCACGTATCTGTGAAGACCGCACGCGACTAAGTCATCCTGTTTGGCGGGGCGCACTCAGTTCCGGGATAAAACAGGGTCTGGTTTTTCCTATTTTTGGATCGCGGTGTGCGATCACCACAGGACGCGATGCCCCAAATGGTTTGTCCGGGCACCGAGAGGGTCTTACAGGCTTCCCAACGCAATTTGCGGAATTGAAAACGGAGCTACGAATAAAAAGTTACACGCACCTGAAGGGGACCCAAAAATTAGGGTCGAGCCGTGTCCGATACGTGTCCGACACGACACTGTTACTGTGTCCACTGCACAGTAAAGGGGGCTAGGGTTTACTGTGTCCGACTCCTGTGTCGGTGTCCGCCGGAGGGGTGCCGTAGAGGGCCGGAGGAGGTTCGCCGGCTGCTGGGGTCGACGGCACGGAGGCGCTGGCCGGTCGGCGGAGCTCTGGGAGGCGGCAGCGGCGTTCTGGGAAGAAGAAGAAGGAGGAGAGGGGAGAAGGAGGGGGCGCCGGCTGGGTGGTCGAGGGCGGTCGGGTCCGGCGAGGGGAGAGGGAGGAGGAGCTGCAGCAGAGGGAGGCCGAGCACGGCGAGGCGGAGCGGAGAGTTAGGGTTAGGGTTAGGGTGAGGTGGAGGAGGAGGAAGAAGGGGGGGGTTTAAAGGGGGAGCGGGCGGTTAGGTCAGCCGGGAAGGGCGGAGCGGAGAGGGCGACGTGGGGGCGAGGGCGCGGAAAGTGCGGTGCTGCGCACGGCGACCGGCGCTGGACGCGGGGTCGTGGGGAGGCCGGGTTAGGCGGGTCGGGCGGCTCGCGGGTCGGGTCTGTCTGACCCGACCCGACCCGGTAGCGGGTTGGGGCTGGGCCGGGTTAGCGGCTGGGCTGCTGGGCTCGGCCCACTGGGCCGGGCCGGGCCCAAAGAAAAGAAAAAAAATAAAAAAATAAAATAAAATAAGTAATAATAAATATAATAATAATAATAAAAATAGTTTTAATTTAATTAATTAAAATTAGTTTTTAGGCATTTAAAAATAGGTCTGAGGCCCAGAAAAATCTAAAAAAAATTTCCTAAGTCCACTTTTCCATTTTACACCCAAAAATATTATTTTTATGATATTTTAATATTATTTATTAACAATTAAAAATCATTTAATTATTAAGAGCCTTGATTTTAATTTCAGAAAATTCCTAGAAAATTCCAGAAAAATTGGGAAAAATCCAAGATTTAATAATTTAAAAAATTCAGGGGGTTTACAACCTACCCAACTTACAAAAATTTCATCCTCGAAATTTAAGAATAACAAGGCACGAAAGGAAAGGCCGAGAAATAAAATATACCTCAGGGTTCAAAAAGATAGGGGTATCGCTCCCTAATCTCGTCTTCTCGCTCCCAGGTGGATTCACCGGGAGAATGGTGCTTCCAAGCTACGCGAACCAGGGAGATAACCTGGTTCCGTAGAACTTTCTCCGATCGATCCAGTATCTCCACGGGTTGCTCTTGGTAAGTCAGACTTGGGCCTACCTCGAGCTCTGAGTGATCCAAAATGTGGCTGGGGTCTGACACGTACTTTCTCAGCTGCAACACGTGGAAGACGTTATGGACTCCATCCAGAGAGGGTGGCAATGCCAGACGGTATGCCACTTCTCCGATTTTCTCCTGAATGCCAAAAGGTCCAATAAATCTTGGGCTGAGTTTTCCACTCCTTCCGAACCTAATGGTGCCACGTGTCGGGGAAATCTTTAAGAATACCATCTCTCCAACCTTTAATAAAATCATAATCAAGTCTTAGTTCCATAATCAAAATATTTAAATTGACTTGAATTTCATAAATTTAATTACCTCAAATTTCAAGGGCCTTCGGTGGCTATTTGCCCAATGTCGTTGCCTGTCTTGAGCCACTCGAAGTTTGTCCCTTATTTGCTTTACCTTCTCAGCTGAATCGATCACCATCTCTGGTCCCAGCAGGGCTCTTTCTCCAACGTCGTCCCATGATAGCGGGGTACGACATCTTCGTCCATACAGAGCTTCAAATGGAGTCTTCTCAATACTTGCTTGGTAACTGTTATTATAAGAGAACTCCACAAGATGTAGATAGTCTTTCCAGGATCCTCCAAAATCCAGAACACATGTACGGAGTATATCTTCAAGTGTCTGGATTGTACGTTCCGATTGTCCATCGGTTTGGGGATGATAAGCTATGCTGAATTTGAGTTGAGTCCCCAAGCTGGCTTGTAAGCTCTTCCAGAAGTGAGAGGTGAATCTTGAATCTCGGTCGGAGATAATACTTACTGGGACTCCATGCAGTCTGACAATGTGTCTGATATATAAATCTGCCAGCTTTTCTGTAGATAGCCCCACTTTGAAAGGTAGAAAATGTGCAGACTTGGTCAGTCTATCTACTATCACCCAGATTGCATCCTTTCCACTAGGTGTCCTTGGAAGTCCGAAAACAAAATCCATTATGATATGTTCCCACTTCCACTCCAAAATGGGTAGGGGTTGAAGCAATCCTCCAGGTCTTTGTCTTTCTGCCTTGACTTGTTGGCACACTAAACAACGAGATACGAACCTGGCTACTTCTCTTTTCATGCCATGCCACCAAACATGCGTCCTCAGGTCCTTGTACATCTTGTTGGCTCCTGGATGTACAGAGTATTGCGATCTGTGCGCCTCTTGCATAATTTCTTCCTTTATGTCTCCTTGAGGTACACATAATCTATCGCCATGCCTCAGTGATCCATCTTCATGAATTCTGAAATCTTCTACTAATCCAGCTTGCACTTGACCTCGAAGGCTTTGCAGGCCTTCGTCTTGAAACTGAGTCTCCTTGACCTTATCCATTAAAGTAGACTGAATCTGCAAGTTCATCATTTGGCCTTCTTTTCCTGGGATAATTACTTCAATACCTAAACTTTCCAAGTCCTCTAGCAGGTGTCTGTCCATAGTCAAGTACATCGCCATAGGATATTTGCTTAGAGCATCAGCAACTACATTGGCCTTCCCAGGATGATATTGAAGGGTGATATCAAAGTCTTTCATTAGTTCCAGCCACCTTCTTTGCCTCATGTTCAGCTCTTTCTGGGTGAAGATATATTTTAAACTTTTGTGGTCTGTAAATATTTCCACATTTTCTCCATAAAGATAATGCTTCCATAGCTTAAGAGCAAAAATGACAGCTGCCAATTCTAAATCATGAGTTGGATAGTTCTTTTCATGAGGTCGAAGTTGTCTAGAGGCATATGCTATTACTTTCTTGTTCTGCTCCAATATACAACCTAGACCTTTTCCAGAAGCATCACTATAAATAGTGAAACCTCCGGTTCCAGAAGGTAAGGTCAGAATAGGGGCAGTAGTCAGCCTTTTCTTTAATTCCTCGAAAGCATGCTGACATTCATCAGTCCAGGTGAACTCTTCATCCTTCCTTGTTAATTTTGTCATGGGCTCAGCAATTCTTGCAAAGTCCTTCACAAACTTTCGATAGTAGACAGCTAGTCCCAGGAAGCTTCTAATCTCTGCTACAGAGTCTGGAGTGGGCCAGGATTCTACTGCCGCTATCTTCTTAGGATCTACTGCTATTCCATCTCCAGTCACAACATGTCCCAAGAATTCTACTTTGTCTAGGAAGAAAGCACATTTAGATAATTTTCCATAAAGTTTTTCCTTCCTCAAAGTCTCCAATGCTAACCTCAAATGTTCTTCATGTTCTTCGGAGGTCTTAGAATAGATCAAAATATCATCAATGAAGACCACTACAAATTTTTTTAGGTATGGTTGGAAAACTCTGTTCATTAAGTTCATAAAAACTGCTGGAGCATTCGTCAACCCGAACGGCATTACTAAGAATTTGTAGTGTCCGTTCCGGGTATTGAAAGCAGTTTTAGGGATGTCTTCCTTTCTCACCCTTACTTGGTGGTAACCAGACCTCAAATCAATCTTTGAAAATACCCGAGCTCCACTCAACTGATCAAATAGGTCATCTATCCTTGGCAGGGGATACTTATTCTTAATTGTTAAGGCATTCAAGGCCCTATAGTCAATACACATTCGGGATGTTCCGTCCTTCTTGGGCACAAATAATACTGGAGCTCCCCAGGGTGAGACACTAGACCTAATGAAGCATTTGTCTTCTAGTTCTTTGATTTGCTCATTTAGTTCTATTATCTCCTTCTTGTTGATTCTGTAGGGATTTTGAGATACTGGTGCTGCTCCTGGCACTAAGTCAATAGAGAATTCAATCTCTCGGTCTGGGGGTAAGCCTGGAAGATCCTCAGGGAAGACATCAAGGTATTCAGAGATGATAGGTAGTGGCACTTCTTCTGTTACTAGGGCTCCATAAATTTTGTTATTACCCATTTCTCTAGAACCTCTAGCAAATTCAAATTCTGGCTTGTCAGGGGGCCTGAAGATTATACTACCTCTGTGGCAGTCTATAGTGGCATGATGTTGACTTAACCAATCCATACCTAGTATAATATCAAAACTGGAAACTGGCATTACAAGTAGCCTAGCATACAGTTCTCTTCCACATAATGTAATAGGACAATTGTTACAGGCATCACTAACCGGGATGATTCCTCCACCGGTAATGATCTTATAACAATTCCTAAGGGGTTTAGTGATTAAGCTATGCTTCATAAGGAAATCTACTAACATGAATGAATGTGAAGCTCCAGAGTCAAATAAAGTAATAGCTGGTATTGAATTTATAAGCACAGAACCTGTGATCACGTCTGCTGTGGCTTCAGCTTCTTCCAGAGTCATTGCATAAGCACGGCCTTGTTGCGGTGCACCCCTCTGTTGCTGCTGTTGGTGCTGAGCAAAGCGTTGTTGTTGTGTTGGAAGAGGGGGTCCCCTCTGTTGTACTGCTGGGGCCCTGGCCTGGGCTGGAGCCTTTGGTGCAGCGGTGCGTCCTTGAGCAGCTGGACAGTCCCTCATTTGGTGCGCTGCTGAGCCGCAGTAGAGGCAGGCACCTAGCCTCTTCCTGCAGACTTGCCAAGTATGACCTAGTTTTTGGCAAAAGTTACAAGCAGCAGCTTGTTGGTTCTGTCCTTGAGCCTGGTGTTGGGGTGCTGGAGCTCGAGGGAGAGGACGCTGAGTTTGCTGCGGGGCCCTCTGCTGTTGTTGTTGTTGAAAGGGGCGTTTGTTGGGTCCCGCATTTTCGGTATCTCTCTCTCGTTTCAGTTTATGCCCCATATCTCTCTCCACGTCTTGTGCCACGCTCAGGATTTCTTCATAGGTGCGAGCTCGGCTGGTGGTGACAGCAAGGCGAATATCCGGAGATAGCCCCTTCTTGAATCTACGGGATCTGTCCTCCGGGGTACGAACCATGTACTCTACAAAGTGGCTCAACCTGCTAAATTCAGCAGTATACTCATCAACAGACAGGTTATCTTGTTCCAGTCTCTCGAATTGGCTTTCGAGAGCTTTCCGAGCCACTTTGGGGTAGAATTTCTCCTTGAATAGCCTCTTGAAGTCCTCCCAGGTGAGGTCAAGAGCAGATAGTTGGGGTTCATCTCTGAACCAGGTTCGAGCAATGTCGAACAGTTGCAGGCTTGCGGCCTCCACTTTGAGGTCATCAGGGACCCGAGCAGTCTTCAGGAGTCTCTCGACATTCTCTATCCACTCATCGGCATAGAGAATGCCCTCAGTTCCGTAGAATTCCAGGGGTCTAAGATTCTTGAAGTCTTTAGCACTCCCTGGCCTCTTGAGTGACGACTCCTGGGACTTAAGAGCTTCTGAGAGGCTGGTCCGCAGAAGTGCAGTCTGTTCTTTCTGGGATTCCACCAATCTCTGAAACACTCCAAGTAGCTGTGCCCCATCCAGAGTAACTGCCGGAACAGATGGAGGCGGCGGGAGTACAAGAGTCTCGGGCACATTCTGCTCAGCTGGTTCTGATGTGCCTCCTACTGTGTTCCTTGTCTGGACCATTCTGAAAGATTAAGGGATAGGAAGATCAGAATAGAATACTTGAAAATCAAAGGCGGTAGGAAAATTGAGCAGCAAAGATATCAAGAATTAAAATAAGGACCCTATACTGTGAATAAGCTTTTCCTAGAATCCTCAATCTTATTCCATACCCTGTCCTAGGGTATTACCCTATTTAAGGATAGGACCTGCATGGGCCACCATAAAAACGTGTCACGACCCACACCCGGAAGTTCGGGCACGAGTGCGTGGGTACGTCCAGCCTACGCCGCAGAGTCGGCTGTAGTACGCTGTCTAGGTCAAATCCATCTAAACTAAACTAGCTCATTCCCAAATAGCATAAGCAAGATAATATTAAGAACAGAAACTTAAGATTGCAACTAAACTAAATACGACAACAGATTCAAATGTTTTAGTACAGGAAATCGAAATAAAATCGGGGACAAACCCGATTAATAAGATAAGAAACAGAAATAAAAGATAGCTACTGCTAGCTACTCTGCAGCAGGAGCCTCCTGGATGGGTTCTGGCTCCTCATAGGTATTATCAGTCCCCTCATAGGGACCATAATAAGTAGGGACAAGGTCCTCATCATCGCCTAAATCAACAGATCCAGTCAGGAAAGGAGCAAAGTACACAGTGCACAACAAGGTTAAACTAAATATTTATGACAATTAAATATTGAATATCATGTTAAGAAACTGCATAACAGAACATCATTATCTCAGAGTTAAAGCTGTAAGCAGGAATATGAGAAAGCAGAAATAAATGAAACAGGAAATGAAACTACAACAGTCAGTAAGATATATAACATGACCAGAAACTATCTGTGTGAACTGTGTTTGTTTTAGAATACATAGTTGGCATATAGGGGTTTATAAGGCTAATCCGGCCATCATAAATGGCTATTAAACAGGGAAAATCGAGATCCGGCTGAGGTACAGTCGTGTACCAACAGCTATTAAACATGACAAGGGAAAGGGTAAACTACATGCCTTCTAGTATTCTCCCACCCGACATAAAAAATAAGACAGGAACTTCAATATTCAAGACATGAAAATCCAGTATTTCTAATACTAGGTGTAATCATCAAGGGTACTAGTAAAGCAGGGAATTAATTATCACAATATAAAGATTTAACTTGAAGTGCAGGTACTTGCCTGATGTTTGGATCTGATTAATATTGGCTCTCGAGAAAAATTCCAGAGATGAGTCCAAAAGCTAAAATAGACATTACCATCACACTCAGAAGATGTCAAATAGTTAGAAACGCCTGTCCTTGGGTCCAATTTGGAGACAAGGGCAAAAATGGCAGTTTTGGGTCAAAACGGGGTCCGCCGGTGGGCCTACTTTGCACCAAAAAACGTGTCCAGGTCAAAAGTCTCCAAATTCACCAAACTTAGTGTCAACAAGTCAGGAACGCTGAAACGAACCCAACGGAACTTCCAGATTTGGATTCCGATGAGCCGAACACAAAATCGCCCGTCGAGCGGGGCCTGTGGGGCCCACGACACGCGATTTCGTCAACGTTCTCAGAATCGAACCAAACTCTACCCACAGGACCAGCGTATCGCTACGAGTCCGATGGCATAAGTTTCGTCTTGATCTGACGAATGTACAAGAAGTTAGGGCAAATTGCAGAAAAGTCGGATATGGGGCGATGTCCGCGGATACGTGTTGATTTCGGTGTGCACGCACACCCGAATCAGCTTCCATGAAATCTCACACGTCCGTATCGACGACTCGCACGTATCTGTGAAGACCGCACGCAACCAAGTCATCCCGTTTGGCGGGGCGCACTCAGTTCCGGGGTGAAACAGGGACTGGGTTTTCCTATTTTTGGATCGCGGTGTGCGATCACCACAGGACGCGATGCCCCGAACGGTTTATCCGGACACCAAGAGGGTCTTACAGGCTTCCCAACGCAATTTGCAGAATTGAAAACGGAGCTACGAACAAAAAATTACACGCACCTGAAGGGGACCCAAAAATCAGGGTCGAGCCGTGTCCGACACGACACTGTTACTGTGTCCACTGCACAGTAAAGGGGGCTAGGGTTTACTTTGTCCGACTCCTGTGTCGGTGTCCGCCGGAGGGGTGCCGGAGAGGGCCGGGGGAGGTTCGCCGGCTGCTGGGGTCGACGGCGCGGAGGCGCTGGCCGGTCGGCGGAGCTCTGGGAGGCGGCGGCGGCGTTCTGGGAAGAAAAAGAAGGAGGAGAGGAGAGAAGGAGGGGGCGCTGGCTGGGTGGTCGAGGGCGGTTGGGTCCGGCGAGGGGAGAGGGAGGAGGAGCTGCAGCAGAGGGAGGCCGAGCACGGCGAGATGGAGCGGAGAGTTAGGGTTAGGGTTAGGGTGAGGTGGAGGAGGAGGAAGAAGGGGGGTTTTAAAGGGGGAGCGGGCGGTTAGGTCAGCCGGGAAGGGCGGAGCGGAGAGGGCGACGTGGGGGCGAGGGCGCGGAACGCTCGGCGCTGCGCGCGGCGGCCGGCGCTGGACGCGGGGTCGTGGGGAGGCCGGGTTAGGCGGGTCGGGCGGCTCGCGGGTCGGGTCTGTCTGACCCGACCCGACCCGGTAGCGGGTTGGGGCTGGGCCGGGTTAGCGGCTGGGCTGCTGGGCTCGGCCCACTGGGCCGGGCCGGGCCCAAAGAAAAGAAAAATAATTAAAAAATAAAATAAAATAAGTAATAATAAATATAATAATAATAATAACAGTTCTAATTTAATTAATTAAATTTAGTTTTTAGGCATTTAAAAATAGGTCTGAGGCCCAGAAAAATCCAAAAAAAAATTCCTAAGTTCAGTTTTCCATTTTACACCCAAAAATATTATTTTCATGATATTTTAATATTATTTATTAATAACTAAAAATCATTTAATTATTAAGAGCCTTGATTTTAATTTCAGAAAATTCCTAGAAAATTCCAGAAAAATTGGAAAAAATTCAAGATTTAATAATTTAAAAAATTCAGGGGGTTTACACTGAGCCATATTGAACTAATCTCAACTAATTCGACAATCCTTCGCGCTCGGGTTGCAAGCCCCACTAAAGGTTTCGTATTACCAAATATTGTAACGCGTCCTACCATTCCGGGTAAATAGCCCAACTTTAAGTCTTGCAATACATGTACATATAAAGCACATAATCGTTGTTCCTTCCTAGGCCGAATTATCCCAGTGCCTTGGTGCACCCGTTCGAGGAAACCAAAATATGTGCGCAGGTTATCCATGTCCACGACCATGCAATATATGAACAGTTTTACTATGAAACACATGCATGATATCGAAACATAAGTAAAGCGGTGTACGTATCTACTCGGCATAATATATCATTCTCGCGTCATCTACATATCCGATCAGTATTCCAATTGGTAACCTACATGCCCCAATATATCAAGGCACCATGCCACATCCGATAGTTCCGTGGGTATCATACCCCTTCCGACAGTTGCATGATTTTGAACTACAACTGCTCGCTTCGCTGATGAAGCATTATTACCGAATACTTGTGCAATGATGCACGCTTCTACCTTCCGCATATCGACAGTTCTGTGGCATTGTGCCATAACTTCTCGCTTCGCTGACGAAGCTTACTACTCAATTCTCATGCATTGATGGAAACTCCGACACAGTTATTTAATTTTCTATGCTCAGTGTTCAATATACGTTATGATTATCTGTATATCCGAACTATGTACCATTGAATCTACAATATTACAAGCACACAAGGGTACATTTTATTATGGGCATAAAGTAATAGAAAAGAAGGGCCATAGCCCACCCACCTATTCCAAATCTGCCTATATTTCTGCCGAGCCAATACATCATATTATTTCGACTATGCAATATGATGTAATGCACTATCTTTCGCACTATTCTAAACTATGTTGCATACACCATGCCTCTGCCCATTGGGAGGCAATACTCTGATTACTAGGGACTCTGCTTGCTACCTGCACATAAAGCCAATCTGCATTAATACTTCTTCCAATTATCAACTCATCGTAACGCACCGTAAGTGCGAGGCATTACAACATTATAGTTCAAAGAACATGGTTTTGGAACCCAAGTCTTGCGAGAATACCTCGGCTTTGCCATTCTTGGTGAGGAACTTAAGCTATCCTCTAAGAGCATTGCTTCAAAAGTTTTTTGGCTGAATTGTACGACCAACATATTTTGAGTAGAGCCCATATTCGTGACATCGGATTGCGTCACCACTTTCTTGTCTGTGGAGAAAGTGATCCCCAGCAAAGTCATCATTCTTGTTTCCATTACAAAAAGAGTTTTCTTTATTGCAAAATTTATTAAACAAATACAAATACAAAGAATTTGATACTAAAATTCTATGTACAAGAGATCTAAAAAATATGACGATGGAGATCAAGTCTTGTAGCTGACTTCTTTACTCCGTTGATGATCTGAAGATGAATATTCAAAAGAATTTGCTAACTCTGAATCATTGGCACACTTGGGCAGCAATTAGGCTCAAAAGTAGTTAACTTTTAATTATTTGGGAATCACACGTGTCAACTATTTATAGGCATTCTCACTACAATGGCTATATGCGCATAGAACCTGAAAAGATACTGTTTCCTGCTTCTGGTGCATAAGAATATGCTTATGCATATAATTCTACTATAATTATAGTAAATGAAGTAGATCTGAATATATGCACATATCACGATCTACCCGACACATGTTATAGGTTACAACAGTTCAAAATCTCACATTAATGCGGCAGTTGTCAATTAGAACGTATGTGCATTAACTGCAAAATTAAACGTATGCACATTAAATGCGCATAATCTCTTCAGTTAGTAACCATCCTGCCGCATAGTCAATGTTTTGCTATAGAAGATTGAAGAGAGAGAAAATTGTAAGGGTTTGTATCATCAGGCGCATAGGTTCTTATCGCATAGTGCCATGAGGCAATGCTCTGCTATATACAGACAAATATAATTATTACACTAACGTAACCATCATCGTTTGGCATGACCGTCGTCTGCACGAGTCACGGAGTGGCACAACTTTTAATGCGGTGTCATACCGGCTTATGCGGCTAGGCAATATGTGCCTAAGCCCTTGCCGTATAGAATTTTGAAGAATCACTGTCTTCAGTGCATAATCTTCTAGCGCATAATGCATTGCTTTCTCTACAAAATATTTCTCTATTTTTATATCCAACGCGCATAGATGTTGGAGTGTACTACTGACTTCACTAGTTCAGAAAATGCTTGTTATGAGTAGATCGGCGCATAGCTATTATGCGCATCGACTTAACTTTTTCTGCTTCTACAATAATTTTTCCCTATTCGCTCTCTTTTATTTAATTTTTCTCCATTGAATTCATTGGAAAAGAGACCCCCAACACATTATCATCGATCAACATCGACCGGTATGAAATCGAGATATGCCAAGACCAATAATGATACGATTGAGTATTATTTATACAATTTGACTAAGTTTCTTTGACACACAATGAACTATGTATAGTTATGCATAGAAACATAAGCTTTCTTTGCTGATGTCTACATGCCTATGGTTGTTCCATGTCTGACTACCCCGTTGATGGCATGACCAAGGGCACCCTATGATGACATGGCCAGGGCGGGGCCATGATTTTAGTTTATCTTGGGCTGAAGTTAAAATATCCTAATTTTTTAGCAAAATGAATGTTGTGTCAATATCATCATGTCCATACCGAATTGTGTATGACCAAAATAAAACTGTGTCCAACATACTAAAAAATATGAATGTGACAAAAAATATTTAGTTTATTAGGTAAACTATTTTAGACATAAATACGAACACTAAAAGCATTTGGTATCCTCTTTCACCATCAACAGAAAATTCGTGATGTAGAAGAACTCGTCGAGGGTGCAGGGTTTGGATAACGAGGAAAGTGTCGGCGGCGAGACTTAGCGTTGCTAGTTTAGCTCATCCTTCGGTTGTCGTTGCAGTCCGACGATGGTAGTGCCATCTAGGTTATGATGGGGGATTCTTGGTTGAAGATGAAACAGAGAAGAGAAAAAAAAATATGAGTTATATATAGAGAGAGTTTGATGCCAATCATATGCCTAAAAGAATCGAACAATATTTGTTTCTCCTTGAGTCTTGACCGCTTCCTTTTAACTTTTCATTGGAAGCTAGTTCCTTACATTGTCGTCAATGAGTCAATATATTGGTTTAGTAATAAGCTTCTGGACAAAATATTCTTTAACTGGCCCAAGTTTTTTGAACTTGGGAGTTGTATATAAAATATTATGTTATCTATCTTGTATCAAATCTCAAATTGGGTCTAATACGTACGGTGTTAATTTTCATGAAGTCCTTCTAGATCACATATGCAAACTATGAAGACATCATATGGTATATAACATAACAAATTGACAAATACTCTAGAATCAATTCAAGTTGTTTGGGACAACAACCCATGCCTAATACAAGACTATATTCTTGCTACGAATAATTAAACTTCTTCTTTTTTGTAATTATTATTCTTTCTCGCTGAAGTAAAACTATGCATAATTCTTGTGCTTGGAGGAAGAAAGGACTTTTACTATCTATACTTGTTAGAATTATTGTTGTTTTCTTATTGAAAAATTTCTGAATACAAAAATAAAATTAGATTGATGTTACCGGCCTCTGGGAAAGTCGTGCACGAAGCACTGCCCTAAGAGTTGATTCGGGATCTGTGTGCAGACGTTCCCGAAGCTCCTAGTGGTAAAACTCCCGCACTACCGGTATCTCGTCGCCGCACACGACTTGGAGAGAATGACCAGGACTTAGCTCTGCCCAGAGCTTGGAGATGACGACGAAGAACGGAGAAAAAATCTGTTGGCAGCAATTTTTTGGAGAGAAAGATTTATGATATTTTACAAAGAAAATCTGACAAATATATAATACTAATATGTAACGGTCTGAATTAATTTTCTTATTAATTCAGCCGTTACACAGGAGAAATAAAGAATGAACCTGGACACAATAACGGTTCAAAAATAATTTGTAACGGAAGAAATTAATTTTCTAACGTTCAGAAAATTAAATGAAAATGAAGAGGAGCAAAAAAAATTTTAGGGTCCCAGCCCGAACCCGAAGAGGAAATCGAATCGGCATTCGGCGCCCGCAGATGTGGGTACGTACCCGCACCCATTACGCGTGCCGAACCAGGCTGGGCGGCGGCGCGCGCGCACGTGTGGCCCAAGGGGTTCCCCACATAACAACTTAAGAGAGCAAAGAAGAGAAACTAATATATGTACAAAAGAAAGCTTTGGCCCATCCGATGTGGGACTAAAGATAGGAAGAGAAAGCTTGAGCTTTTGAAAGCCAAGCAAAACCAACAATCCCCCCCAAAAGGTCAAGTTCCGAAACAGAGATAAGAGTAAAGTAAATAGGGAGAGAGAGAGAGAGCATCTGGGCAGTAAAATTCTATGCATAGATGAGATGGACTACAACCTTGAATCTCACGTAGTGACTATTGCCTTAATCTGAAGAAGTAATTAATGGACTATGCCTTGAATCAGACTTCTTGAACCAGATTTAGAAAAATAGCACACATAGTACGCTAGAGGTCATTGGTCTATCGGGTGGAGCTTTTAAATGGTCATGCGCACTTTTCCACATTCATGAGAGTTGTCTGGGATCGCCCTGTCCCATAGTCGCAGCCTTCACGAACTCTCATATAGGTAAGTCCTTAATGGTTGGTGATATGAATCAACCCAGCATTACAGCTTGGACCTATTAAGAGTTTAACCTCATCCTAACCATATCACACAGGAACACTATCACCATAGGGATGGGGAGTCATTGTACACATGTACAGCCGCTTGGACTTTATTTTAATGAGACTTTAATCTTGAATCAGTGTTCCATAAAGTCACCTAAGTTCAGCTTGTTTCTACCCATTGAACTGGCTTCTTGGGATCTCCAGTCAGACTCGGTTGGGTTGCCACTGCTGGTGACTAACTTATGGGCTTAACCCCATCCCCCTTGATGATTCTAGGATCAAAGTCCTAGACAGACCCTTCGTCAAGTGATCTGCAAGGTTCTTTTCTGACTTTATATAGTCAAGAACCACATATTTGCCTAGTAGGCTTTTTATTGACTTGAAGCTCAGCTGTAGGTGCCTGTTCATCTTAGCATTCACAGAATCATGCTTTAGTAGTTCAATAACAGATTTATTATCACAATTTATAAAAATTTCAGGAATAGGACTAAGAGAAACAGGTATATGCATAATAAGATTTTTAAGCCATTCAGCTTCTGTGCAAGTTGTATCTAAAGCTATTATTTCGGAGTCCATTGTACTCCTAGCTATGATAGTTTGCTTACAAGAGCCCCAGGAGATTGCAGCTCCTCCTAGAGTAAATACATATCCAGTAGTAGATTTTATATCATGTGAGTCGGTTACCCAGTTTGCATCTGAATAACCTTCTATGATATTAGGGTGCCTAGTAAAATAAAGTTTGTAATCTAGGGTGCCCTTGAGATATCTAAATACCCTATTCAAGGCAGTCCAATGTGACTGATTTGGGTTACTGGTATATCTACTTAATCTCCCAATAGCAAATACAATATCAGGTCTTGTCCTGTTTGTTATATACATAAGGGAGCCTATCATCTGTGTGTATTTATGTTGTTCCAAAGGTGATCATTCATTCTTTTTTAGTACAATACTGCTATCATAAGGAGTAAGGACAGGTTTCTTATCAAATAACTCAAACCTTTTTAGTATTTTTTCAATTGAATGTGTTAAAGATAGAGTATAACCCTCTTTGCCTTTGGTCACTTGCATTCCTAAAATTAAGTTGGCTTCTCCTAGGTCTTTCATATCAAACTGGCTAGATAAATAGTTCTTTATAATATTTATCAATTCCAGTGATGAACCTAGGATAAGAATGTCATCTACATACAAGCATAAAATGACACAACTTTTACATGTACCTTTAGAGTATATACATTTGTCATACTCATTTGACAAGAAACCATATTCACAAATTACTTTATCAAATTTATTGTGCCATTGTTTGGTAGCTTGTTTCAAGCCATAGAGGGATTTTACTAGTCTACAGACTTTCTTTTCTTGACCTTTAGCAATGAAACCTTCAGGTTGGTCCATATAAAGTTCTTCCTCTAGATTTCTATTCTAAAATGCTGTCTTTACATCCATTTGATAGATTAGCATATCATGAATGGATGCTAAGGCCAAGAGATTTTTAATGGATGTGATCCTAGCTACAGGAGAGTAGGTATCAAAATAATATAACCCTTTTTTTTGGGTAAAACCCTTAGCAACTAATCTAGCTTTGTATTTCTCTATAGTACCATCGGCTCTGAATTTCTTCTTGAAAATCCACTTACAGCCTATTGGTTTATTGCCTAAAGGTAGATCTGTTAGAAACCAAGTGTTATTTTCCATGATGGAGTTGTATTCACTGTTAATGGCTTCTTTCCAGAAGGGAGCATCAGGAGACGACATTGCTTCTTCATAAGTTGAGGGATCATCCTCTATCAAAAAAGTGAAGAATCCTTCTCCTAAATTTTTTTCAATCCTATTCCTTTTACTCCGTCTAGGTTCTAAGTCTTGTTCAGATTGTGAGCTAGGTATTTGGACTTGAGAACTAGTAGAGGGTATGGAGGAAGAGATTGAACTTCTATCCTTAAAAGGAAATATGTTTTCAAAGTAAACTGCATCTCTTGCTTCTATAATGGTATTGTTAGAGATTTTATTTATTTCTGAGTGAGTCACTAGAAATCTATTGGCATAGCTGTCTAAGGCATATCCTATGAAAATAGCGTCTACAGTCTTGGGACCAATCTTCCTCTTTTTAGGTTCGGGAATTCCGACTTTAGCAAGGCATCCCCAAACTCTAAGGTAATTAATCCTAGGTGCTCTACATTTCCACAGCTCATAGGGAGTCTTATCTTTTTTCTTACTAGGAATCCTATTAAGAATGTAACAAGCAGTTAAAAGGGCTTCTCCCCACAAGTTATCAGGAGCACCAGAGCTGAGAAGCATGGCATTCACCATATCTAACAGAGTACGGTTCTTGCGTTCAGTAACTCCGTTAGACTGAGGTGAATATGGAGCAGTTACCTCATGAATTATTCTATGTTCTTCACAGAAGTTAATCATTTCATTTGAGGTATATTCTCCACCACGATCAGATCTAAGGATCTTAATCTTCCTTTCTAATTGATTCTCAGCTTCAGATTTGTAGACCTTAAATCTATCTAGAACTTCATCTTTGGTTTTGAGAAGGTAGATATAACAATACTTTGAATAATCATCTATAAACATAACAAAGTATTCTCTACCGCCTCTGGTTAAAATCCTATTTGTCACATACATCACTATGGATAAGTTCTAGAAGGTCAGAATTTCTTTCTACAAATTTGAAAGGTAATCTAGTGTGTTTGGCTTGAACACAACACAAATCTCACATTTGTGTTTGTCATCTAAGGTCATCATTCTTTTAATGGAACCTAGGTTCACATGACCTAGTCTGCCATACCAAACATTTGAAGATTCTATATTAGAGACAATGAGAGAACAATCAGAATTTTTATTCATTGTGCTTAAAAAGAAAAGACCGTCTTTTACAAAGCCTTTTCCTATAAAGGAGTCATGCTTAGAAAATACTACTTTATTTGCCTCCATTACAATTTTGTATCCTGAGGCTACAAGAAGGGATCCACTAACTAGGTTTCTCCTGACAGACGGCACATGAAGAACATCATGAAGAGTTAAAAAAAATTCTGATGTCATCTTCAGGTTAACTTTTTCTCTTCCAATAATTTGTGTCGTTGAGCTATCTCCTAGGGTCACACCTCCTCCACTTGATTCCTGATAGTTTGAAAAACAGGAGCGATCAAACGAAATGTGAATATTAGCTCCAGAATCCAACCACCAATCATCAAAATGGTAAGAGAGGTTAATAAGGGGTTGAAAGCTTACAAACCTGAAGGAACTCGAAGAACCTTTGTGAAGCATGTTCGCTTCTGGTCTAACTGAGCCATTTCCTTTGTAGGAGGTCTGGACAACTTTCTTCTTCCTATGGTAGCAGTTGGTGGCCATATGGTTTGTTTTACCACACACAAAATAAAATCTCTTCTGATTCTGAGTCTGACTGAAGTTTCTAGATTTTTGGTTTTGGTGATGATGGTTGTGGTGGTTAGGCTAAAATTTTTTCTTCTTCTTGAAGCAATTCTTCTTGGATTTATAAGAAAAATTAGACTTGGATTTTCCTTGGCCTTCTACAAGGTTTACCTTAGCTTTAGATTCAGTCTTAGGCTTAGACCTCAATCTAATTTGTTCTTCGGTTCTAATTTTCTTTAGGACTTGATTGTAGGTCAGATCTCCTTGTGTATGGATAAGTTCCTTAGAAATATCAGACCAAGAGGGAGGTAGCTTGTCTATTAGGCATGCTATTTTATGCTCATTGGAGAAAGATGTCCATTTGGCTTGAATATGCCTAAGGTATTCTTGAAATTCATGGAGTTGGTCATTGATAGGCTTGTTATCTACCATGAAATACCTATTAAAGGTTGAAGAATAAACCTTTCTATTCTGGCATCATCACAGCCGTATTCATCTTCCAAGGCTTTCCAAAGTTCTTTAGCGCTCTTGTATTCAAATATTATATCATACTAGGATTCAGATAATGCGCTCAGAATTCTATGAAAGCAGTAGAAGTTTATCTCTTTAGGGATTTTTGGTTTTGAGGAGGTAGATACTCCTATGTCAGACTCAGTATCATCAGAATCATTTGTGATGGGTGTGGACCCATCAATAGCAGAAATAAGTCCTAAGGTCGTGAGCCAAAATTTTATTTGGCTCTGCCATCTTTTATAGTAAGAGCCATCAAACTTAGCAGGTTTTGCAGTAGAGGATTCCTCCTTACTAGTCATGATTGCAGTCTGAAAAATATAAATTTATTTAATAACAATGTATAAGATAATAGTTTAGGTGGTCTTTGCTAAACAATCTTAAAATCTTTAGTTTTTCAAGTGTTGATCAACTCAGGTTAGCTGTAGGGGCCGGTTTCCTGCTAGCGGCGGTCCGAAGACACTTAAGTACCGTGTCGCTTAGGGCTATTTATGTAGCGCCCCATTCTCCCGGTGCGGAGAGCGCGGCTAAGAAACACAAGACGGTATCGTTCGATCGGGATAGATTGAATTAAGAACTCGTCCTCGTTATGGATTTGTTTCTTCGGAATCGATTCCCATATTCAGTGGACTGTGCCCCAAGGATCGGCTTAGCTGCAGAGTCAGGAGGGACCTCTCCGCTGCTATCTTTTATTGCCTCGATTTTCGATGTCGCTTGTTGCTTTCGTGCTTTGAGTTGGTTTTGGGATTTGCTTGTTTTCCTTGAACGGTTTCGATGGTTTTCATTGTTTTCGTTCATTGAACTGTATTTCTATTCCGAGATTGGAAAGAGAGGAAGAAGTATTAATCGAGTTGTTCGTGTGCAGGTGAACGAGCAGTAGGCGGCTTGCGAGCGGAGTCGTGAAGCGCCTCTTTCCTTCTTCTTTCCAAAATCTAAGTGAGTGGCTACCAATCCGATTAGCTAGCCTTGCTTCCAAGCTTTACTCCTTCGCCCCGATCAAACGATACCAAGTAATAATAAAAGATACCAAGATAAAAGAGAATAGACTTGGTAATACTGCATGTCAATCAAACTTGTGAACGATTACTTGAATGCATGCTTGTTCATTTGGAATGTTCACTATATCTTTCAAGTTTAGTTAGAATGCATATCTTCTATGAATATTGTTATGCATATGGAACACACTTTTCTTTGCCATAGATGGATTTTATAGACTATGCAAAGACTGTTGTATATGGAACTTGTATCGTGATAGAATTTAACTTGAAACGTGCATGGATTGATGGAAAACTTAACGAACGCTTTGATCACGGACAACTTGTGCACAAGGTTTTGGAGGTTTCGCGGATGGTCGCCAGGGCGCTGGGACCGATCCGACCCGGACGGAACATATGGATTAGTCAATTGGAATTGAGGAAGTAAACGGCATGTGGCGGGGCTCGCAACCTGCATCGTATATCGTTTTCTATCCCGTGACTATAACTCGTCCCTTTGTGGCATCACGCCAGTGATCTTTTGTATATTTAAACCTGTTGCATACTAACTTGTGTCTTCGTTTTAGGGAAGGCATGGTAAGTATTGTGCAGGTAATTCAGACGGGCAGGTAAAATCCACCGAACGGTGGCACGTTCATTTCAGTAAATTCTATATGCTGCTTACTTGTAAATGAACTAAGGCAAGATAGAAACGCACAAATATTATGCTTCATTAAAACAACGTGTCGATTGGTATAGTTCGGCTAGCTCGCCTTCACCAGCATGTTTCGATATGCTGACCCTCGTTGAAACAGGTTCTCCACACCAAGGCGAACCGAGCGAGGAGCCAAAGTCGTCTTCCCGATCCAGTCCAGCTGTTGGCGCATCTTCACCGCGCCCTTGAAGCCTTTTGAAGTCCGAAGCTGCAACTCTTCATACACAAATGCAGCTTCGTGGCAAAACTATCCTCCAGCCTGGAGGTCTATATCTTTTGAGTTTATAAAGGGATGTAATGTACAGGACTGCTATCTCATTTTGAGTCAACACTTTTATAAGCCGTTCGGCATATTAGCTGACTCGTTCAGGAGTTTGTAATAGATGTTCATTATCAATAAAGAGAACTTTTCTATGTTTCAAATTTGTGTTTTAATTTATCTGCGTACTCTGAATATGTGCTTGCTATGCAAATCATTAAAGCCTTGTGCGGGCGTAACTCCAGGCCCGCACGGCGGTCACGATTCGGGGGACGCCTCAAACGATTCTACGGAATCGGGTCGTGACATAGTGGTATCAGAGCACAGATTCAAGTTCCTTAGACTTCGTGCTGGAAAAGTTCCTTTAACGATCAAATTCCTTTGCGAACTCTTGAACTCGCTAGGCCAAAATAAGATACGTTCATGCAATAAGTCCATAATACATTATGATCCTAATGTAATTTATCTTCTTTTGAAGGAATGGATCCAGCGCAATCTGCAGCGCAAGCACCGAACGAAACACAAGAAAGCAGTTCGGGCACTTCGGGAAGCTCTCGGAGCCAGCGAGGCTTATCTCAAGTCGACCCGCTTGAGCGGGTAATGCAAATGTTAGAATCGTAACGACAACAAGACGATGCTCGCCAAGCCAAGCTCGAGAGCAATTTAGAGACCCGGTTCTCAGTCCAACAGAAGCAGGTAGATGCCCTGCAACAAATTGTTCATACTTTGGATGCCAACTATTCCGCCGCAACAGCAACGACTCCGGTGGAACAGCCCGTGCTTGAAGTAGAAACGCCACAAATTCCAAGGACGAGGGACGTGACTGCCTTCAACTTGGGACACTTCAAGAAAGTCTGCAACACTCCATTCAACGGGACTGAGGACCCAGTGGTAGCTCTAGATTGACTAGCCGAGCTTGAAGATCACTTCGCTCTGCTAGAGGTCCCCGAAGAGAAGCGCATCTCCTGCGCGCAACTACAGCTCTGCCTCAACACACACGATTGGTGGGACGTGCATCGACGATCTCTCCAATTTGATCACGGAGAGGAGGCGATCTCGTGGATGACCTTTCGTGCCGCGTTCGAAGAGGAGTTTATACCGCCTCCAGTATAACGTCAAATGGAAAATGACTTCGTGCAACTGAGGCAAGGCAGGATGACAGTTAAAGAGTATTCCGCCGAATTCAACCGACTCTCCAAATTCGCTAGGGCCTATTTACCTGATGCAGCGAGTCGAGCCAGAAGGTTTGAAGGTGGACTACGCCCTGCCATCCATTCGCACGTGGTCAACAATCAGTACGGGACAATGCGTGAAGTCATGAATCACGCCCTATCTCTCGAACCGCTGTATCCTCACGTTTCCACCGGCACTGTGCATACCTACAATCACAAACGCCAAGGCAACGACGGAGGGAACAATGCTGCAAAGCGTCGAAACGACGGTGGTCAGCATAAAGGGAACCAGGAAAAAGGACTATGCTTCTATTGTAAGAAGCCGGGGCACACCGTAAATAACTGCCATATTAGAAAGGGTCTGTGCTTCAACTGTGGCGGTCCAGGCCACATATTTTGAGATTGTCCCCACCTTTCTAAAATCCTGCCTCAACGTAATGTTCCTTAGAGGTAGGCTCTATTCCTAAGTTTCGGGACGAAACTTCCAATTAGTTGGGTAGGATGTAGCGTCCCGTTCTCCCGGTGCGGAGAGCGCGGCTAAGAAACACAAGACGGTATCGTTCGATCGGGATAGATTGAATTAAGAACTCGTCCTCGTTATGGATTTGTTTCTTCGGAATCGATTTCCATATTCAGTGGACTGCGCCCCAAGGATCGGCTTAGCGGCAGAGTCAGGAGGGACCTCTCCGCTGCTATCTTTTATTGCCTCAGTTTTCGATGTCGCTTGTTACTTTCGTGCTTTGAGTTGGTTTTGGGATTTGCTTATTTTCCTTGAACGGTTTCGATGGTTTTCATTATTTTCGTTCATTGAAATGCATTTCTATTCCGAGATTGGAAAGAGAGGAAGAAGTATTGATCGAGTTGTTCGTGTGCAGGTGAACGAGCAGTAGGCGGCTTGCGAGCAGAGTCGTGAAGCGCCTCTTTCCTTCTTCTTCCCAAAATCTAAGTGAGTGGCTACCAACCCGATTAGCTAGCCTTGCTTCCAAGCTTCACTCCTTCGCCCCGATCAAACGATACCAAGTAATAATAAAAGATACCAAGATAAAAGAGAATAGACTTGGTAATACTGCATGTCAATCAAACTTGTGAACGATTACTTGAATGCATGCTTGTTCGTTTGGAATGTTCACTATATCTTTCAAGTTTAGTTAGAATGCATATCTTCTATGAATATTGTTATGCATATGGAACACACTTTTCTTTGCCATAGATGGATTTTATAGACTATGCAAAGACTGTTGTGTATGGAACTTGTATCGTGATAGAATTTAACTTGAAGCGTGCATGGATTGATGGAAAACTTAACGAACGCTTCGATCACGGACAACTTGTGCACAAGGTTTTGGAGGTTTCGCGGACGGTCGCCAGGGCGCTGGGACCGATCCGATCCGGACGGAACATATGGATTAGTCAATTGGAATTGAGGAAGTAAACGGCATGTGGCGGGGCTCGCAACCTGCGTCGCATATCTTTTTCTATCCTGTGACTATAACTCGTCCCTTTGTGGCATCACGCCAGTGATCTTCTGTATATTTAAACCTGTTGCATACTAACTTGTGTCTTCGTTTCAGGGAAGGCATGGTAAGTATTGTGCAGGTAATTCAGACGGGCAGGTAAAATCCACCGAACGGTGGCACGTTCATTTCAGTAAATTCTATATGCTGCTTACTTGTAAATGAACTAAGGCAAGATAGAAATCCACAAATATCATGCTTCATTAAAACAATGTGTCAATTGGTATAGTTCGGCTAGCTCGCCTTCACCAGCATGTTTCGATATGCTGACCCTCGTTGAAACAGGTTCTCCGCACCAAGGCGAACCGAGCGAGGAGCCAAAGTCATCTTCCCGATCCAGTCCAGCTGTTGGCGCATCTTCACCGCGCCCTTGAAGCCTTTTGAAGTCCGAAGCTGCAACTCTTCATACACAAATGCAGCTCCGTGATAAAGCTATCCTCCAGCCTGGAGGTCTATATCTTTTGAGTTTATAAAGGGATGTAATGTACAGGACTGCTATCTCATTTTGAGTCAACATTTTTGTAAGCCGTTCGGCATATTAGCTGACTCGTTCAGGAGTTTGTAATAGATGTTCATTATCAATAAAGAGAACTTTTCTATGTTTCAAATCTGTGTTTCAATTTAACTGCGTACTCTGAATATGTGCTTGCTATGCAAATCATTAAAGCCTTGTGCGGGCGCAACTCCAGGCCCGCACGGCGGTCACGATTCGGGGGACGCCTCAAACGATTCTACGGAATCGGGTCATGACAATTTACACCCGGTTGACAGAAGGACCCTATCGGCTTGTGCCCGAGTTTCTCTCTACTTTGAAACTTTAGATTTGAAGATTTTATTTGCAATTTCCTTTTTACTAAACTATTTTCTTTTGGTCCTAAATTGCTTTCAAAATACTAAGTGATTAAAAATGAAGCAAATTGTATGTCACAATTGAAAGGAATTTTGTGATCAAAATTGTAATTGACAAAATTATCAAATGTGCTAACAATTTTTAAAACACTTTAAGCAAATTTACAATTTGAGAGTATAGTAAGCAACTTGATAAGTAAACAAATAAATCAATTGAGGAATTGAAACAAATTGCTACAGTAACTGTTAACTTGAATTTTGTAGAAAATTGCTAGAGTAACTGTTACCAAATTGCTAGAAGTAGCTATAAAAAAAATTGCTAGAAGACAAATTGCTACAGTAACAAATTTCTAGAAAACAAGTTGCTACAGTATTAAAATTTGGTATATTAACAAATTGGTAGAAGAATTTGCTTAAACAGACAGTAACTATTTAAACAAACATTAACAAATAGTTAGAAAAATCAATTCTAAGAAATAACTATTTAACAAGCAGTATGTTAGAGTAACTATTTAACAAACAGTAACTATTTGTTAGAAAATCAATTCTAGGAAATAATAAATTGTAACAAATAATTATTTAACAAACAGTATGTTAGAGTAACTATTAAACAAACAGTGTCTATTTGTTAGAAAAATCAATTCAAAGCAATAATCAATTCTAACAAATAAAATCAACTCTTAGATTGTTAAAATTATTGTTGTTTTCTTATTGAAAAATTTCTGAATACAAAAATAAAATTAGATTGATGTTACCGGCCTCGGGGGAAGTCGTGCACGAAGCACTGCCCTAAGAGTTGATTCGGGATCTGTGTGCAGACGTTCCCGAAGCTCCTAGTGGTAAAACTCCCGCACTACCGGTATCTCGTCGCCGCACACGACTTGGAGAGAATGACCAGGACTTAGCTCTGCCCAGAGCTTGGAGATGACGACGAAGAACGGAGTACAAATTTGTTGGCAGCAATTTTTTGGAGAGAAAGATTTATGATATTTTACAAAAAAAAATCTGACAAATATATAATACTAATATGTAACGGTCTGAATTAATTTTTTTATTAATTCAGCCGTTACACAGGAGAAATAAAGAATGAACCTGGACACAATAACGGTTCAAAAATAATTTGTAATGGAAGAAATTAATTTTCTAACGTTCAGAAAATTAAATGAAAATGAAGAGGAGCAAAAAGAATTTTTGGGTCCCAGCCCGAACCCGAAGAGGAAATCGAATCGGCATTCGGCGCCCGCAGATGTGGGCGCGTACCCGCACCAGTTACGCGCGCCAACCGGGCCGGGCGGCGGCGGCGGCGCGCGCGTGTGGCCCAAGGGGTTCCCCACACAACAACTTAAGAGAGCAAAGAAGAGAAACTAATATATGTACACAAGAAAGCTTTGGCCCATCCGATGTGGGACTAAAGAAAGGAAGAGGAAGCTTGAGCTTTTGAAAGCAAAGCAAAACCAACAATACTATCTTTCAAAGTTTCTGTCCAAATGGATTCTTGAGAGTTTGTTCTGTTGCACTCCAAAAGAGACGTTCAGCTAAATTCCTCAATGTGAAAGGTTTTTACAATGTATCATGTGGGAAGAGGATATCTGACAAGCGAGGGTCCTCTCTGTTGGAACCTGATGATGGATGGATCTATATGAAGATTTGACAAGACATTGCATATATGTCATCAACCATCTTGTCTGAAAATAACAATGATTCTGGAAAACTTTACAAAGTTTACACACATTTAACAATTTTAACAAATATACTGCTAGCATGAGTGTATCATAATAATTATAACATATCATTATGTGACTTCCTTGATGAAATTAAATAATATTACATGTATCAAGTCTAAAAAAAATTTGGTGGACTGGATCCCACCTCCGTCCACCAGTGGCACAACTTGTGGGCACAACATAGACTGCACCTCTAGTGACCAGACAACTTGGTGCATGCACCTAAAAACATATACCACGTAAAATTCGTGACGACATATTGAAATGAAAATTGGATATTATTGCATAGCAGCTTTTGTTCCAGAATTGCATAACCCTACCTTCACACATAAAATGTGCAGCTAACTCTTCCTACAAATCTACAATTATGAGCTGTACATTATTAAGTCTCCCTTAACAATATTTAGAAGGTAATTAGTGAGCACATTGCACACAATCCCATAACTAAACAGCCCACTCATCCATCCCACTTCCACATTCCCCGCCTACTGTTCACCGCCCCCAATAATGGGTCCCACCTAATATAGCTAACAACTTGGGTGTAGGTCAAAACATGTTCATTCAACCATCCTCCCAATTCTTTTGTTCTTTTTCTTCTTTTGTTGTTGTACTGTAATATATAAATAGGATGGCAGCCTTTCCATGTAATAGTAGTTGTTGTTACAATTTAGAGCCCACCACCGCCACCTCTCTCTCATAACGGCTAGTTCTTTTTTTTCTTTTCTTTTTTCCCTTCAATAGCCCCTCATATTTTGTTTGTTCTAATCTTTGTTGATGGAGTGGCACAATACCAGTAACAACAATATGTGAGTGTGTAGGTGTTCCTTAAATTTTATTCTCCCAAAAAAAAAAGGTTTATTTTGGTCAAGTTTGTTATAATATTTATTTAGTAGTGATATGTACTGTTGAGATTCTGTTTTAGCTGTTGTGTGTATTAATCTTTGTGATAGGACCATATATATGTGAGTTATCTTTTCATTAATTCTTTTATTCTTCCTCCATTTTTGTTTGGGTTTATTGGTCAAGTTTGATTTCGGGTTTGGAGAAATCTAGTTAATACTAATGATGGGTATTTCTCATATTATTTCTTCATGTCAATTTTGATTGATTCAGTGATGTTTGTGTATCATTAGGAACTGAATGTTCGTGTTGGTGATATATATTGTTGAGATTTTGTTTGTTGAGATTTTATTTGTATTTGTTGTCTATATTAATCTTGTAGAGATAAATAGGACTGGTAATTATTGATATTATTTTTTATTGATTGATAAGAACCGGATCTGTTCCTCTGTACCTATTATCATCAAACTCGATGTGGGTTATGGAAACGTGGGAATATAATCAGGTTGAGTTGAGGGTTCTTCTGAAATTGTATTCTATTTTAACTATCCTTTAATATTGTAAGTAAAGAATAAATTGTTCCAAACTGGTGATGATACATGTATGGCACTTCTATTTTAACTATCCTTTTAGTACTTGTGGCTATGACAATGAAGTCTATATCATCATAGGTTGTCCTTTTATAGCACAATTTCATTCTTAGAATGGTCACCAATTTTGGACACGTATACAAGATGAGATGATTTAGACACGGTGACAAGGACACATCGCCAATTTTGGTATGTCCAAGTGTATTATGGAGTGTCCTTATCGTGTCGGATACAAGCCGACAAGGACACATCACCGATTTCAGTGTTCCTGCAGCTTTCTAGGCGTCGGGGAGGCAATTCATTTTTTTCTGTTATTGTCTTTAAATTGACTTCATCTAATATTAATATTCTCATCATGTTTTTGGCTTTTTCCATGATCCGTTCGATTCTCTTACTTTGAAGGGTCAAAGAACTGATTCATTTTGTTGAATTGTTGGCAGTGAGATGTGGGAATGGCGAGAAGACGATTTCTCTCTGCAACGAGATCCAGAACTTGGTTCGTTCTTTTATGCTTTTGTGTTGTCAACTCTGCCTTAATGTATTACTTAAACGCATTCCTATATTAATTCCAGATATTCCTAATTGCATATGGGACGACATCAACCAAAATGACAACGATTTGTTGTACGTGTTGGGTGAACACACTCCTATGAAGAACTGTGCAGATTTTGACTATGATGGTATAGGTGCAGGAGGTGAAGTTTTTGTCTTTGGTAGTTTTATCTGAGATTGCTCTCAGTTTTATATATATATAACAAAGCTAGCTGAATTGATCAGATAATACCAACAAAGCGTCGGAGGAATATAGAGGCTCCTCACAAAATAAAAGGCGGCGAGTGTTGCAATTTACTTCTGATGCTGATGAAGTTACAGGCAATGAGAAAATATTCTCAGCTTCAGAAAGTTCTAAGGTATCCCTATTAGAATCGAGTATTACCTTTTTTGGGTCTTCTGTTCAGGTCAAACAATGGATCTCACGCTTCTATGTCATTTTAGGATGTGGAGAAATCAATTTTAGGAGATGAATTGCTGGAATGCTTAGAGTGGGATCCTGAGTGGAGCTCAAGTTTTTCGGGTCTGCTCCTTCTCAACTTGCTTCAGTGTTGAAGTTGTGGAATACTTGTGCTAATCAAGAATTTTCTTTATTAGATGATAGTTGTGCTTTTGGCGGTGGACAGTTGGGTCAATCATCAGAGGGGATGTTGGCAAATTCTTTCAATCAAAGTCAGATGCAGGATAGTCCTGTTGAAATGTCTGTTCCTTTTCAACCTTCATTTTTCATCTACATACCCATCATTTTTCTAAATGACTCACTAGACTGAACTTTCAATATAGGCCTATTGGTGATTCTGTTGCGTTTGACAACGAAGTTGAAATTTTAGGTCAGTATTAACTTCAACTCTTATGAATCGACCTAACTCACATCCATAGTATTTTCATCCATAAGCCAAATGTGAACATGCGTATTCGTTCTTATCCACATTCGATTTACGAATTGTGTTGTTTTAATTACAAAATTGCAACCTATGATATAGTTGTCTTATCTGTGTTCTTAGATTTTCGCAAGATGTCAACTGAAATGGAAAATATCGCAATGCAAAACCCCAACCCTGCTATCTGCACAGTTTTTCGAGGTGGTTACTGTTTTCTTTCCCAATTCTTTTTTTATCTTTTTCTTGTACACTATGTTGCATGGCTACAAATACGACATTGACACAACACATTTTTTTGGTGTGTACTAGTGTATGTTGGAATCTCCGTGTCAAGTCCGTTACGTGTGTGATACGGCCTGTGCCATGCACGGCACATTTATTTGGATAGTCTATCCTTCCTAGAATGTGTCTCTACCCACGTATGTTAGCTCTTATTTCCTTCAAGCTAATTAATGTCCTTGTTTTCGTACCAGGAAAGAAATCTTACATGAAGACTCCAAAAAAGTTAACTACCTCTGTTGTCTACCCCTTCAGTCTCATCAAACCATGCGGGGGGCAAGGGGATATGACACTGAAGGATATAAATCGGCGGCTTCACACTCCACCACCATCAAAATCAAAAAACAAGAACGAGGAGCCTTTTCGCTGTTATCCAATTTCTGCATATACGGGGAAGCCTGTTGTTGCCAAAACTAAAATCCACACCGAAGGGGGGAAAGGCAGTATTACAATCATGAGAACCAAAGGCTGAATAAGTGAGTTCTTTCATTGTATCATGTAAGCCTGGCCTCCCTTCTCTTTCTCATGCATCTCATTTTTGGTAGCTTTGCATGACAAGCAATGCCCATACTTGGTGGATCTTAGTTTGATGTGGGATCCTTTGCACAGTCTTATTCTTGGTTTGTTTTGAGTTCGTGTATCGGATTGATGTTTGAACTACATGTGGCTCTTAATGTATGATGACATTAGCGAGTGGAGAATTTTACATGTGATGTACACTTGATCTCTGTCCTTTTGATTCTACCTAGCTATGATTAAATGTTTTTGTTAGTCATTTGATTATCTATGTAGTTGCAAAATATCCAGATTTATATACACAGAATAAACCATATTTATATTGATACCTGGAGCAAATAAGCAAAGCATATAGCTTTTACAACTGCCCAGGAATTATACCAACTCTTTTAGGTAAGAATATATATTGCATACACTGCAGTGGAATTTTTAGACTCATCCGACACGTCCCATAGCTTCGCATCCAACCCTGTGTTCATTGCACCCTACCCCTATTTAATATGGACATGTGGCGCTATTTCAAATCCACTAGTGGAGTCTCCACTGTCGTGTACGAAGTAATCAGCCTTTTGATGAATCGTTCTCTAATTGATGAGATGCAAGAATGAGATTGTTGTTATCTTAAATGGATAGTTGTGGAAAAACACTGCTCACAGTAGTCTTCTCTTGAGATATAGTAGACAATGAATCCAACAATGTTAAGACTCCATGTTGTGGGGACACGGATAGGACACACCATGATATGGACACTAAGAGACGGACACGACACCAATTTTTGAGTGTTTGTGTGATGTCACAAGTATGTCCAACCACATTCATGGCTTTTATTTTTGGAGTGCCCGGGCTTTCTAGGTTGAGGGAGATGCAAGAGTTTCGATAGTTGGGAGAGTTTGGAAGGTTTTGAACTAGTCTATTATTTCGTTTACAAGAGGATGGAGGGTGTTTAGGAACATATTGTTCACCACCACAAGATGTTTGTCACTTCCAACTTCATAAATCTATAGTAGCAAAAGTTGGCAGTCTCTTAGAGATAATCAAGCAAGATTTATAATAGTGCTAGTGATCATAATATATTGGTAGTATTTTACAATACATGATATGTATCTTATGATATGACAAATATATTACAATTTTATCACATATCGGTTGATCCGATATGATACACATACGTTTATAGGTATTATCGGTTTATTTTACTCGAGTCATGTAATGTATATTTAAGAATCTAGGTCTGGAACTACATAGACCCATAAAAATGAAACAAATAAAAAGATTATGAGAATATTATATTAAATCATGTTTCTATATGGATTTAGAAGTATAGATCTAAACTTCTAGATTTACTATACCATAGAATAAACAAAATGATACGTGGTACATGATATGTTAAGCAAGCAAATTGATATACGACACATCACGAATTGACAATCTAGAGCATAATAAACTATATTTCCACTTGATGATCAAGTTGGTAAACCAAAAGATAGGTTACAGGAACAATCCTAAGTTGGTGTATCTTGCACGGACATGAAAACAACACGGAACAATTCGAACACGATGACATAGGTGTAGCACCGATTTTGGCAAGTCCTAATGTATTTGAAGTTTTTGTTGTGTTTGATCCTTGTCCGGATGACGTGACACAAACATGGGACAAACTTTTGGAGTGTTCTTCCTTAATTAGATTACTCTAACATAAATTTTATGTTTGAAAACTTTTCCGAAAACTTTTCTATTTTACTTTGAAGACAAGGTTCCAAATACCAAAACTATTACGTATTCGCTATCAATTGATCATCCTCTGAGTAATCTCTCTTTTGTTGGATCATTAGAAATTTTAGTGTAAAATGCTTTTCTAAAAAATTCGACACGGATCAATTCAAGCATGATGACATAGACGTAGAACCGATTTTGGCAAGTCCTAATGTATTTGAAGTTTTTGTTGTGTTTGATCCATGTCCGGATGACGTGACAAACATGGGACAAACTTTTGGAGTGTTCTTGCTTAATTAGATTACTCTAACATAAATTTTATGTTTGAAAACTTTTCCATTTTACTTTGAAGAGAGGTTCCAAATACCAAACTATTACGTATTCGCTATCCATTGATCATCCTCTGAGTAATCTCCCTTTTGTTCGATCATTAGAAATTTTAGTGTAAAATGCTTATCTAAAAAATCTAGATTTTTTTAGAAATATATTTAGAAATGACAGATGTTATTTGTTCACACAAATTTCACATCCACTACATTCCAAAATTACTGTAACATAGACAACTTTGTTAGAATGTAAGTGATTTCTAAAACCCTAAAAATAGATAGTTTCTATTACGTCACATAACTAGAATATTGGAGAGGTGGGAAGACATAGGCCATTCAAGGTACTCCAAACATGGGACAAACTTTTGGAGTGTTCTTGCTTAATTAGATTACTCTAAGATAAATTCTATGTTTGAAAACTTTCCATTTTACTGTGAAGACAGGGTTCCAAAAACCAAAACTATTACGTATTCGCTATCCATTGATCACCCTCTGAGTAATCCCCCTTTTGTTGGATCATTAGAAATTTTAGCGTAAAATGTCTATCAAAATAATCTAGATTCTTTTAGAAATATATTTAGAAATGACAGATGTTATTTGTTCACACAAATTTCACATCCACTATATTCCAAAATATATTTAGAAGTGACAGATGTTATTTGTTCACACAAATTTCACATCCGCTACATTTCCAAACATGGGACAAACTTTTGGAGTATTCTTGCTTAATTAGATTACTCTAAGATAAATTTTATGTTTGAAAACTTTCCATTTTACTTTGAAGACAGAGTTCCAAATACCAAAACTATTACGTATTCGTTATCCATTGATCATCCTCTGAGTAATCCCCCTTTTGTTGGATCATTAGAAATTTTAGCATAAAATGCCTATCTAAAAAATCTAGATTCTTTTAGAAATATATTTAGAAATGACAGACGTTATTTGTTCACACAAATTTCACATCCACTATATTCCAAAATATATTTAGAAGTGACAGATGTTATTTGTTCACACAAATTTCACATCTGTTACATTCCAAAATTACTCTAACTTAGACAACTTTGTTAGAGATTTCTAAAATCCTAAAAATGGATAGTTTCTATAATGTTCCAGAACTAGAATATTGGAGAGAGGGAACAAAGGTACGAGGTACTCCAAAGCGTAGTATGACGATCACGGTTGTCTAGAGGCAATTGGAGGAACAATCTAGTATGTCATTGACGTCATCCTCGGATCAGACAAATCATGTATCTCAATCCATACAAACAATATCAACAAGAGTAAATCATGTATGAAAAGTTGTAAGACGTCCAAACACTGATGACATACTTAATCACGAAATTAGTCTAATAAAATGTATAACTAGCCGGATATACACAAATACATGATTATACATTTGGCTATGGTCTAGAATATACAATCATGTCATTGTGGAGGGATCAAGCTCCTAGAAACAGGGCTAAACACTTGCTATGGTTAAACACTACAAGCAAATAATAGAAGAATGGAGTGAATATACAATTATGTCATTGTAGATGGAGGGATCAAGCTCCTAGAAACATGGGCTAAACACTTGCTATGGTTAAACACTACAAGCAAATAATAGAAGAATGGAGTGAATATACAATTATGTCATTGTAGATGGAGGGATCAAGCTCCTAGAAACATGGGCTAAACACTTGCTATGGTTAAACACTACAAGCAAATAATAGAAGAATTTAGTGGGAGGAGACGAAAACACACTTGCGTTGCTCCCAATCAGTCGTGCTACAGAGGCCAGCCATGAAGCTGGAGTGAAGGTAGATCCTTATATTCTACTATGAGATTTTGCCATGCAAAATCAGTAGGATCATCCCCAAAAAACAAGTACCATAAAGTAAGCTAAAAAAAACAATACAAAAACAACCAAGAAAAAGCATAAAGATATCAACCGGACAAGGATCCGTAGCTTGTCTATAGAGTAGTAACCATGTTTCTACACCAAACAATGACAAGAGCATGGAAATGGTCTATATGACGGACTACGCAACTCGAGGCAAGTGTGATACCTACATCCTCGAAAAGAAAAATCTGAATGAAAATATTGAAGGTATATATATATATATATATATATTGGAACTGGTAATTGTGGCGAACATTCCCACTGGGAATCGAACTCCGGACTACGCGGGCCGTATGCCTCACTACTACCACTAGGCTAGAGAATAAACATGCAAGCATGATTTCACGACTATACATTTCTTACATCTTATTGTACTTAACTAGCTATGGTTATGACAAAACTCCTTACTAACTAGTGCAAGTTGAGAATATGTCATTCGATACACAGTAGACACCGTAGTTGTCTAATTCGGCAACCCCACTATGTCCCACGAATTGGGACGAACGACCCCGAACGGGGTACGTTCGCGACGTTTGTCAAATTTAGTGACCCAGATTTTGATGGCTTTGGTTATGAACTTATGATATTTGGTTTAGTTACAAGAATATTGTCTATGCTTTCCTTCACTTGGATTTTGATGGCTTTGGTTATGAACTTATAATATTTGCTGTATACTTCTATATAATTGTATATGGTACAAAAGACGACCCAGATAAAAACGAACATCGACCCCAAATAGCATACTGAATAAGCCTACCCCCACCGCACTGCGTATCGGCTGAGGTACTGTACCATGTATTCGTATCCATACCACGTACCAAAGCTACCCACAATCCTGGTAACATTGGTAGACACCCAGGCTGTCCGAGGGAGATATACTTGTACCTTTGTCGCCATTTGCTCATATTGCAAGAATCATGTGCCCACTGAGCGGATGGCCATGTTATGGGATCCCGTGGTAGTGGGTTTGCTTGAGATTTCTAATCCGCCTTACCCGATGTTCTAGTGATATTACTAGTTATTATCCCCATTCTAAGTATTCTCGATTCCCAAGCCATGGACACCTAAAAATCAGGCTAAGCATGACACACACGATAGGCTGGATATGAGTCTCACTAATACATGAAATTGTACTCGAGCGATTAGATTCAATACACTAGTTGAGGCTCAAAATTGAGCAAAATAATAAGGAACAATATTCTGGTAGTGGTATATATTGGCCAGCTGAAAAATCGCTCAAGTTCAAGACTTAACTCGTGCCAAGTTGATCATACATCCATACAAGCATACAGTTTGAATCTACGTCATTAGCAAACATCTAGAACGAACTTTACAAGCAAGCACAGGGTCAACTGGATAAACAAGTTCTAGCAAGCTTGTTTACAAGCGAGCAAGCATGCACGATAAATATAAATCTCAAGGTCCACGCCAGAAGAATCTAACAAAGAGCTAACACGCTTGAAGCGAGCGAGTTAGCAAGAGATCTAGCACGCTCGTTGCGAGCAAGATAGGCAACTATGTTGGTGTTTTCCACTTAGCTTTGGAAGTTTTAGTCCCATATTGGAAAATCACCAATGTGTCTATCTCAATATATAGTTATGCTTAGTATTGGTATATGCACATGGGGCGGTGGCCCATGAGGATTGACTTTTCTAGAAGGATTAAGTGTGAACCCCTTTATGACAATCCTAATTTTGTCACCACCTTTAAGAAGTTTTTCTTAGGAGCCAAGTCCTAAAGGGACTTAGCGACTCGGACTTGGACTGGACTCGGACTCGGGCTCAAGGGTGCAAAGTGGCACACTTTATTGGCACACTTTACACTTAGCATGTCCCTCATGCACTCATTTTATGCGCGAGTTGCATGCTCGGACGCATGCGTTCAGGCACTATGCGGCCAGGAGCTATGTGGCCTTGCTCTATGCGGCCAGCGAGTTTATATGAGCGAGTCCAAAGTAGAGGAGACAGGGCCAGCTGTTGGCAGGAGTTTATATGAGTGAGTCCAACATGGAGGGGATAGGGCCTGTTATTGGCGACGGAGTGTGACACGCGATTTTCATTGCTATGTGTCTGCAGCTTTCGGCGCCTAGCGGCGCTGTCTACTCTGTACAGTACAATGTATAGGTGGCACAGACGACGCAAGCGGCGCATGTTGCTCTGACACCCTGATTTAGGAGATATGGTCGGACATCGCATATGCGCGCATATGCTCATATATGCGCACATAGGTGCTGATTTCCTCTATATATAAAGGAGCTTCTCTTTTATTTGAGAGGTAGAAAAAACTGAGAGCACCAGAGCGTATATGGCTACTCGAACACCCCTCCCTCATATTGGATTTTCGAGTGATCCGAAGGTGACCAAGAGCGTTCCAGAAGTTCTTTTATGAGCTTGTTGGTGTAACGACCCATTCCGCTCAAGCGGACTGCCGATTCAAACTGCAAAGTGCAATGTCCCGACCCGCTTTGCTTCAGCGAGAATACTCATTGAGGCAAAGGATTTTCAGACTTGTCCCTTCAGGAGCACCGGCTTAGGCTTTCAGAGGCTCGCTCAACGTATCGCTCGACCGAGCATGCTAATAAGAATACAACGTATCTAGCTAAGAGAATAATCCCAACTTGTAGATTGCTTGTGCTAGAACATGGAAATGAAACATTGCTTATAAATCAGACTCTTGCATGCTACCTTTGCCTTGTGCAACTTGACTCCGCTATGCCTCGACTAGAATGATTACAATTATACTCCTCGTAGTGCACTGTTCACTTGTTTACATTGCATGACCCTAGATAATGTCGCTCGGAAAGTCCCTTACGGTTTCACTCCTCAGCTTACCTTCGGGCCCGAGCTGGCGTGAATGCTTAAGCTTCCTTATGAATGTATGCTTGCCTGCTTATATATTAACTTGTAATGTTGCCTCGACTCATTGCTTGTCACACGGAAATCATGCCACAATAAAGTAACACTATCGTGTATCGTGTATAGATTCTAGTTAGCCATGAGACTATCAAATAGCTCTTCTGTGCAAAGTGAACCTGCAAGTATCCGGAACCGTTGGGTCACTAAGGCAGCCCCCGTTCCAGGGAAATACATCAAGGCAAGTTGAATCACTGAATGGAAATCATATCAAGTTTACATCTGAATGAGAATCACGTAAAGTAAATCAAGTATCACAGCTCGCGGAGCAATACTCGTTCAGAGCAAGAATCAAGATTCAAGCATCTCTTGTACTCGTGTTATGGATTGTCTTGTTAAGATGTGAATTTGAATAACCCTAGAGACCTGCATGTCGCGGACAACTTGAAAAAGGTGATCTTCAGATCTCTGTTCCACGGGCGGGCTCAGGGCAAGTGGGCCGATCCGATCCGGATGGAACTCTATCGTATAGTCGTATCGTACTGGACGAAATGGCTTGCAGCGTACCTCATACTTTTATTGCACACCATCCCCGCCAGTGACTAGTGTCCTTTATGGCTATGCCAGCGACTCCTATTCATATAGATAAGTCATCTTCGCTTAGCGGCTATCCGCGTGCGAGTCATTGCATCGCATCAGAATATCTGAAACACCTGAACGATCATGGTATATCAACACTTGTGCATAAAGAGCACTTGAACATCTTATGCAATGCACCTGAGAAATCCTTATAACTCGTGCATCCGAAACATAATCTCGCCCACAACACTTGTGTTTACATATGATATTGTCCCTGAGTTTCATTATATACATCATTGTGCTTAAATTAACTTGGTTTGCCTTGGACAGGGAAGGATAAATGGTAAGTTGGTAAGTTTTGCCGTGTTTCCTCTTATATCGCACGGCACACTGTCACACGAGATAGGCTATTCAATATTGCCATAAAACTAATCCTAAGACAAAACTAGAAAGACAACATAATAGATGGTGCACGAAACCTATATTACGTGTTTGGATTTGTCGAGCGGACGAGTAGGCTCTCCACCAGTGCATTCATGTACTAATAACCCACCAGATTGCTTGTAGGATGCGGGAGAAGCTCGTTCAGTACGGATGCCTCCTTTATGCGTGCTAAGGCGTGGAGTTCAACTCTGGAGCCTTGGAGCGTTGCGTTCGGAACTGAAGCATATATACAAGACATAATGTTTAAACATCGCCAATACATTATTCCACAAATGTAGCCACTTGGCACGCTTTTACTGTTTCAGGAGAGAGAGTGGCTTGAGCGACTTGTAATCTCGGCTATACGTCGCCTGTAACACTTGTTTCAATATCAATAAAGAGTTTGCTTTACTTTATACTTGTGTTATTCAATGCTTCTGCTATTGACGACTCTATGAACTTGTTACCAATCGCTTATGCGTTTATAAATTCCGCTGCACTCAGACAAATCTGTGCGACTCTGTGGCTTAGACCTTTTACTGCCAGCTAATGAACCACGGCCTTGTACGGACGCGACTCACGCTCGTGCGGTATCACGTCCAGATGGGTCAAGTGATCGTCTAGCGGATGCGCTGGCGCGGTGATTCTCGCTTAGCAGGGACGACCGATTAGCCTACGGGAGATCGGGGAGTAACAGTTGGTTCTTAGGGGCAGATCATCTGTACGACGAATCTTGCCTTGAGCAACGGTGGTTTTGACCATCCCAGCAAGGAGCTTTTCTTCAGTTTATTCTTTGTTTTATTTTTTTTCATTGTAGTGCTGCAAACGTAAAGAGAAGAACGTCTTACTTGTTGCTAATTATAATCTTTATTTTCTTCGAAGTCTGTTTGTAACCTGTTTTGGTTCGTGCTTCGTTGGAATCGAGAATATCAGATGAGGAACTCTTGTGTGAATCTCTGATCTCGACGACAACTAGGGTTCTAAATAAAGAGCGGACTTTAGGGTTTTGCTAGCAGCTCTTCTAATGGCTCGTGTTTTATCATCTTGATCATTCTCGGGACTAATAATCTCAAAGCAAGATCCGAAGAAAGATGTAGAACATTCGTTCAAATCTTCTCCTTGAGAAGATTGACAAAATTTGCTTCGAACATTTGGATGAGAGGAGTCCTCTATCAAATGTTAAAAGAGAGTTATCGGAACATACCATTTTTCTGGATGGAGGAGATAGCGTTTGCAGGACACGCATTTCAGATGGAAGGAAGATTACAAAGATTACAGATTATGCGCATAACAAGACTTGGCGCATGGCAAAGATTAACGCATGACCGAACTCTGCGCTTGGCAAGACTATTAGATGGCTGATCTTGGCGGAACGAAGGTCTTAGCGCATAGCAGAGCTGGCCCATAGTATCTTATACGTATGATGGTCTCTGCGCATGAAGGCATATGCGCATGGACGTCTCTGTCCTTGGCAAGACTGACGCATGGTGGCCTTTGCGCATGGTCTGTACTTGACAGAACTTGACGCATGGCTAGAATTAGAGCTTGACTACAGAACCAATCCGAACCAATATAGCAAGGTATAGCTAAACTTGGTTTCTTTGATTACTTAACTTGGTTCCTATGATTGGCAGAACGAAGGTCTTGGCGCATAGCAGAGCTGGCCCATAGTATCTTATATGCATGATGGTCTCTGCGCATGAAGGCCTATGCGTATGGACGTCTCTGTCCTTGGCAAGACTGACGCATGGTGGCCTTTGCGCATGGTCTGTACTTGACAGAACTTGACGCATGGCTAGAATTAGAGCTTGACTGCAGAACCAATCCGAACCAATATAGCAAGGTATAGCTAAACTTGGTTCCTTTGATTACTTAACTTGGTTCCTATGATTGCGCAGGTTGAGTCATCAACCGTGGTTACGGACTAGTGGTAGACACTGGTGCATCTGACCACGCATTCTCTGAGAAAGAGCAGTTCACCAAGGAAGATCACTTTCTTAGAAGAAGGTCTCTATGGTGAATAAGTGTCAAGCATAAGATTTAGGGATCAGGATTATGATTCTGGACTTCCGGCTTGATGAAGGGATTGCTCTTATTGAGTTGTGATGCATCTGACTGAGACATATCTTTTTCAAACATATATGTCTAATCCAGGGATATCTCCAAGATGTGGGGTAAGGAGGTGGAGAGTTGTGATGACTGTGCTTAGACACAAGTAGTCAGGTGGTCGTTTAGACGGGTGACTATAGGTACAGATCTTCTGGAGCTGGTGCGCTTAGATATCCGTAACTTCTATTCTTCACAAAAGGCCGAGATGAAGTTTATCATTTCTTTCTTCGACGATTTCTCGAAAAATGCGTTAGCATATCTTCTCATAATTGAATGATGAAGCGTTCGAGAATATCAGGGACTTCAAGCTTGAAGATAAGCGTCAAACCGGCCTGTAACTCAATAGACTCAGAAGTAATCAAGACAAAGAATATCGTTCAGCTTAGAACATGGAATTGACTATGGAACAAGCTTCGTTCTTTGGATTTGCATTGTTCAGCTTAGAACATGGAATTGACTATGGAACAAGCTTCGTTCTTTGGATTCGCATTATTTAGAACAAAGGATTTGACTATCAAACGACATATGCATACTCTCCTAATCCTTAAAGGTGCAAATAGGAAGGACGAGCAATTGACAGTAATAACGATATCTATACGCATCGTTCAGAACAAAGGTCTTCCAGATTGTCTATGGGAGGAGGATGAACTTACGGTCACGTTCTAAGTATCGTTCGTTACCTCTGATATAACTCTAGTTCAAGGTCAGATCCACATGAATAACATTCGATTATGGGGGTTTTTTGGCATTTGAGTACTTCCAGAGGACCTTTTTGCCAGAGTTATTCCCACTTCTATAGAAGAAGATGTAGTCTAGGAAGGAGTTGTCTTTAACAAGACAACATTTGAACTAGAACTCGATGAGCAGTCAGCAAGAAGAGTAAGGAGGTCGAAGGACCGAAGATGATCTTATCACGATCTTATCACCTATCATGTGGAGGTCAAGCCACTTACGTATGATGAGGTGATCGAGACCAAGGACTCGGTCTGCTGGGAGAAGGCAGTCCATGAAGAGATTGACCCCATAAACAACATATGGATGTTGATCAATCTGCCTAAAGGAGTTAAACATATCAGATACTTATAGATCTTCAGTAGAAGAATATGAAAGCAGACAGAACAGTAGAAGAATATGAAAGCAGACAGAACAGTTGAGTTCAAAGCTAGGCTAGCTGCCTAGGAATTTTTTCATATACAGGGGATTGAGTACCTTGACACCTCGTTGAGGGTATCGTATATCAGGATGATGATTGTCGTAGCTGCCTAGGGGTTTTCTTATATACAGGGGATTGAGTACCTTGATACCTCGTTGAGGATGTCGTATATCAGGATGATGATTGTCGTAGCTGTTATTCATAAGCTTAATGCTTATCAGATGAAGTGAAGACATCGAGTCTTGAAGAATGACTGACATAAGAGATTCACGGACAACAGACATAATTATTGTCGTTCGGGTTTGAAGACAGTCTGCGGGTTGGTGATATCTCTATACGGCCTGTAGAAAATCCTAGGATGTGGCAGCAGAAGTTTGACAAGTCATCTAGTCAAAGTTGTCACAGGATCAGCGAAACAAACAAGTGTGTTTACACAAAGTTCACTGATAATGGAGGAGTTATCCTTTGTATCTATATGGACGACTTGCTTGTCCCAGCTGCGGATATAGAAATGTCACTAGAACAAGGATGTCTTTTTTGTCCAATCTCTGGATATGGGTTTGCAGATTTTATCCCAAGGATATAAGATAATCCAAACGACAGGTGGTCTTGCTTAGTCACAAGCTCTCTGCATGAATAGTTGATCATACGCTTTGGGTATCAAGTACTATGCTCCTCAGGTGTGACATGAAGATGAAGCCATATCCAAGGAAAAGTATCAGACAGTTGGTATACTTGAGCATCATCAGATGAATGATTCAAGCTGCAAGTACTACCAGGCCAGATATAGCTCTTGCTGTAGGGATGCTGATTCAAATTCATATCAGTATGTGTGTTGCTAAACATTGAAAGCTATGAAGGGAGTCATCAGAATTCTCTGGTGGACTCAGTGGTAATATCTTGTGCTTCTGTTGTTATCTAGATATGAAGGAAGGCTTCGGTGATGCCAATTGGTGCTCAGGAAAGAAGAGTGAAAGATCCACAGGAGGACGTGACTTCTCCATGGGTGATGCTGCTCTATCGTGGAAGTCGAAGAAACAGTCTTTACTCTCAGAATTTTTTGCACTATCAAGCTACAGCATATAAAGCATGATGGCTTTAGAAGATCTCAGATGATTTTTCTATGGTTGGTACACAGATTCGGGTAATACCGACATACCATGAAAACCAGGAAGCTGCAGCAGTGGCATCTATTCATCTCTCCAATAATGAGAAGAGAACTGTGTGGGTATAACACATGACACTAAATGAGCGTAACTAACGTGGATCATAACAGTGGTTAAATGATCGGTGACAGGTGATTCTGGCAGATCCGTTCAAGACACTACATGAACACCTTAAGCATGATATCATGGTAACGGATAATATTTGGAGCTAGGTGATTCTAACAGATCCGTTCAAAACGCTACATGAGTGCATCAAGGGTGGCACCATTATAGTGTTTAAATGTTCGGAGCCAGGTGATTCTGGCTCGTTCATGATAGGTCTCAAGTGCCAGCTGATCGTAAAACTATAAAGGAGCGTAATACTCCATGCTGCCGTGGGGTGACACCACCATGAGGTACCTCGACAGGGTAAAGCCTCAGCTTCTGGCCATTTCACAGCGGCAGTAGTACCGCATATAGTCATAGTCAAGCACTATGTAGGAGCTTAGTACTCCATGTTACTGTGGGGTGACACCACCATAAGGAACCTCGACAGGTTAAAGCCTCGGCTTCAAGTCATGTCACAGCGGCAGTAACACCGCACATAGTAAATGACACAACATATATGGACTTGAAGGACCTATGATATTGCATCTCTGCAATCCTACTATTTTAGTTTTATGCTATTGCTTCAAAGATAAATCTATCAGGCATCTAGTTATTGGTTCAAGGGAGGACCATTGACCAAGAAAATATCAGGTACAGTGGGTAGTTCTCAGGGACATTGTGGGATACGTACCCAAAACTAATGTAGTCTACTATTTGTTCTTGAATAGAACATTTTCTGTAGGAGGATAGCTTTGATGACTTAATGAGTTCTCGGGAAGAGTGAATGTCTGGAGTGTCACGCCTCGATCTCCCGCAGGCTAAATCGGCCGTTCCCGCTAGGCGAGAATTACCGCGCCAGCGCTCCCGCGGTACGATCGCTTTATGACCCATCCGGACGTGATGCCGCACGAGCGTGAGCCACGCCCGTGCAAGACCATGGTTCATTGGCTGGCGGTAAGAGTTCTAAGTCACAGAGTCGCACAGATTGTCCGAGTGCAGCGGAGTTATGAACGCATAGGCGATCGGTAACAAGTTCACTGAGTTGACAATATAACGGAAGCAATAAATAACACAAGTTGAAGTAAAGCAACTCTTTATTGATATAAACAAGTGTTACAGGCGGCGTATAGTCGAGATTACAAGTCGCTCAAGCCTCTCTTTCTGAAACAGTAAAAGCGTGCCAAGTGGCTACAATTGTGGAATGATTGTATAGGCGATGTTCAGGCAAAGTTCACAACATCATGTCTTGTATATGTGCTTCAGTTTCGGACGCACCGTTGCTTCGGAGTGATCTCCACACCTTAGCACGCACGAAGGAGGCATCCGCACTGAACGAGGTTCTTCCGTACCCTGCATACAAACTGGTGGATTATCAGTACATTGAATGCACTGGTGGGGAAGCTACTCGCCCACTCGACAAATCCAAACACGTAATATAAGTTCCGTGCACCAACTATTAAGTTGTCTTTCTAGTTTCCTTAGGATCAGTTTCATGCAAGATTTTAATAGCCTAATTCGTGTGGCAGTACACCGTGCGACATAAGAGAAAACACGGCGAGACTTACATTTTACCATTTGGCCTTCCCTGTCCAAGGCAAGCATTATAATTTCAAGCACGGGAAAGTATAACATTCAAGGGGCATAGCATATGCAAACACGAGAGTCATTGAACGGGATAATATTTAAAGTGCTCAGTTGTTCTTCGATGCGATGCAATGACTCGCACGCGGATAGCCGCTAAGCGAGGATAACTTATCTATATGAACATGAGTCGCTGGCATAGCCATAAAGGACTAATCCCAGACGAGAATGGAACGCAACGAGAGCACACGATGCGCTACGAACCATCTCGCCCGTACACGATGGATTGCACATGAAGTGGTCCCAGGCCAAGTGGAATGTAACGAAAGTACAAGAGGCGCTACAAACCACTCGCCCGTACACGATGGACCACTCGTGAAGTTCCATCCGGATCGGATCGGCCCCAGTGTCCCGGTGACCGTCCGTGGAACGATACCTCATTTCCGAGTTGTCCGCGACATGCACCTTTTTGGGTCTTTCAATTATCACGAGAACACGAGTGCACAAGAACACGAGAACACGAGTGCACTGGAACACGAGTACACGAATACACGAGATACTTGAATCTTTATTCTTGTTCAGTGAATAAATTGCCTTGATGCATTCCCCTGGCTCGGGGCTGCCTTGGGTGACCTAACGGTCCCGGATACTTGCAGGATCAATCATGCACGGAACAACTACTTAGTAGCCTCCCGGGGTTTGGATGAAAATAAGGCAACGTTCAAGCAGACAAGCATGCATTTGTGTAAACACAAGTATTCACGTTAGCTCGGGCCCGAAGGTAAGCCGAGGAGTGAGATCGTTAAGGGACTTTCCCGAGCGACACGTTCTAGGATAGCATGCGAGGGTCTGAACATATATAAAAGCAATATTTCATTTCCATGTTCTAGCATAAGCAATACAAGTTGGGATTATTCCCTTAGCTAGGTGCGTTGGATTCTTATTAGTATGCAGGGGTGATTCACCTAGCGACTAGCATGAATATTCCACATTTTATGTGTGTTGGCTAAGCAAAGACAAGTTCACCGTAGCCACCCACCTTAGCGATGATTCGCCTCGGTAGAGCGATACGTCAAGCGAGCCTCTGAAAGCCTAAGCTGAATCCTGTAGGGACAAGTCTGGATATCCTTTGCTTCTCGTTTGAGGCAAAGCGGGTCGGGACAGTTATACTTTTGCCATTTGAGTCGGCAGTCCGCTAGAACGGAACGGGGTGTTACATCCTACCCAACTCAGAAAAAGTCTCGTCCTCGAGACTTACTGAGGACAAGCAGTACGTTTCAATCAATTTTGATTTAACGATACAAGGTTGAGGCAAACATATACAAGTCGTTGTACTTGTTTATTTGGATATTCACTTGCACAAGCATTTGAGATCGGCATATCGCTTAGTCTGGATCGTGCGCACTTTCAAAGTGCACCTCTAGCGTGAGCACGTCAACCAGCTTAGTGATAGCAAAATCTTAGCACTCGAGTTTCACCTTTTCTTAAGTCTTGGATGGTGCACAAGTTCAAGGCGTCCCTCGAATAGATGCATTCAACCAAACTTAGAGTTAGTAAAATCGGACAAGCTACTGCGATACTCTCAAGGGTTTGCACAGGTTGGCACAAAGGCCACTCGCAGCACAATATTATACAAGCAAGCATATCATTCAAAATGCATTTTGAAAGTATTTAGACTTATTGTTGGAACATCCCATCGAGGCATTGAGAGAGAGCGTGCACATAACCCACGAACGAGCTTTCAAAACAGAGATATTCAAATCAAAGTCCAAAGGCGTAGAAGCCAGGCTCTGATACCAACATGTCATGCCCCGATCTCCCGCAGGCTAAATCGGCCGTTCCCGCTAGGCGAGAATCACCGCGCCAGCGCTCCCGTGGAACGATCGCTTTATGACCCATCCGGACGTGATGTCGCACGAGCGTGAGCCACGTCCGTGCAAGGCCATGGTTCATTGGCTGGCGGTAAGAGTTCTAAGTCACAGAGTCGCACATATTGTCCGAGTGTAGCGGAGTCATGAACGCATAGGCGATCGGTAACAAGTTCACTAAGTTGACAATATAGCGGAAGCAATGAATAACATAAGTTGAAGCAAAGCAACTCTTTATTGATATAAACAAGTGTTACAGGCGGCGTATAGCCGAGATTACAAGTCGCTCAAGCCTCTCTCTCTGAAACAGTAAAAGCGTGCCAAGTTGCTACAATTGTGGTATGATTGTACAGGCGATGTTCAGGCAAAGTTCACAACATCATGTCTTGTATATGTGCTTCAGTTCCGGACGCACCGTTGCTTCGGAGTGATCTCCACACCTTAGCACGCACGAAGGAGGCATCTGCACTGAACGAGGTTCTTCCGCACCCTGCATACAAACTGGTGGATTATCAGTACATTGAATGCACTGGTGGGGAAGCTACTCGCCCGCTCGACAAATCCAAACACGTAATATAAGTTCCGTGCACCAACTATTAAGTTGTCTTTCTAGTTGCCTTAGGATCAGTTTCATGCAAGATTTGAATAGCCTAATTTGTGTGGCAGTGCGCCATGCGACATGAGAGAAAACACGGCAAGACTTACCATTTTACCATTTGGCCTTCCCTGTCAAAGGCAAACATTATAATTTCAAGAGGCATAGCATATGCAAACACGAGAGTCATTGAACGGGACAATATTTGGAGTGCTCAGTTGTTCTTTGATGCGATGCAATGACTCGCACGCGGATAGCCGCTAAGCGAGGATGACTTATCTATATGAACATGAGTTGCTGGCATAGCCATAAAGGACTAATCCCAGACGAGAATGGAACGCAACGAGAGCACACGATGCGCTACGAGCCATCTCGCCCGTACACGATGGATTGCACATGAAGTGGTCCCAGGCCAAGTGGAATGTAACGAAAGTACAAGAGGCGCTACAAACCACTCACCCGTACACGATGGACCACTCGTGAAGTTCCATCCGGATCGGATCGGCCCCAGTGCCCCGGTGACCGTCCATGGAACGATACCTCGTTTCCGAGTTGTCTGCGACATGCACCTTTTTAGGTTTTTCAATTATCACGAGATACACGAGAACACGAGTGCACAAGAACACGAGAACACGAGTGCACTGGAACACGAGTACACGAATACACGAGATACTTGAATCTTGATTCTTGTTTAGTGAATAAATTGCCTTGATGCATTCTCCTGGCTCGGGGTTGCCTTGGGTGACCTAACGGTCCCGGATACTTGCAGGATCAATCATGCACGGAACGACTACTTAGTAGCCTCCCGGGGTTTGGATGAAAACAAGGCAACGTTCAAGCAGACAAGCATGCATTTGTGTAAAAACAACTATTCACGTTAGCTCGGGCCCGAAGGTAAGCCGAGGAGTGAGATCGTTAAGGGACTTTCCCGAACGACACGTTCTAGGATAGCATGCGAGGGTCTGAACATATATAAAAGCAATGTTTCATTTCCATGTTCTAGCATAAGCAATACAAGTTGGGATTATTCCCTTAGCTAGGTGCGTTGGATTCTTATTAGCATGCAGGGGTGATTCACCTAGCGACTAGCATGAATATTCAACATTTTATGTGTGCTGGCTAAGCAAAGACAAGTTCACCGTAGCCACCCACCTTAGCGATGATTCGCCTCGGTAGAGCGATACGTCAAGCGAGCCTCTGAAAGCCTAAGCTGAATCCTGTAGGGACAAGTCTGGATATCCTTTTGCTTCTCGTTTGAGGCAAAGCGGGTCGGAACAGTTGCACTTTTGCCGTTTGAGTCGGCAGTCCGTTAGAACGGAACAGGGTGTTACATGGAGTGCGTAACAGGAAGCACGAGTAGTTTCAGCAATACAAGGGACTCGTATCCCATGCTACAGTGGCGTGACACCACACGAGGGAGTGAACCTCAGCTTCAGGCCATGTCACAGCGGCGGTAGCACCGCACATAGGCCGGTAGCCTAATGCTTAAGGAGGATAGATAGTGGTAGTATAACACTACTAAGAGGCCTGTGACCTCATGCTACAGTGAGTGACACCACATGAGGGAGTGAACCTCGACTTTGAGCTATGTTACAGCAGCGTAGCACCGCACGGAACTACAAGGATTCATGCTGGAAGGTAGTACAATACTACTAAGAGGCCTGTGACCTCATGCTACAGTGGGTGACACCACATGAGGGAGTGAACCTCTCGGTTTCAAGCCATGTCACAGCGGCGTAGCACCGCACAGGAGCGCAAGGCTCCATGTTGTATGTAGTAACGACACTACTAAGAGGTATGTGTCATCATGCTACAGTGGAATGACACCACAAGAGAAGGATCCTCGGCCTTGGGCGGCCATGTCATAGCGGCGTAGTACCGCACAGAAGCGCAAAGCTTCATGCAGGGTTATAAACTCTCTATAATGGAAGAACTCACCTAAGTGTATGGATATAGATGTAGGTCGTCTCTTGAGGAAATACTTGTACACGTCCAAGATACATACACTGAGACCAGGTCAGCACAGGGCCTTTAACGTGTGACTAGAGGCACAACTGATGTTATTGTGCGAGTTGGAAGAATAGCAGCTATGGTTTAGAATTCAAGGTTTAGTCTATTCTTGTATCGTACTGTTGTTTGATGGATAGTTACTATGAGGAACGCTCGACCATATATTGTGATATATGTGGGGAATTGTTGGTATTTTTCACTTAGTTTTGGAAGTTTTAGTCCCACATTGAAAAACCACCGATGTGTATATCTCACGATATGCTTAGTATTGGTATATGCACATGGGGTGGTGGCCCATGTGGATTGACTTTCCTAAAGGGATTAAGTGTGAACCCCTTTATGACAATCATAATTTTGTCACCACATTTGGAAAGTTTTTCTTAGGAGCTAAACCACTCGGACTCGGACTCGGACTCGGACTTGGACTCGGGCTCAAGGGCGCAAAGTGGCGCTTTGTTGGCGCACTTTGTACTTAGCATGTCGCATGGCACTCATGCGCTTATTATATGCGTGAGTTGCATGCTGGGACGTATGTTTCGTGGCACATGTTCCGTGGCGCATGCATTCAGGCGTTATGCGGCCAGGAGCTATGCTTTCAGGCGCTATGCGTCTTGGCGTGATGCGTCCAGTAAGTTTATATGAGCGAGTCCAACGTGGAGGGGACAGGACCTGCTGTTGGTGGCGCAGTGCGGTGCATGGTTTTCAGTGCCATGTGCCTGCAGCTTTTGGCGGTGCGGTCTGTTCTGTGCAGTACAGCGTACAGACGGTGCAGGCGGCTCTGATACCATGATTTGGGGGATCTGGTCGGACAGCGCGCATATGCTCACATATGCTCACATATGTGTGCATAGGTGCTGATTTCCTCTATATAGAGATGAGCTTCTCTTTCATTTGAAAGGTAGAAAAAACTGAGAGGACCAGAGCGTATATGGCCACCCGAACACTCCTCCCTCGTATTGGATTTTCGAGTGATCTGAAGGTGACCAAGAGAGTTCCAGAAGTTCATTTATGGGCTTGTTGATTCCTGGGGGCAGATTGTCTGTACGACAAAACTTGCTTTGAGTAACGGTGGTTTTGACTACCCCAGCAATGAGCTTTTCTTCAGTTTATCATTTGCTTTGTTTTTCTTCATTGTAGCGTCTGCGAACGTAAAATGAAGAACGTTTTACTTGTTGCTAGTTGTAATCTTTATTTTCTTCGAAGTCTGTTTGTAACCTGTTTTGGTTCGTGCTTCATTGGAATCGAAAATATCAGACGAGAAACTCTTGTGTGAATCTCTGATCTCGACGACAACTTGAGTTCTAGTAGAGAGCGAACTTTCGGATCTCGCTAGCAGCTCTGCTAATGGCCCGTGTTCTATCATCTTTGATCCTTCTCGGGACTAACAAACTCTAATCTAATAGAAATATCTATATTAGAAATTGGATTTTTTCATTCTAAGTGAGATATTAGTTTTGTGTCGCAAGATCAATTCGAAGAATACTAGGATATCATTAACAAAACACTAATCAAGTAAACTAGGTATATACCTAGTCATCATGATAGGCACGATCGAAACCGTCATGAGAAGCGATGGAGAAATCACTTAAAGCAGGGTTGCATTGGGCTCTTTCCTGAGCCACCAGTATAATGGCGCGGTATATTGGCAGTTTATCGCCAATACAATGTGCACTGGCAGCAAACCCAGTAGTCACGAGTGCTGGATTTTCAGCCCATTTTTCGATCGATTTCACTCCTTCAAGTTGGGTTGGCTCCTTAATTACTATTGCTTCGTGAAAGAGCAAGAATCGTGTCATTCCGTGGATTGTTTTGCAATTTACGGTAATTTATCCTTGTATTTCCAAAACACTTGATTCAATGTGTCGAGCTCGATTCTGTACCTCGAAATCGAGAGTGCTTGCGAACGAATTATCCTAGTAGTCTACTGGTGGTAGTGTTCATAAGGAAAACAAAGACCCTAGTCCCTTAAAAAGAAAATACATGCTCATGCCACAAAATCTCGATAGCTTGACACAAGAAACTCTATATGTAGGAGTAAAGCTCATAAAAAATAACCGAGACATAACCTCTATTTCACTAGCAAGGTGTACTTGCCTCAGGTCCCGCTATCACTAGCCTACAAATACGTAATCGGGCTTCGGGTCCTTCTCCAAGCCGGCTCTAGCAAGTACAAGCCTTGCTCCCCTCTTCGATGTCCTAGTCTGGGTCTTGGTCGGATTGAGACTCATTTGAGAGAGAGAGAGAGAGAGAGAGAGAGATATGAATTAATCAAGGGAGAGAGGTTTAAGGTTTTTTTTATTAACCTTAAGAATGATCCTGGACTATCGATCTCGATCGAACAATAAGAAACAAGCCACCAAGACTACTGATTGGCACAAGAAAGGCGAACCGGTACACTTACAGTATACTCAATTCTGAGCCAGCAATTAGGAGCAGAGTCTATTGATCAACGGGCGATCCTAGCCATGGTCTATGACCCATAACCAAGGGTTTCAACAAGTCTTTGGTGGTCTATCACTTAGTTTAGATACACAAGAAAACGTGAAATCCAATTAAGTTACATAAGTTAATCCGATTAAGTTATCTATCATCGCACCAGCTACTCGTCCGTGCGATTCCCGAGGCACGAAAATTGAGAAAATCTCATAAACCGCTCATAAACTAGAAATACAAGCCGAGAGTGCTGGACAACATCAAAGCACAAGAACACGATGCTAGAGCACAAAAACTGAGACACGGCTCAAAATTACGAAATACGAGGTATCAACGCAGATTACGAGAAAACAATTCAAGTACAAAAATACGAAAAACAAATACATGAAGCGGGTATTACAGTTTCCATTAGGCTCTAAAGGTTATAGGAAGAGTTGTATGGTAGGTTGTCTAATCTTATCCATGCTGGACTGAAGGAGCACTGAATGTCAACACACAAAAGCAATACAATGGCGTGGAGTAGCTTTACCATTGTCAAGAACAGTCTTAAAGAATCCAACTTAAAATTGTAAGTTGGCCTCCAATAGAAGATAAGGTTAGTAGCAAGCCAAGGAAGCACACACCATATTTACATTTTATGTCAGACCTCACTGAATATGTTGTTTTTAAATGTGTTAGCTTTTCTAGTTCTGGTTCATTATCTTCACTTCCTTGTATTTGCTATCTTCATTTGAATCTTCCCCTTACCGTCCTATTCTTGCTGAAGTTTCTATAGAATTTCTGTGACCTAATTTCATACCTAGCAGCCTAAGTGCTGCTGCAAGGCAAGTTTCCGAGAGAATGCCTGCATTGGAGGAGTCCTTCACACAGCGAAATATACTGTTGCACGGACACGGATTCAACGCAGCACGTTCCAGACATGGCGACACGGATTTGGCATATATTTTTTCTGGTGTCTTGGTGTATTTTGGAGTCCCTGTGAGTGTGTCCGATACGTGTGTCCGACACGACACCGACACGGTATGAATTTTGGGTTGGCTGTGCTTTCTTAGAGGTACTGTGTACGCGATTAAGCAAGCCGGACTGTTAAGGTTCGGTTTGTGCTGGATATTTTAGTTTAGGGGATTTTGTGCTAACTAAGCGGCGCTTAAGCGAGACGTCAGCTTCGTCGCCTCGCATCGCATCACGCTTAATATAACATAGATTAGTCATTGTTTATGTACAGTCTCAAGTTCATTGAATCCATAAACAGATGTGTTACTCTTTCTCAATCTTACTAAGCAGATCGAGTTTGATTTTTAGGACTAGTCACAAAGCCTAATCTAGACAAGGGTTTGTATTTAGGAGTTAGTTTTGAATTTATCTTTAATTTGTTTTAGAAAATATTAGTTAGTTTTTGACATCATTCTTTTGTTGTTTGTAGGACAAACTCTTACTCTTGGATGACAATATTACTAGTTCTTGTGATGAAAAAGTCTATGAAGAAATGAAGAGTTTCTGGAACGTGGATGTGATGTGCTTCTCTTCTTGGCCTGAATCAGAGCTAGGCCCCTCCCAAGGGATTTCTCCATGAATGTTGACACAACATTTGTAGATTATGGGATTTTAACCAAGCCTAATAGAAAAAAAATCCTTGGCCATACAGTACTAACCACTTGAGACCAAATTTATAAGTCAATAAATAAATGCTCAAATATTAAAATATATACATATGGAATTTGTCCCAAAAATGTAGTACTGGGACTAGGTCATCTATGAACCAACCCAACAATCCCTTATATATATATTTCAATCTATGAATGAGCATTCACCACTAACTACACATCGTGCATTAGAAAAGATGTTGCTTAAAATTTAAACTTTTCAAATGGAGCAGAACTGCAGTACGATAATGAATAAACTAAGTCTTGAGTTCAGTAACATAGAAACAATTATTCCTACTCACACGATTAGCCTCTAGTCATACGTTAAAGGTAATGTAATGACTTGGATTCAATGTTTTCATCTTGGTTGTTAACAAAGTTTTTCCTCAAGAGACGACCTATATCTCTGTTTATTCACATTGGTGAGTTTTTTTTTTTTCTTAAGAGTGTTTAATGTCTCAGCATGAAACTACCTACTTATGAGGCTCGTCTCATAGTATTGATATTTTATATGGATACACGGGTATATTTATCATCTATCGTTTTTTTTTATTTTGTAATGTCGATATCATAATCAAGGATAGTGAATTTTCGCAAGATGAGTCATTGGTTATCGATATCATGTTAAGATGGCAATACTGAATTATGATAATAAGGGTTTAGTAGTTTTGAAGATTATCTCGTGCGATACTCAGGTTTGGGAAGCTATTAAAGACCAATGTAATTAACAAATATTTCTAGGTTTTATTGAGAATCGTGCCAGCATACAGATTTCCTAAGACTAGTAGAGACCATGGCACAACCATGTACCATGAATAGGATTCGCACATAGAATCGACACCTGGAAATTAGTGTTATCCTAATTTTATCCTTGCTGGCACGGTATATCATTAATATGTTCTGAGTGAAAACAGTCCTTGCAAGCCATCTTGGGAAGCCCTCCCCCTCTCTCTCTGTCTCTCTCATTTGTTACTATTTTGATTATTGTGATAATAATATCATTATATCACTATTATCTAGTTTTATCTAAATAGTAATTACTAAGTATGCTAATTATTACCTATTACTTAGATACTTAAGTATCATTATCGTTACTGGTCACGTTCACATGCAATGCACGTACCAAAAGGAAAAAAAATGATATTATTAAAAAATTAGATAGAATTTTAAATTATATTAAAATATTTTAACTATGATTTGAATATATTTTAATTAGGATTTGTTATAAATATATTTTTAGAATTTTTGATATGTGTTTAGTTAGATAATATCGTATAGTTAGTTTAGATATAATTTAAACAATAAATATATTTGAGGATTTATAATATGTTCAGATAATTAGAATGCTTTTAGTTTTTTATTTTATTTTTTTCTTAATTATGTGAGAGTATAACATAGGCGGTAGTTAAAAAAAATTTATTAATAATTGAGGATATACATATGGCTTATACGGCTCATTTTTGAGTTGTTTCTAAGTCACACTAGTAACCTCTATTCTAAAAGGCGGCCGCCTAGGCGACTGATGTCCGCCTGATGTCCGTCTAGGCGTCCGCCTAGTCCCCCCCGACATCCGACTATGCATGTTTTGGGATTTTATAGACTTTTCTGCAATTTTCAATAGGTTTCTTCTTGGATTTTTTATTTTTTGAACCGCTTAGATCTAGGCGGCCATTTAGATCTAGGTCTCCACCTAGACGCTAGGCGGCGGATGTCTGCACGACTAGTGCCTAACGTTTTTCACAACCTTGCTACTAACGTACATTGCACGCATGTAAAAAATTAGCCAAAAAGAATGCCTTCCACCAGATGAGTTAGAAATATTTGACTATAATAATTAATATTATATAGTTGAACAATTAGTTAAAATTTATTTATTTATTAATTTTTAATTATATGATAATATATATATATATATATATATATATATATATATATATATATATATATATATATATATATATATATATATATACACACACACACACACGACTGCTCATTTTAAGCATTTTAAAGCCAGATCTAAACTAATACCAATTTAGCTAATAACTGTTACTTCAGCCTATTTTTTTTTAAACATCACTATTCATTGTTACACACACAACAATGTCGTCGCTTACGGTTCACATGTACCAAGAAGCGCGCTCTCTCTCTCTAACACACACACACACAATGTCGTCGCTTACCGTTCACATGAACGAAGAAGCTCTCTCTCTCTCCATGGCGGGAATGAGAGGGATGAGAGGAAAGAGAAAGAGTAAAATAAAGAAATAGCATTTTCGTCAAAAAAAAATTAGTCAAATAAGTTGATCCTCAATTCTGGACAGATTCCTTCAAAAGTAAAGATCTTGTACGTTATAGAAATAATGTGGGGTGCGAAAAAAATAAAGTGGGAGTAATTCAAAATTTTATTTGGCACGCGCACACACACTTCCTGCTCCGCCGCCTGCTTCCTCCTCGGCCGGCCGATTGCAATTCTCCGACTGTCGGCTTGCAGTCCCCGCTTTGCTCCAGTCTGCGAGAGCAGCAGTATAGCAACAACGGACATGGATTCGACCCCCATGTTCGAGAGCTTCGAGTCCGCCTCCGCGACAGCCAGCATCTCCCTGAGCTCATGAACTGCTTTGTTCAGCAGAGATCACAGCAGTTTTACTACACAATACAACCTGCCCAACCCGAATTTGGACGAGGAGAACTCTGTCAGCAGCAACCCAAATTCGAAATCGCCTTCTCGCTGGTTTGTTCCCCTCCAAACCCCCTCTTATACCTGTAACTCATAGTATGACTAAATCATAACCAATGTCAAAATAGGGTCGCAGTAATAATTTATATTTAAAAAAAATTGTCGGATGACCCAAACACCGACATGTGGAATTTGACGGAACTCAAATCCGTCGCTCGAGCACGACAAGTTTGGTCAATATCCATGGAATTCTCCTGTTTTGGTATTTTTTTTTTTTTTCGAGATCCCAATTTGTGGGCCAGTGATTCATCGCAAACGGATTTTATTTTTGGGACTTCTGATGAGTAAGAGCATCCACAGTGGAGACATTTCAAACACATATTCTAAATTATTAAAATTGGTTTAATTTTTTAATTTTGGAGTGTCCAAATGATATTGGCACACAATGGTACATTCCAAATAAACTCTTCAAATTAATCTCCTCTTTTTTCTTCTTCTTTTTCCTCTTTATTTTCTTTCTCTATTTAGTAATATTTTTTCTCTCTTTTCTCTTTTTATTTTTCTTTCTTGTTTGGTTACTTCTGATGGGCCCATCAATTAATATAGAGGAGCTAGGACACGCTCCAAATCTGGAGTGTCTTATAGTTTTTTAGCAATTTTCAAGTATGCACAAGTGTCCACTGCAGCCATCAAGTGCTACAAAATTTGACTAAAATCAAAATGTAGCACTTGAAACCTCTCCCACTGTGGATGCTCTAAGCACGTCTTTCTAGCCTATTTTCATATAGCATTGTCCTATTCGGACATATACTAATTTGACACTATTTTTAGGTACCTTGTGGGCCCCACTCGCGGAGCCCTTTTAACCCTAAATGTCGATTTTTGGTACTTTATCCAAATTGAACTTATGGGTAATTTTTTTTTTTTTTCGTTTTTAGCATATTCTGAGACTCATGATGATAGTTATTTCAACATTTAGAATTATTTGCTCGATTTGATATTTTTGTATTCTGTATCCAACACGTTTGTGTCCGTACGTCGACGCGATCCATTCAAAGGTCTCGAAGCTTAATTCTCCGATGCAATCCTTTACAAACCATTATCTACTGAGGAAGATAGTGGTAACAAAGCTGATAATGAAGCCGAAGCTGATTCAGGTGATGACAGAGGTCTTTCACCGTTGACCTCAAAGACTATAATGAGGGTGCCAGTGTCAAGGCAGAGGAGGAGCCGCGCTTGATCTTGGCGAAATCAATTTCGGTGAAGGTTTGAGTGCAAACGAACCTTTTGTTCTTCTTGACTTGGGTGAATAGTCGTTCGTCATTGATCTTTCAAAACTTGTAATCTAGGTAGTAGTGATGTCAACCTCGAGAATGTCGATGTAATCGGGTAACAAATATATTATTAATGAATACAGAAATTTTTATTCAGAATATCCGAATTTATGTAAATTTTATCTAAAATATTGAAGTTTAAAAAATTACGAAAAAAACATCAAAACGTTCTTTGAAAGAACATTTTATATTTTTTTATATTATATTTTCATCGATAATTTTTTCGTCGTTAACAGACGTTAAAAATTAACAATAAAAATACAATATTAAAAAATATAAAACGTACTTTTTTTTCGTAATTTTTTAAATTTCGATGTTTTAGATAGAATTTATATAAATTCGGATCCTCTGAATGGAAATTTTCGTAATGAATATAACAAGTTTAATTATCCTCTTGAGTCTAGATAATTGACCTATAATTAGCAATAGGTCATTACATGCTTTGTACAATAATAATTTCATGCACAGGTCAATGCCTTCAGCCTTTCAAGTGGAGAATTACTTCACTCCGTGAGAGATTCCTTCTTTCTGGTGCCTCCAACCAAGGAAGGACAAAGCACAATTCTCTTCGGCAAGACAAACATTTCGTCCAGCGTATGTATTTCTTGATGCTCATATTTCTTGAATTTTTCAATTATATTTTTTGTTTCCTACACAACTAGGACCGGTCCTGAGATTTAGTAGGTCCAGAACAAAAAAAAATTTATGTCGCTTTTAATAAATATTAAATTTGTGTTCAATGAATAAATTTTATTAATAACAATGGAACTCTAAAAAGTGGCATGAAAAAAAAAAAAAAACATGATCCAATCAGAGGACAGCCAAAAAAAAAAAACTAAACCACTTTTTTTTGCATTTTCTAGTAAATCTTTGAGGACATATTACTTGGAACTTAGGCCTCCTCTAATGACCTACACAAGAAAACAACAACCAAATCTTTGTGTACATTTTTTTTTTTTTTTTGGATTGGGGGTACTTGTGTGTGCTAATTGTTCACTTAATTGTGACTTGTTATTTACTCTTCGTCGCTAAAGATGTTTGTGTTGCTATCGTGTTTGCGCACAAAAGATTAGGTCCAAAATGACAATTGTGTGAGATTTATTAAATTAATTGTGCATATTTTGCTACCTACATGATGTGGACCAACCGGAAAGATTGTGCAACAGAACGAGTATCACTGCATGTATCATGTGAACTTTTAATTATATTTATTAATTGCTTAGGACATCATACAAACATCATTTTCTGATATGGATCACATGAGCTAATGATTGTCTACGCTTCAGAATTAGTGTGTCATTGGAAAAGAAGATGACCGTAATATCTTTGTTATCTGTTATCTTTCATGTATTATGAATTTGATTTGTTGCTTTTGATTTTAACTACAAAGTTTGAACTTTGGCAGTTGGTTTTTTGAAGATTGCATGGAGGCAAAACTCAAATGAACGAGGACATAAAATCGGACTGGTCGAGAATGCCAAAGAGTATGGTTATGACGTCTAGAAGCTTAAAAAGACTTCATGCTATCAATCTCAACAAAGGAGTTTCATTCCATTTCATTCCTAGAATGGCTAATTCTGTGACTCATTCTTTGGCCACTTGCTTTTTGATGTCTACCCAAATGTTTTCTACTTATTTATCAGGCATGATATGAGTAGGAAGTGTTATGCTTTCAATTAATGAAATTTATTTTCCTTGCACAAAAAAAAATGATGAATATCTGGTATCAGTTTGGAATAATAGTTTTCGTTACCATTGATGAATTTCTTGATAAAATCTCTCAAAATTTGTGAATTGCTAACGCTAACTTCAAACTAATATAACATTTATTTCATTAAAACATAATTTCTATGAACACAATCTCTATGACACATTTCATCAAACAGAAAAATGATGAATGTGCAGATTGAAGAAAAAAGATAGGCACTAGAGCCAGGAAGAAGCAACGCTCCGTCCCGACGATCCTCATGAACTTTTCAGTGTTGCCACCACTAGCGTCTTCCTGGACTAATGCCTTGAAAATATATATGAGAAGATAAACAAAAGATAGAAGAAGAATCCCTCAGTATATATTTTGAATATATATAGCGTATCCCTAGACTAATGACTTGAATATATATGAGAAGATAAAGAAAAGATAGAAGATGAATCTCTCTTTATATATTTTGAATATTGTTAGAGTTATTTTATTTTATTATTTATCATATGGGGGTATAATAGTAATTGTGGGTGTATTGCATATCAATATAAATAGACATGAGATGCAACCTAGGGTTTAAGGCCCTTGCAATCTCCTTTCTCATATTCTCTCTTCTCCTACTTTCCCTTCTCCTCTCCATCTCCAAACTTCTCTTGGTATCAGAGCATATATTTGTAAGTACTGTACATCCCATCCCTTCTCCTCTCATTCTCCTCTCCATCTCCAAAATTTTTTGGCTGTTTTTTGTCTACTTTTCATGATTCGCTGTTCGTTGTTCATTGTTCGTGGTCGTTCGTGGTTCGTTTATGAGATCTAGGGCTTCGACAGATCTTCGTTGGTTATTCGTCGTCGGTTGAGGTTCATTGTGAGATCTAGGGTTTCAAAGATCTCGTCTTTCTGTTGCATGTGCAAGTATGGTGGGGACCGAATCTTCTAACGGGATTAATAGTGGTGATGGTAGCGGAGGTGGTTCTCCTTCTACTGTTATTCATAATGATGAATTGGGAAAGTCGATTACAGCGGTGAAACTCAATGGTGCGAACTACCTTGCCTGGTCCAAGTCTATCAAAGTGGTGTTAAGGGCGAAGAAGAAGTTGAAGTTTTTTACGGAAGAACCCCTGCCTGAAACGTCCGTTGAGTATGAAGATTGGATGAGTACAGATGCATACGTTATGTCGTAGTTGTGGCATAGTATGGAACCACATATCGCTGCTAATGTTCAGTGGTGTGAATCAAGCAAACAGATTTGGGCATCTCTGGAAGAATCATATTCGCAGAAGCGAAACGTTGCCCGTATCTATGAGTTGTACGAGTTATTGTTCAATACAAAGCAAAATGGGAAGCCTGTGAATGAATATCTCGCTTCAAAGAAGGCTTTGTGGGAGGAACTGCTTCAATATCATCCTGTTACTACTGATTTGAAGGAAGCTCGCAGACAGAAGAAAGAGTTTCATGTTTCACTTATCCTAGCTGTCTTGGATCCTGCGCTCGAACCTTATAAAGCTCAAATCCTTGTTGGAGAGCAGTTACCTACGGTGGCAGATATTTTCTCCCGTCTCAATCGTTCCTTTTTGGGACGGAGTTTTGTGGTGCCGAGTACTGACTCTTCTGCCCTAGTTTCTAGTGTTATTGGTCGTGGTGGTGGACGTGGTAGTGGACGTGGCGGTAGAGATGGTGGTCGTAGTTTTGGTCGAGGAGGAGGCCGTGGTGGTAGAGACAATGATCGTGGTGGTGGCCGCGGTGGTGGTGGTGGCCGTGGTCAACCACGAAAGTGTAACATTATGGAATGCTCGGTCATGTAGAAGACTACTGTTGGGACAAGTGGGGCAAACCAGAATATGCACATCAAGTGCATGCTGAAAATATGCAGTCCCAGGTCACCACTTCTGCTCCCAGAGATGATACTTCAGATTTCAATCAGACTTCATCGTCCGATACCTCATCTCCATTTTAACAGATCCTCCAGAAGTTGAACGCGCTTGCTAGTACCACCTCCCAACCTGCTGCTACCATGGCACATATAGGTAATCCTGCTTTTGTGGCAACCCAGTCACCATCCACCTCTTGGGTCATCGACTCAGGAGCAAGCTTTCATATGTCTGGTATAACATCTATCTTTCATAATCGTAGTTCCATGAAACATAATATTATCTTGGCTGATGGGTCTACTCGTCCTGTGCTTGGGAAAGGTGTCATTCACCCTACTCAATCACTATCATTATTTGATTCATTATATGTGCCTAATTTTCTATTTAATTTGTTATCTGTGAGCCAGTTAACCAAATCTCTTCAATGTTCTGTGATATTTTCTCCCAATTCGTGTATTTTTCAGGACCTCAGGATGAAGAAGATGATTGGTTTGGGGCATAAAAAAGATGGACTGTACTACTTGGATCTACTTGGAAAAGCCTTCACTTCTGTTTCTATTTCTCCGTTGCAGTGGCATTATCGTTTGGGACATCCGTCTTTGGCTAAGTTGCGTCAAGTTGTTCCTAGTTTGAGTCATGTTTCTAGTCTTGAATGTGAGGCTTGTCAGTTAGGCAAGCATCACCGTAGTTTCTTTCCTCGTCGTAGTGAGAGTCGTCAATTAGAGTCTTTTGATCTTGTTCATTCTGATATTTGGGGTCGTCTAGAGTCAAAAGTCCGAAAGGATTTCAGTATTTTGTTATTTTTATTGATGATTATTCCAGAATGACTTGGTGTTATTTAATGAAAAAAAGATCTGAGTTTCCAAATGTGTTATCTGTCTTTTATAATGAAGTCTATGTTCAGTTTAATAAACGTATCAAAATTCTGCATTCTGATAATGCTTTAGAGTATACTCAATCTTCTGTGAACAGTTTTTGTGTTGATCGTGGTATGATTCATCAAACCAGTTATGTCCACACCTCTCAACAAAATGGTATAGCCGAATGCAAACATTGACACATTTTAGATGTGGCTCAAACTCTCATGTTCAATATGCATGTCCCTAAACAGTATTGGGCAGATGTCGTTCTTACTGCATGTTATCTTATTAATCGTATGCCATTATCTGTATTAAATAACAAAGTTCCATTTACCATATTACATAGATGTCGCACCCTTTTCCTTATCTCCTCGAGTGTTTGGGTGTGTCGCTTTTATTCATAACTTGGAACCTAATCGAGATAAGTTGGCTCATAGATCTCTGAAGTGTGTCTTTCTTGGTTATCCTCGTACTCAAAAAGGTTATCGTTGTTACAGTCCACAGTCACGCAAATATTATATCAGTACGGATGTTACATTCTTTGAGTCTACCCCTTTCTTTCCTTCAGGAGACCGTTGTATTCCTTTTACAACATATTTGATATCTTTCATACCACTTCTGGTCATTCCTGAATCAATTTCTGTCTCGATTCCCCATTTACAGGTTTATCATAGATCCAAGGACAGGCCAGTGGTTCTGCAAAATTTAGCCTTCAACCAATCATCTTCCATGCCTGAGGTTTCTGCTCCCATCACCACAGATCCAGATGATCTTCTTATTGATCTCAGAAAAAGACAACGCCTTTGTACCACAAAGAATAAGCATCCCATTTCTGACTATGTTTTATTACACCGTGCTTCATCATCTTTTCATGCATTTGTTGTTTCATTGTCTTCTACTTTTTTTCCCAAAACTTACAAGCAGGCTATGTCATCTTCTGGTTGGAAAAGTGCAATGGATGAGGAGATGTATACTTTATATCAAAATCAGACTTGGGAGCTTACATCACTTCCTGTTGAAAAACAAACAGTGGGTTGTAGATGGGTGTACACTGTTAAGTATCACCCTGATGGTTCTGTTGAGCGCCTCAAGGCACGGTTGGTTGCCAAAGGGTATACTCAGACATATGGCATAGATTATATGGAGACTTTCTCTCCAGTGGCTTGGCTGAATTCAGTTTGAATTCTTATTTCTGTGGCGGTTAATCACCAATGGCCTATATATCAGCTGGACATAAAGAATGCTTTCTTGCATGGTGACTTACAGGAGGAGGTTTATATGGATCAACCACCGGGATATATTGTAGCAGGAAATAAAAGACTCGTATGTCGATTGAAGAAATCATTATATGGACTGAAACAGTCACCTCGTGCTTGGTTTGACAAGTTCAGTTCAGTTCTCATTCAGTATGGCTTTCGGCGTACCACATCAGATCATTCAGTATTTTGCCATTCTTTCTCAGCAGGTATTATCGTATTGATTGTTTATGTTGATGATATCATTATATCTGGGAGTGATTATGCTGGAATTGTGGACTTGAAGGCCTACCTTAGTCGTCAGTTTCATACTAAGGATTTAGGTCTTCTTCGATATTTTCTTGGAATCGAGGTTGCTCGATCTAAGAAAGGTGTGTATCTGTCACAACGCAAGTATGTTCTAGACTTGATCTCCGAGACTGGGATGTTGGAGTGTCGGCCAGTTGAGACTCCTATGGATTATCATGACAAGCTTGATGCTGACAGGGGAGAGTTATTTGAGGATGTTGGATATTATAGACGTTTGGTTGGCAAACTTATATATCTTACTGTTACTCGACCAGACATCACATATGCAGTTGGAGTAGTTAGTCAGTTTATGCATGCCCCTCGGCAACCACATTGGGAGGCTATCTCTCGCATTCTTTGATACTTGAAGGGTGCACCTGGAAAGGGTTTGTTGTACAAACCTTCCCTGTTGCTTACGGTGACTGGGTTCAGTGATGCTGATTGGGCAGGCAGTCGTAGTGATAGGAGGTCTACTTCTGGCTATTGTACGTTTGTGGGTGGCAATCTTGTCACATGGCGTAGTAAGAAGCAGAATATTGTGGCTCGTTCTAGTGCAGAGGCCGAGTACCGTGCGATGGCTCATACAGCTTCTGAGATGATGTGGGTGCAGTCTCTTCTTCATGAAATGGGAATCATGATTCCTATTCCGATGGAGATGTATTGTGATAATCAGTCGGCAATGTTTATCGCAAGTAATCCGGTGTTTTATGAGCGCACGAAGCATATCGAGGTGGATTATCATTTTGTTCGTGATTTGTTGCTGAAGAAACAGATTGTCACTCCTTATGTTCGATCAGAGGATCAATTAGGTGATATCCTCACCAAACCACTTGCTCGTGGTCCATTTTCTGATTTATGTAGCAAGCTGGGCATGTCTGATCTATATGCTCCTGCTTGAGGGAGGGTGTTAGAGTTATTTTATTTTGTTATTTGTCATATGAGGGTATAATAGTAATTGTGGGTGTATTGCATATCAATATAAATAGACATGAGATGCAACCTAGGGTTTAAGGCCCTTGCAATCTCCTTTCTCATATTCTCTCTTCTCCTACTTTTCCTTCTCCTCTCCATCTCCAAACTTCACTAATATATATGAGAAGGAAAAACAAGGTGGGAAGATGAATCATTTTCTATCTAGAAATCTTGTTCTACGTTCGAGAATATAATAGATACACCCCCCCACCCCAACCTCCCTGTCGATTCTTCTTCTCCTACACCATTCTATTTCTTTGGAATCCTGGATATTAATGCTCCCTTCCATTTAGGCCTGGGCTATGAGCTTGGGTCCAATAAAAAAAAATATATAAATATAAATGGTGCTCCCCCTTTCGTTTGGGCCTTGGGAATGAGGCGTGACAAACACGTCCCATGATCCCACGTACACAAAGTTACTAAACAATATACATCACTTATAAAAAATTATCAAGATACTCCTAGTGTTGCTTAGTCTACAAGTTAGTAAATTTTTAGGGTTTTATTAATCGATCCTAAAATATTTTATTAGGAATGATTATGGTTGTCCTAATAGTAAAATAAAACCTAATTTTACTAATGTTTGAGGCATGGCCTTCGGCACACAAATTGAGGCCAAATTTTAGGTCAATTTTTTTTATCTCAAATTTAAAAGTTATTAGTCTATTTTGTAGATATCATCGAACACGTCATATGCTCGAAATTGTTGTTTGAGTTCGTATGTAGGAGATACAGACGTTTTAGCATGATTGACAAATTTTTTAGGTTTTCTATGATTTTGATTTATTAAAGATTCTATATCCTTTGAATTTTTATGGTGATAAGTAGGGGTGTCTGAATTTGGATTTAGAATCTAAGTTTAGGGATTAATTTATAATTATTTTGGATTAATTATTGGAGTTATAATTCACCTATTCATTTTTGATTCACTTGTTGCACCTTACCATTGTCTAAATATCTAGAGCACTATATTAGCTTTTGCCTTCCAACAAATTTTATATCCTTGACCTAGATGAGTGTCACTATCACATCCTAAAATAGAGGTATTTTTGTCTTTTTATTATTATAAGTATTGTGTATATTTATTTTAAATAATTGCATGATATGTGTATATATATATATATAGTGTTCTTTAATGTATGAGTTAGTAGCTAGACTTAGAAGCCCACTAGATGAACCCCTGACTAGATTATAGGATTGTGGATTTTAATTAGCATTTTCGGGATTTAATTATTGAGGTTGTAATTTATTATTGTGATTTTATTTTATTGTTGTGCCTTACCGTTGCTTCGATAATTGAAGCGCTACACTAGCCACTGCCTTCCAACAAATTTTACACCCTTGTCTTAGACATGCCCGTCTTCTATTTTGACCTTTGTGTAACTCATAAATATGCCCACTTGTGCTTCATTTTTGTCGCACAATATTCATTACGGACGTTTATTTTTATTTTCAAATAATTTTGACTTTGTATCTTTGTGCGTTTCAATCGAAATTGGAGACACAATCTCGACCCATTCCGAGCAACCCAAATTATGACAATATTCCATTTTGAGTCTTCTACGTCCATGACACTTGTGTCCCACCTAATTTTAATCTCACGTAATTCCAATTAATTTTAGAACACCATTTACATTAATTTTAATTAAATTGGTGTAAGGGCCCAACTTAATCCAAAACTAGACCAAACACCAAACCAAACTGCCACTCACACCCTCATGACTCATACTAAACACCAAACACCCTTTTTATCCACTATATCACACCAAACATGGTGTTTTTCCTCATTCAATCCAAAATTCCACTTTCTGTGCAATTTTCTAATTGTTGAGGTCTTGTATGCAAAAGTGCAATGAGGTGTCACCATCCTATTGGTCAAGGCACATGAAGAATCAACCCCCTCCCTCATTGACTGGTCCAACCCTCTTCCCCTCTCATTTTTTTGTTTGTACACTTCCTTCATGATTAATCTTGGCCATCCATTCAAATGGAGCAGCATCCTCACCACACACCCTCTCATATATATATATATATATATATATATATATATATATATATATATATATATATATATATATATATATATATATATAATCCCTTATCCTAACCCCTTTTCCAATGCCAACCCCATCCCAAGGCACACATGGCCGGCCCAAATCCCTAGGGCAATATCACCCTAATTCTCCACATATATAAACATATTTGTCTCCATAATTTTTATCACCTCCACCACAACCGAACCCTAACCCTAGCCGGCAGATCCCCTGACCGCCGGACTTCCCTCCCAGCTCACCGTAACCCGCCGGAGCCCCGGCCATGCCGACCTCCCGCCGGCCCGACTCCTCCCACCGACCGCTCGTTCCTTGTAACGACCCGCTCCGCTCAACCCTGAGGGCCGATTCAAACGGCACAAGTATAGCTATTCAGTCCGCCTTGCTCAGCGAGATGGCTCGTTCGATGCAAAGGGATTTATGATGGGATCTTAGTTGGAGTCAGACTTAAGCTATCAGAGGCGCGTCCGGAGTCTCGCTCGACCGATGCGATACATCGCTAAGGTGGGTGGCCCCGGTGAACCTGTCTCTACTTAGCTGCACACTAAGAAAATGAATATTACATGCTAGTTTACAGGCGATAACCTTTGCATGCTAATAAAAGAGATGAACGCACATAGCTAAGGGGATAACCCCGCCTTATCACTGTATAGAACATGGAGATTTTACTTGCTAATTGCGTAGTCGGGATTATTGAGTTGGAATGTAGTAATTTCCTTCATATATGCTATAAAGTAGTGTGAGTTTATACGGAGGCGTTGTACCGTACGGAACACAACATGGGATGGAGTAAAATCATGTTGCATGCATAGACGAGGAAGGCTATCAAGTAGTCGTTCCGAGTCAGGAGATGGAAGGAAATGAATGTACTCGGGATATGCAGATCCCCGAGGCAGTCTCAAATCTGAGAGCTGCGTAAGGAAGAAAAGATCCGAGTGTAGTCCTAGACTAAGATAGATCCGAGAGTTGTCCTCGGATAGGAATGGAATGTGGGGGAGTACTTGTGTAAACCCCCTGATTTTTCAAAATTTTCAAATCTGGATTTTTCACAATTTTCTGGAATTTTCTGGGAATTTTCTGTAATTTAAAAAAACAGGGTTTTAATATTTAAATGATTTTTAAAATGATATTAAACAGTATTAAAATATTATGAAAATAATATTTTTGGGTGTAAAATGAAAAACTGGACTTAGGGCAATTTTTCTGGAATTTATTGGGCCCCGGACCTATTTTTAAAACACCTAAATTTATTTATTTAATTATTTAATTATTTATTAAATAATTACTGGATATTATTATTATTATTATTATTATTTTTAAAATTAAATCCAGCCCGCGGCCCATTCGGCCCGGCCCTGCCCCAAACCACCCGGCCCAGACCCTGCCTAGCGGGTCGGGTCGGATCCGCCCGCCCGAATCCGACCCGACCCGGCCCCTCTCTCTCTCACCCACGAACCCCAGCCCCCCCGCGTTCTCCGGCGGCGCCCGCGTCCGGCGCCGCTCCGCCCGCCTCGGGCCGCGCTGACCGGCCTCGCCCCACGACCCCCGCGAGCTCCGCCTCGATCACGTGTCGGACACGTGTCGGACACGATTCGACCCCGGTTTTCGGGTCCCCTTCAGGTACTTGTAACTTTCTGTTCGTAGCTCAGATTTCGATTCCGCAAATTGCGTTGCGAAGCCTGTATGACCCTCTCGGTGCCCGGACAAACCGTTCGGGGCATCGCGTCCTGTGGTGATCGCACACCGCGATCCAAAAACAGGAAAAACCAGATCCTGTTTCACCCCGGAACTGAGTACGCCCCGTCAAACGGGACGACTTGGTCGCATGCGGTCTTCACAGATACGTGCGCGTCGTCGATACGGACGTGTGAGATTTCGCAGAAGTTGATTCGGGTGTGCGTGCACACCGGGATCAACGCGTATCCACGGACATCGCCCCGTATCCGTACTTTCTGGAATGCGCCCTAACTTTGTGTACACACGTCAGATCGAGACGAAACTTGCGCCATCGGACTCGTAGGGATACGCTGGTCCTGTGGGTCAAGTTTGGTTCGATTCTGAGAACGTTGACGAAATCGCATGTCGTGGGCCCCACAAGCCCCGCTCGACGGGCGATTTTGTGTTCGGCTCATCGGAATCCAATTCTGGAAGTTCCGTTGGGTTCGTATCATCGTTCCTGACCTGTTGACACTAAGTTTGGTGAATTTGGAGACCTTTGACCCTGACACGTTTTTCGGTGCAAAGCGGGCCCGCATGTGGATCCCGTTTTGACCCGAAACTGTCATTTTTGCCCTTGTCTCCAAATTGGACCCAAGGACAGGCGTTTCTAGCTGATTGATATTTTTTGGATCTGATGGTGATGTTTGTTTCAGCAACCGGAGTACCGCCTGCGAATCCAACCGAAGTCAGAGCCGCAATCAGAGCCGGAACCACAAGCAAGTGTACCTTGCCAAACCCTGCAGCTTGCTACTTATTTTCTGGACTTAATTATGCATTAGTAGGCAAGTAAAGCTTGCCAATTCTCAGTAATTATTGACATAGTATTTTACTTGATTTCTTATGGAGTTAAATGTAAACTTATTTTAACTGCATAACCTAGGAAACGGGTGACGTGCTTAGTGTCCGATCATAGTCGGGTGCCAACTCCGTACGCGGGGTTGTGTAACGTCATATAGACATGGATATCGAGACCCGATAATGTTCGTACTTGTCCTATCAAGTACACCAGAACCCAGGACACTTGACACTATTTCATGAGACAGAGTCTTCCTGAGACATTCAAGGTGATTCTGTATAGGATGCATGTTTTATGACCTAGACTTTACATTCTTAGACATTTGATTCATAGCTATCAGACTTGCTGCATTAGTTATAATCGTGCGTGACATGGACATGAGGTATCGTGGACATGAGACGTGGGATTACATTGGGTGGGGAGAGACACACAGACTACAGGCTGATAATATATATAAAACATAGTATATATCATAGTGTAATTCATAGTTATTGCCGCTACCGGCTCCCCGACACAGAGCTTGTAGTGGCTTCAGCCTGAGTTCTAGTGCTGCTCTCATATTGCATATTACATAGTTGGTTACTTAGTTTACCTTGCTGTTTATGTTATTGCTGCACTGATATTCATTTGGCTTGAGTTATCTTGTACCTTGCTATGTCCCCTGAGGACCTGGAATGGATGATGTCCCCAGGTACAGCTGAAGAGAACTACCCAGAGGTGTACGGAACCGGAGCACTTCTCGAAACAGAACCAGGAACAGAAGACGAGATAGTGGCCGAAGATTTCTCCTGAGCACCGGCTTCAACTACTCAGTATTTCCATTTTTTCAGCATTTTATTTCCTGTCTTTTCTTAAATGTAACAGACTAATTCTCAGATTGTTTCCCGAGATAATCTTATTTGATATTGCTTAAGTATTTCCATTGCATTATTTCTGGCAATTAATCTGTGTTATTCTGTGGTTGAGATTAGAAATACCTGAGACTTGTACTTAGTACTGTTAGACTAAAGCTTAAGCATGCCCTGATGGATCCATTAAATTGGGTTGTACATCGGTGCGTGCTGCTGGCCATTGCCACGTGCCCTGTCCCTCGACATTTTGGGACTGGGGCGTGACAAGTTGCATGGTCACGGACAACTGGTTGCGCACCAGGTAGAGAGAGTCCTCGACACGATTGCTGAGGCATTCGAATCGTGTCAGCCCGGGAGGACAGTGCCAGTGTAGTCCTGGCAGTACGCTAGCTGATGACTAGCGGGCGAGGGCGAGACATCCAGCAAGGCTTGCTACCGACCTGGATGGGCGTCGACTCGTTAGACGGCTAGGAGGCCCAGTAAGGCTAGCAACCGAGCTTGGAAGACGGCCGTCCATCACAGATTATGTCCAATATGGCTAGCAGAGCCAGTGACCTTCATATAGATAAGTTATATTTGCATAGCGGCTATCCGTATTGAGAAAAGGAGAAACGGGAAGGAGTGCGTTTGCACGATATTTTGCATAAGTAGGATGGATGCACGGTATCACATATAGTTCGAGTAAAAATAGGTTTTGTCGGGCAGAGGCACGGCATAACACTTGGGTTTCATAGATGCTATTTGTTATTCCATAGTTTATTATTTATATTGCTGCATATGACAGGGAAGGCCGAATGGTAAGAAAGGGTAAGGTGAACTAAATTGTTCATTATTTTGACACTCTTGAGCTGACACGGAGATTACTTTCTTTATATTGCCATGTAACTGATCCTAAGGCAAAAGAATAGAAAGACAACGAAATCAGTCGGTGCACATAACTAATGAACGTGCTTGTTTTGTGGCGTGGGCGAGAGGCCTCCCCACCAGTACATTTAATGTACTGATACCCAACCAGTCTGCATGCAGGGTGCAGGGGGAACTCGTACGGATTCGGAGATCGCTTAACGCAATGGGGCGCCGGACCGCACTTGGTGTCTTGGAGCGTGGCGCACGGACCCGGAGCTCGCATATATGAGACATAATATATGTGAACATCATCATCCAGATCGTTTGTATTAGTTTTGAGCCTAAGGGCATGTTCATTGTAAGAGAGAGAGAGAGCATGAGCGATTTGTAATCTCGGCCTAGCGCCGCTTGTAATCTTTTCTTTATATCAATAAAGAGCTTGATTTGGATTCAATACTTGTGTTCATTTTATGTTTCCGCTATGACGACTCTGTGAACAAGTTATCAACGGCCGTTTCGGTATTTGCCTTACGCGGGCGCAACCCCAGGCTCGCACGGTATCGCGTCCTGATGGAAACGTATATCCCGTGGGAGCGCTGGCGCGGTGATTCGCGCCTAGCGGGGACGGCCGATTCCGGCGGAAGATTGGGGCGCGACATATTGGTATCAGAGCACGGCTTTACGTCCTTGAAATTTATTTCAATTCTCTCAGTTTTGAACTTGTGTATTGAAGAAATGGTAGATGCTCTCTCTCGATGCTTCGATGGATGTTCCATACAATAAGTCTAAATATTTTGGAAAAAGTGCGTGTGAATTGTACGATTGTTTGAACGGAATTATGATGCGAGGGATTTTGTCCCAACCTGGGAAGGACATTGTGAGAGTAGACTCGTGTTATAATCGGTAAGTGGTATGCCCATATGAAAACACCAAGCGAGTAGAGTGCGAGATAAGAATATCGTTCATACAGTGGTCTATGCACAGGGCCTTTTGGCCAAGTTGCATTGAGTATCGTGCACCAAGACCCTTGGTGCTAGTGAGTTACAACGAGATTTGGGTATTGTTCGGATGAGAATAAAGTCGACTTAGGAGAAAAATCGATAGAGACGTTATCGGAGTGCCGCTAAGGCGAGTAATGGGAATCGTATATAAAATTTTCAGATATAAGTTGGATGGTTATCCATAACGATAAGTTATGATTTACAACATATTTGTATAGTGGACTATCGATAAGGGTACATACGAGTCTAAGATCGTTAAGGCGACAAATAGGGATCGTATTGGAGTTCTAAGGAACTAATTGGGAATACGAGTGAACGATGCGAACGCGATTCAGGAGTTATTAGGATGACTCGATTCCTGAGTGGTGTATGCGATAAGTCCCCTGTTTGATAATGCGAATTGTGGATATAATGAGTTGTATAGATTTATGGAGTATGACTCGAACCCTGAGTGGTGTATTGGTCGGCTTAGAAATGCTCGAACGAAGTCGTGGAGTCGGAGAGTCAAAGAATCTAATAGCAAGCGACGAGATTGGGTTAAGCCTTAGTATAAATAAACAATGCCTAGCAAGTAAGCGAACTTGGAGGAGCATGCAAAATTGGTTCGATCGAGTTACAATGAGTTGAATAAGGGATAAGGCTTATATCGAATAGAAATCCAAGGCAATTGAAATTGATTACATGGTCGGGGAAACTTAAAGGATCATACGAGCAATTTTGAGGTGAAATAAAGTGAATTAAAAACTTGTGTTGAGATAGAATAAACGGGGAGATGCGATCGGAATTAGTGCAATTGGAAATAATGTAGCGAACGAATGATAGCATGCATAGAAAAATTTGGATTGAGTAGGATATCGCTCAATAGAGTTCGGTTTGAGTACGAATGCGATGATTTCAAATTTTGGGAGATTTTAAACCATAACAATGGTTGGAAGATAAGTATGGACTGATGCAAGTTAGTAAAATGGTGATTTTGATGGATCGAGTTAAGTGGTAACAGATTTGGCTTGGAGTTTGGAAGAGCGATCCTGAAATCAAGTTCGGAAAGATAATATTCGAAATCTCTCCCAGTGAGAACGATTATCCTGTGGGAGCGCCGGCGTGGTAATTTCACGTACGGCGGGGATAATCAAACTCAAGGGAACATGTTCGGTGATTATTCCAAACGAACTCGATAAATGGAACGTATCAAATGGGATAGATTTGGGTTTGGGATTTGAACTTAGTTGTTTGTGGATTGCTAAGAGTAGACTAAGAAGCGATCAAATAGTAATATTGAAGTTGGACGGTTTGGTTAGGCGAACTTGGATGGCGGTAAGAACGGTTTTTAGAAGAACATACCTTGGTGGATCAATGTACAACTTGGGATAAAATAAAAGGTGACGATAAGGTGTCTGTTCGTTCGATGATAACCACAACGATTGACCTTTTGCCTTGTGCAAGTATCACTTCTTATTCGCACATGCGTCACGTCCGGATTGGGACAATCATTCTGCGGGAGCATTGGCGTGGTGATATTATGTCCGACGGGGATGATTGAACTTGCGGGAGACCGAAACGTGATAATTGAAGGATCACTTTGACTTGTGGTTCGATACGATAAGACAAGTTTCAGGATATAATGAGTCTAAGGATTTTTGGTGAGGAGTTAGTCTAGCAACGTGAAGTAAGAGATGTTGGATGTTTTCATGAACGGATACACAGATCGAGTTGGATAACTTAGAGTTATGATACATCGATGATTTATAATGGAATTGTGGCTTAGCGATACAGGCGTAGAAGAGGATGGATTGGTGAATTCTATCAAATGTGATGAAAGAAATAGTGTGTGCGAATCGATGGGTTAGACCTGCAACGTGGGCGTATCGTGGGTTCGGTTGAACGAACGTGTTGGTGTGTTAGGATGATCTGTGCTCGATGTTTAGAAATCTGAGTTAAACGAGCTTGGGTAGAATACCCATGTAAAGGAACAATGGTTTGACCTTAGGGTGTTTGGGGCGAGCGTTGTGCAACGCGGTTGCACGATGAGTCACAAATTTGAACTGTACCTATGACTTTGCGAGCTGACCTAGTGGCTAGGCAGACGACCCTGTGCCCTGAGTTAAACTGGAGTGACTGACTTCAGAGTATCATTCGGGAAGAATGATAGAACTGGGGCTACGAGACTTAGAGTTAGGATTTGGAATTAGAAATATACACGAGCAACGTTCTCATTGAAACAAACGCAATACAAGATAGGACTCGGGTAATAATTGATTTGGTCAGATCGATTATGCGACAGTGAGGAATAAGATGGTATTAGAGAATTGACGGACGGAACTCTCATGATTGAATTGATGATATTGAAGATAAGTTGGCGTGACGAGTTGGATCATTGCTTGGAAGATGTGCGTTGCTACTAGTAATGCTAAACTTGAATTTGGGTGAGATTGGAGTAGACGAAAACTAAATCGAACCAGAGTTCGGTCATTCATATAGCAGAATGATCCGCATTTCGAAAGATTTTCACGAGTAGCTTGTCAGACTTAGCTGTCACTAAGCTTGGTTGAAATATACATATTTGGGGGACGCCTTGAATATGGGTACGATCCAGACTTAGCGATATGCATAACGCAGATGCAGCTGCAAAGAAAAATGTTCGGATTCACATGGATGAGTATGGCAACTGAAATAGGTTAGCCTCAACCTAAATTTTCATAAAGAAAGATTGTATCGTTCGCCGTGCTACCGAGATAGTTCTGCGCTAAGTCGCAGTACAAGACTGAGTTTGGGGATGCAATAGTTGAACGAAGGGATCATTCGAATAAAATGATTAAGCACTCGTGCGAACGGAACGAGTAAAACGAATAGGAAGTTAAGTTCCACTGAACCAAAAGACTGGTCCAACCCTCTTTCCCTCTCATTTTTTTGTTTGTACACTTCCTTCATGATTAATCTTGGCCATCCATTCAAATGGAGCAGCATCCTCACCACACACCCTCTCCTATATATATATATATATATATATATAATCCCTCATCCTAACCCCTTTTCTAATGCCAACCCCATCCCAAGGCACACATGGCCGGCCCAAATCCCTAGGGCAATATCACCCTAATTCTCCACATATATAAACACATTTGTCTCCATAATTTTTATCACCTCCACCACAACCGAACCCTAACCCTAACCCTAAACCCTAGCCGGCAGATCCCCTGACCGCCGGACTTCCCTCCCAGCTCATCGTAACCCGCCGGAGCCCCGGCCATACCGACCTCCCGCCGGCCCGACTCCTCCCACCGATCGCTCGTTCCTTGTAACGACCCGCTCCGTTCAACCCGGAGGGCCGATTCAAACGGCACAAGTATAGCTATTCAGTCCGCCTTGCTCAGCGAGATGGCTCGTTCGATGCAAAGGGATTTATGCTGGGATCTTAGTTGGAGTCAGACTTAAGCTATCAGAGGCGCATCCGGAGTCTCGCTCGACCGATAAGATACATCGCTAAGGTGGGTGGCCCCGGCGAACCTGTCTCTACTTAGCTGCACACTAAGAAAATGAATGTTACATGCTAGTTTACAGGCGATAACCTTTGCATGCTAATAAAAGAGATGAACGCACATAGCTAAGGGGATAACCCCGCCTTATCACTGTATAGAACATGGAGATTTTACTTGCTAATTGCGTAGTTGGGATTGTTGAGTTGGAATGTAGTAATTTCCTTCATATATGCTATAAAGTAGTGTGAGTTTATACGGAGGCGTTGCACCGTACGGAACACAACACGGGATGGAGTAAAATCATGTTGTATGCATAGACGAGAAAGGCTATCAAGTAGTCGTTTCGAGTCAGGAGATGGAAGGAAAGGAATGTACTCGGGATATGCAGATCCCCGAGGCAGTCTCAAATCTGAGAGCTGTGTAAGGAAGAAAAGATCCGAGTGTAGTCCTCGACTAAGATAGATCCAAGAGTTGTCCTCGACTAGGAATGAAATATGGGAGAGTAGTTGCATGGTCATGGACAACTGGTTGTGCACCAGGTAGAGAGAGTCCTCGACACGATTGCTGAGGCATCCGAATGGTGTCGGCTCGGGAGGACAGTGCCAGTGTAGTCCTGGCAGTATGCTAGCTGATGACTAGCGGGAGAGGGCGAGACATCCAGCAAGGCTTGCTATCGACCTGGATGGACGTCGACTCGTTAGACGGCTAGGAGGCCCAGTAAGGCTAGCAACCGAGCTGGGAAGACGACCGTCCATCGCAGATTATGTCCAATATGGCTAGCAGAGCCAGTGACCTTCATATAGACAAGTTATGTTTGTATAGCGGCTATCCGCATTGAGAAAAGAAGAAATGGGAAGGAGTGCGTTTGTACGATATTTTGCATAAGTAGGATGGATGCACGGTATCACATATAGTTCTAGTAAAAATGGGTTTTGTTGGGAAGAGGCACGGCATAACACTTGGGTTTCATAGATGCTCTATGTTATTCCATAGTTCATTATTTATATTGCTGCATATGACAGGGAAGGCCGAATAGTAAGAAAGGGTAAGGTGAACTAAATTGTTCATTATTTTGACACTCTTGAGCTGACACGGAGATTACTTTCTTTATATTGCCATGTAACTGATCCTAAGGCAAAAGAATAGAAAGACAACAAAATCAGTCGGTGCACATAACTAATGAACGTGCTTGTTTTGTGGCGTGGGCGAGAGGCCTCCCTACCAGTGCATTCAATGTACTGATACCCAACCAGTCTGCATACAGGGTGCAGGGGGAACTCGTACGGATTCGGAGATCGCTTAACGCAATGGGGCGCCGGACCGCACTTGGTGTCTTGGAGCGTGGCGCACGGACCCGGAGCTCGCATATATGAGACATAATGTATGTGAACATCATCATCCAGATCGTTTGTATTGGTTCTGAGCCTAAGGGCACGTTCGTTGTAAGAGAGAGAGAGAGAGAGCATGAGCGATTTGTAATCTCGGCCTAGCGCCGCTTGTAATCTTTTCTTTATATCAATAAAGAGCTTGATTTGGATTCAATACTTGTGTTCATTTTATGTTTTCGCTATGACGACTCTGTGAACAAGTTATCAACGGCCGTTTCGGTATTTGCCTTGCGCGGGCGTAACCCCAGGCTCGTGCGGCATCGTGTCCCGATGGAAACGTATGTCCCGCGGGAGCGCTGGCCCGGTGATTCGCGCCTAGCGGGGACGGTCGATTCCGGCGGGAGATCGGGGCGCGACATTCCTGACCCCGCTCACAGCAGCCTTCACCCGACCAAGCTGACCATCCCCATTCTCCTCCTCCTCGAATCATCTTCACTGGTCATCCCCGACCGTCTGCAACCACTCCCCGTCGGAGTCGACAGCATCTACACCCATCACCTCCACCTCCGGTCATCTCGACAGCAACCACGTCTCCTCCCCATTCTCTTCCACTTCAACCCAAGTCCACGCCACCACCATGACCTCCCACTGAGTCTTCGACCTCGACCACCCTCTTCTTCACCATCTTCTCCTCTTCCCGACCTCAGTCTCCGCCGAAGTCGCCTGAACCGATCACCACCATTAAAAATGCAGCCATCACCGGCCATCACAGCCCCTCTATCTTCCCCATACCGCTTGAGTTCTCCCCTCGACAGCAGACCTCCTTGCCTGAGCCTCCTCTGGCAGCATCATCAACATCATCGTCATCACCTTCATCATTATCATCATCATCATCATCGTCGTCATCGTCATCGTCGACCCGTCTCATCTCACCGGAGATGACCTGCAGTAGTCACCCTCGATCCCGTGCACGTGCACGCTAACGCGCAGGTTCGACTTGCCTTCATCCATGATTGTGTATATGGTCATGTGTGAATAGTAATTAGGGCTAGCGTGTTATTTCATGAAAGATTTGGTTGATAGGATTGCAAGACCTGTATTGGTGAACCTAATAACTAGTGTGCATGTGCGTGCATGTATGCATATAATATTTAGTTGTTATATATATATATATATATATATATATATATATATATATATATATATATATATATATATATATATATATATATATATATATATATATATATATTTCATGGTAATTGATTTCTAGCATTATGTATAGCAGTATTATAGATATTGTATGACCATAAGTGATAATTATGGGTATCCCGTATTTGCATATGACTATGTGACCCTGAGAATTAGTGAGTTGACTGTCTTATGTATGCCGACGTACTGTCTAGACATGTGTTAGTGATTGACTATCTGATTATGCACAGTAATTAAGGACATGACACTCGTGCATTTAGATGCACACTTGACCCTGCTAGATGATCAGTATCACCTTAGCATAGCTTCTGAGTTCAGCATAATTATGTTTGTGCGTGTGCTAGTGTAGCGACTGATGCTGTATTGTATTATATTATTTATATATAGGACCATTGGATTGTTCTGTAAGACTTCAGGAGCAGGACATTGGTATTGCCCGCTCAGGACCCCAGGTGAGTACATTCTTTGATAATTTTTGTTATTTGATAATTTTTATAATTCAAGTATTTAAAAATGTTATATCTGATTCTTGACACTGTGCTACACGGACTAGTATATAGATTGAATATTTAGTCATGAGATGTTACATTGGTTATCATATTGATATTGTACACGATATTGATATTAGACATTGTACATGATATATTGGACATTGATCGTGTATCGTGACATGTCATGGTTGGATCCATAGTACTAGTTGGGGGCGGAGAAATTGCTAGTGAGAGATGTGATCAAATCCCTATCATACAGGTGTAGATATTGTTAGTGTTAATCATACACCTCACGTATGATTAGCCAGGCCATGTAGCTATCGTACAAGTTCCCAAGCCGATAACATTTCAAAACTACTATTTCAAACACTTAGAATAGTTACAGTTCTCCATTTTAGTTCATATACTACATCACCCCGTATATGATATTGTAGTTTTTTCTCTTTATTTCATATATGCTCTGACTGTACCATATTGCCTATATTGTCTGTTCTCTTTATTTTGCCATTGCATTTATTTATTGTCTTCTCTCAGTATATAGCATCATCTATTTATTGTTTTATAGTCCTTATCAATTAACTGGAACTGTTATTTGGGTTGTACTTCGCTCCATCCTGATTGAAAATATTTGTCCAGACTGTGACTTAGAGGAATGGTGTCCGACATATTATGGACCACAGGGAGAGTAGCTGTAGCCTTGGATCTTGTAGTTCAGTTGTGATTTCGGGAAGTCTAGCCGGGATCATTAGTTATTCGGTTAGTTTCTTTTAGCAGTTTATGGTACCGAATTTGTTTTCGGCATACTTTGAGACTTGGATGTTATTGTTTGAGTTAGACTATTTTATTTAGACTTGTGTTGTTTTTCGTTTATTTCTTCGATATCTTATCGTGCTTTAGTTCTGTGATTGAGTATTTACATATTATATTATGATATATGTGTCTCCTTATAGAGTTGGATATTCGTATGAGATTGATTAGATAGTGTTATGGCCTAGACAGCTTTCTATCGCCGTTGCTGCGGCGTAGGCTGGACGTACCCGCATACTCGTGCCCCTATATCGGGTACGGGTCGTGACAACGAGCCAATCTTCTATCCTAATATTTGTATCACTCATAAATATACTCTCTTGTGCGTTATTTTAATCGCATAACATTCATCACACAATATCTAATTTAAACCTAAACTTTGCACTTATGTTCGTTCTAATCAAAATTGGAGACAAAACTTTGACCCGTTCGTTGCAACCCAATATATGATAATGATCTACTCTGAGTCTAATACATCCATGACATTTGTGTCCTACAGAATTGAAACCCTATATACTTTTCATTCATTGACAAACACCAATGACACAATTTCTATTCATTTGGGACAACCGACTTAACCTATAGCCTAAAACTAGTCCGAACATCCAACCCAAAACCCTCACACACCCTCACATGGCTCATAAAAACTACCAAATATCATTTTCCCCTCTCTACACAATACCAAACACCCTCCTCATGATCAAAAACCTCTTTTTAAACTCCTTGATTAATTAAATTCAGATTTACCCTTTTAAAAATTAATTCCTTCACTTCAACCCTCTCCTCCCTTATTAATTCCACTTATTTTTGGGCACACCAATGTGTGGGCTGATTTAACTCATTCCCCTCTCCTTACACACTCCTCCCTCAATTCAAATATTTGACTTAAGCTAACCCAAACTCACACTCAACCATCACATCACCTCTCCCCACCCTTGCATTTAATGCATATATTCCTCCCCTCCCAAAGCATGGCCGGCCACTCCTCACCCATACTCTCCATACTTCACTTCTTCACTCCACCTCCATCTCCTTCTTCACTTCTTCATCTTCTTCCTCTCATTCTTCATCCATACACCACTATCACCATTCACCAACCCCCACCAACACCTTCTCTTCATCAAACCCGACTACTACCACCATCATGTCTGGCACCCGACCACCAGTACCACCTTAGCCAAACACCCGACCACCACCACCTCTACTTCCTGCCCTTTACCTCTTCCCCTCATATAGTTGTTGTTGCTACTATATAATGTGACTGCTGTTGTTGATGCCTGCTGTTGCTGTTGTGCTTCTTCTTCTTCTTCTTTTTCTTCATCCACCCCAGACTGAGCACCCCCTCCCAGGCCTGTCATGTCCCGCACCCAGAATGCTAGATAAATACGGGGACTGACAAGGCTAACCGCACCTTGCAGAATATCAAAGTAAGCCGTAATGTGGTATGGTTGTCTAGAAGACAAATGGGTGAATTCTATCATGCTATGACGTCAGTCCTAAGGCCAAAAAATCATATTATCTCAATCCAACAATACAAGTACAAGAGTATATCATACATAAAAGTACAAAGGCCTCCCAAATTACAGGTCAGATATGATCATGAAGCTAGTGGATAGAAAATGTTGCACTATCAGAGTTTAAATATACATTATTTAAATATACCAGCCATAGTCTAATATATATATCATGTTGATCGAAGTCTCAAAAATATAAGGAGCTAACTCTGCCCCCCTGCTAAACACCACAAAATAAAGTAATCAAGACGAGGGGTAAAAGAAAGGAAACCCACTCGCGAGTTTCGGTCACAGTCCTAAGAGTGCGAGCCATCTTGTTGGAAGCACGGAGGATCCTGGTTCTTTTTGGGGTAACCTAGCCATGCAAAGCCAGTGGGGTCAGAACCCTAAGCAACAAGTACTACAAAGGAGCTCGAGGTGATATACCAAACACATCATAATATAAGTAAAAGCGACATAAAAAATAAATGATGACTGAGACCTATACGTACCAATGTATTTGTCTCAAAATAATACAGAAAAAACTGATAATAAGTGCAGAAAAGAAGGTAAGGCAACGAGCGACAAGAGAGCTTAGGAACTAATTTGGATCGGGACCACAACCCTTAAAACCAAACAAGGACCGGGGTTGCAGACCTTCACCCGAGCAAAACTTAGCACCTTAAACACGCGCTGGGAGAAAATAAAACTAGAAGAGCAAGCTATACGAATAACAATCATCCAATTCACGGCTAAACATGCCTACAGATAGCTATAATTAACTAACTAGGATTATCACAAGCCCTAATTACTAGAAATGTATTGCTAAGAATATTGCTGCCACTGGCACTGTAGTCAACCCGGATGGCCAAGGGTATGCTTGTCTAGTAAATTTAAATGCACATTCAACCATACAACAACATAACTTGTTACTTATCACAATAAAAAATTAACTCAAAAGCATAAACTTGAACTTGTAATCATAAACTTGCTTTACAACATAAATTTGTAATAAACTTGTCTTGTAAGTGTCGTAGCACGCATAAACTTGGTCAGTCATGGAGTCATTGCCTAGCAGGGTTGTCCATGCCGCATGGGGCCATTGGGGATCGGGGTAGCCGGTAGCGCAATATATTTCCCTCCCAAAATGTTCTAGGTAAATCTTATTTTGTTTAATCATTACTAAAAATTTTCAAGTTCTCGAGTCATGGACACTTGATAACTCCCTAAGATAACGAATCGCGAGAATGAGCTTTTCATGAGTTATTGTATTCGCGCGATACATTGGACAATGCTAACACTTGATTGCCCGATACCAGATACAACAGATTTTCATACACAAATATTTCCACGGTGTCTTGAGGATTGTGAGCTTGTACATAAATTGGTCTTGTGAACTCATATGCAAAACTTGTCTGGTATCATAATCTTGTATCAACATAAAGAAGCATGCAATAATAATCACTAAAAAGGAATTACTAATCAACAGGGAACACAAAAATGTACACAAGAATTTTTTGGCCGCATGGACTCACTGGTCGCATGGACTTTCTGGCCACATGGACTCACTGGCTCTATGCACCCTTTGGCTGCATACATCAATTGGCCGCATGGAATTTCTGGCCGTATGCACCAACTGGCCGCATGGACTTACTTTTGGACTTAGCAAATTTTTATTCGTTCAACGAGTACGGACGATTAGGTAGTCATGCGTCCAACAAGATGGACGCATGCTATCAGCATGCGATAAGAGTTTAGGTCGCATAACCCTCTCGGGACGCATGGCACTCTCAGCCTCAAGGTTCGCTGGCCACATAAAGGCTTCTTCTTCTCCAACAGCAAGTTTAGTCATAGCCAAAACTCCAAAAAAACCCAAAATTTTGTTTTCTTTATAAAAACTCCATTTTAACTCCAAATCAATAAAAACAAAAGCCAAAATGCTCGAAATAAAATGCTCTAACATAAGAAACTACTAGTTTTTGAAAACACTAAATTTTAGTAGATCAAAACCAAAAAAACTCATAGAACACTGTAGAAGCATGAAAAATACGACGGATAACTATACGCGGCATGTTAGTGCAGAGCGGCGTAAAGCAGAGGCCTTAAGAGCCATCAAGCGTGCAACAGAGCTCTTTCTGCCAAGAACGCAGCGTGAAATATAAAAGCTCGAAGGACCATCCGCGTAAAGCAGTACGTCCAAGCCGCTTCAGCGTAAAACAGGGTGCTTCATCGCCTCATCCTCTTTCAGATGCGGCATTAAGGTGTACAAAAGACGCTTCGTATTCTCTGAGGTGAACCTGTCAGACCCTGCAACGAAGATCCTGCAATGAACCTGACGTCTGGACTTCTGACAAAGGGATACGGTTCGACTACCCAGGCGACGGATATAATGATGGCACAACACTGCGACCCAGGCTGTCAAATACCGCCATCCCCTTCGCGTAAACTATTTTTACAAGCACGAAGGAATACGCTGCCTTGTTTACACCGGCAAAATGTGAGCTGTTTACGTTCTACAGTAGACAAAACTGCCTGCCACACCAAAAGCTGTACTCCGTACGGGGTTCGAGGTACGTCTCTTCGTCTAATGCACAGAGCGGTGACAGTTTCTCAAGGCACGTCTCTGCGACTGGTGCGCAGAAAGGGTTGCAGACCGTCAAAGAACACGCCTCCATATTTAATGTACAGGATGGTGGCAAATCTCAGCATTTAATGCAAGAGATTTGATTATATCTTCAAAAGCCGTAATTCCGGCTAAGACGTCCCCATCAGCACTCTGGCACGGTACGCAGCGGCTTCTACGCCCACCCAGCTCCTGTGCTCTCTCGGTCTTTATGACCACTCGGCTTCTACGCCTGTTCGGCTTCTACGCCCACCCGGCTCCTATGCTCTCTCGGTCTCTATGACCACTCGGCTTCTATGCCCATTCGACTTCTACGCCTGTTCGGCCTCTACGACCACTCGGCTTCTACGCCTGTTCGGCTTCTACGCCTGTTCGGCTTCTATGCCGGTTTGATAACTATTTGGCTTCTATGCCATGGTGACAGACATTTGGCTTCTATGCCAACCACTTCTACACAATGGATACCTACCTACGTGGCTTTTACGTCGTGATCTTCGTAGCGATTATACGCGTTATGTCCCTTAGTTGGACCCGCATCACACGCTCATTCAAAAGATCATCTATACGCAGGCATTGGTTACTTTAACCGTTGTTTAAAAGGGTGCTGTACTTTCCACTCCTCGGTTTCTACACCGACGGAGTGGTCACTGTCACTAAAACTCTATAAATAGAGACCTCTATCAATGAGGAACAAGGTCGACAAATTGGAGGGTCAAAAAAGTTAGGTCTGAAAACTGATCAAGAGATCCAGTACCAGATCCAACGGTGGAGAGAGAGAGTGTCACTACCACATTCCGAAAATAGGGGTATTTTCAACTTTTTATAATATTTAATATTATGGTATTTATAATTAAGTAATTGCATGATAGTATATTTGATTTTTAAATAAATGTGTGATGTGTAACTTAAATATAATATTATATGCAGTGTTTATTTATTTTTAAGCTAGTAGACTAGACCTAGAAGCCCAGTAGATGACCACCTGTCCGAATTATAGAGTTCTGTATTTATTTATTTTATCTAGAATTTAATTCTTGGAGTTTGTAATTGATTACCGTATTTTTATTAATTATTGCGCCTTGCCTTTGCTTCGATATTTGGAGCGCTACCCTGACTTTTGTCTTCCAACAAATCTCACCATCTTGCCCTAGACATGTCCGCCTTCCATTCTGCTATTTTTTGCAATTCATAATTATGCTCTCTGTGCATTTTTTAGCCGCACAAAAATCGTCGCGGACGTTATTTAATAAATTTCTATTTTTGTATCGTTGTGCGTTCCAATCGAAATTGGAGACAATCTTGACCTATTTTTTGTGCGGCCCAAATTAGGGTAATATTCTGTTCTGAGTCTTCTTCATTATTGGTATTGATGACCTGACCTGATTTTGGCCCCATGTACTCCTAATTAATTTTAGAACACAACTTACATTTATTTCTAATTAAATTGAGGATACTATTTTAATCGATTCTAAAAATTCCAATTTAATTCCAGTGCCCTGCTAACTGAGCCCGTACCAAACTTACAGCGCCCTCTGACCCTACAAAACATCAGACACCGAATCGCCCGCCAAATTTTTGTCATTTTATGTGTTTGTGCAATTTCCCAAATTTAAGGGGGCTAAATTGCAAATTTGCATTTTTGTGTCAACACCCAATTGTTTAACAATGAGGGAACCTAATATTATTTTAATCAAGCCTCTCACCCTCATTTCCACATGAAATTCCTTCATGACCAATCTGGACCACTCATTCTATGGGTGCATCCTCACCCTTGATTCCCACATACATCACCCTATTTAAAGCCCCATCAACACTTTTCCCTAGAAAACCCTAATCCCCAAGCAAGCCCCCACCTCTCTCTCCTCCTCTCAAGCCTCCAACGTAGGAGTTCTTTTTCTTCTTTTTTTTTTCTTTCTTCTCCTCTTTTCTTCTTCTTCTTCTTCTTCTTCTTCTTTGTTCTTTTGAATTTAAATTGGAGAACAAAGGGGGGGAAAACCTGGGTACTGTTTACCCCCATCACCATTTACACTGTTCCCCGGCCCGGCCTGCACTCCGGCCGGCGTCCCCATACTGCTGCTGCCCGCACCTACTGTTCCTCCGGCGGCCGCTGCTCATCCCGACGGGCTGCTCCTTCCATCCCCTTCAACCCGTACTCCAGGCCGAATGACCCCGACCCGGCCGTCATCTCCAGCCACCACTCCTCCCTCCCTACGATATCCCTCCGGCGAACCCCCTACACGAGACGACCGCCCGTCCTACAGCCCGGAGCTCCCTCTGTCGACTCCTCCCTCTGCGTTCACCCCTCCGGCACAGTCCGACTCCTCCAGACCTCCCTCCGGCGCCTCACTGCACCCGGCGGCCAACCACCCTGCTCCTCCCCCATTCCCTGGCTGTGCTCCTCCCCTCGCCACCGCGGTCCGGCCATACTCCGGCCAGCCCCCATCACAGTAAGTTCTTCTCATCTCCCCTTCCTTCTTCTTATATATATATATATATATATATAGGTATATATATATATATATATATATGTATGTATAGCTTTCATTTATTAGTACTAATTATTTTCACATTACTATCACTTATATCTTTTAACATCATATAGCTTGCTTTTACACTCAGTATCATTTACCAGTTCTTATTATGTACTGTCACATTACAAAAATTTATACATTTTTCACAATTACTCAACAGTTAGCATTGATTGAATTGTCTATCCACTCACAGTTTTGCACATTGCTAGCTTAATTAGAAAGCTCTCTTAGAACAAATACATTTTTGAGCACTTTTGATGATTAGTACAGTAATGAAATTCAACTTTTGTTTCTTAAATTTTTGCAGTGATACTTCGTAAACACATTTACTGGCTTCAGTTACACTTGTTGTTATTATTTACATCTAACACACATAACTATAGCTTAGGTCTAATTTACTCTGAGTCACTTTGTTTTGCCAGTTGGTACTTTAACGTACTTTCACATAGTTTGTATGCTTTTGAACAATTGTATTACTACTATTATTAATTGGTTTATATATATATATATATATATATATATATATATATATATGCATATGTGTATATAAATACGTATACGTGTATTGTGTGTATATGGGTACATATATATATCTATAAAAATATAGTATAATTTCTCTAATTTCATATAAAATACGTACTATTTTGGTATATGTATATATATTTTGCATATATATATATACTTAATATATTTTCAAATATGTATAATTAGTATAAATATATATATATATGTATATATATATATATATATTTTGTACATACATTTAATATATTTCTATATATATATATGATTGATATATATATAAATACGTGTTCTACTATATGTATTTTACATATATATACTTAGCATATTTTCAAGGTATGTTTACTTGATATATATATGGTAGGTATTAAGGATTAAATATGTAATGTGTTTTAGATGTCTGTCTGCCAGATGACCCTAGTTGACTAGTGCCCTGCCTGGCATGGCCCTGAGGCCAGTGTTTTGACTGTGTGTTAGCGTAGCTTCTGATGCAAATGTTATATTGTGTTATGTCTATAGGACTGTTGGTTCACCCATGGGATACTCTGGAACAGGACCTCAATAATTACCAGCTAAGGACCCAAGGCAAGTACATTCTCTGATAATTTCCAATTCCTTGATAATTTCTATAAGTTCAATAATCATGAAATGTTACATCTGAATCCTTGACACTGTGCTACACGGACTAGTATAGCTTGGATCTGCAGTCATGAGATGTTACATTGATTATCGTATTGACATTGTACACGACATGTATATTAGATATCGTACATGATAGATTGGACTTGCTCGTGTATCGTGACGTGTCATGGTTGGATCCACATTACTAGTTGGGGGCGGGGAAGTAGTTAGTAAGAAATGTGATCATACCCTTTATACAGTATAGAACAATGTAAGTGTTAATCATGCTCTTCACTCATGATTAGCCAGGCCCTATAGCTATCGTACATGTTCCCAAGCCGATCACATTTTGAAACTACTATTTCAAATACTTAGAATAGATTACAGTTCTCTATTTAAATCATATACTACATCACCCGTATATGATACTGTTCCTTGTTCTTTTCATTTTCATACATGCACTGACTGTATCATATTGCCTATTGCCTGTCTCTTTACATTGCCTGTCTCTTTTTAATTGCCATTGCATTTATTTCATTGTCTTCTCAGTAGCTAGCATCACATGTTTATTGCTTTATAGTCCTTATCAATTTAATGGAACTGTTATTTGAGATTGTACTTTGCTCTTTCCTGACTGGAAATATTTTTCCAGACTATGCCTTAGAGGATCGGTGTCCGACACTTTATGGACCATATGGTGAGTAGCTGCAACTTGGGCTTGATAGTTTAGTTATGATTCCGGGAGGTCTAGCCGGAATCACTAATCTTCTAGTTAGTTCTTTTAGCAGACTATTTTGGTACCGGATTTGTCTCCGGCATTTTTGATAAGACTTGGATATTGTTGAGTTAGATTATACTTTTGACTTGTGTTGTATTTAGTTTATCTGTTCGATATCTCATCGTGCTGTAATCCTGTGATTGAGTATGTGTTCATCTTATTTGTGTCATCCGTGCCTCCTTATGGAGATTGGATGCTTGTGTGAGATTGGCTAGATAGTATCAAGACCTTGACAGCGTTCTACCGCCGATGCTGCGGCGTAGGCTGGACGTACCCACGCACTCGTGCCCCTAAACCGGGTGCGGGTCATGACACGTTTTTAGTGGTGGCCCATACAGGTCTGACTTCGCGAGTTGTGCGATGTCGTAGTAGTGTGGCATCTTTGTTACCCTACTGCGTGCCTGCGATAGGATCTAGGACATAGGATACTAGGACGAGAGCGAATACTCAATCACAATTCCTTGAGAGATTTCTGGGATGACCCCTGAGAATCTTGTTAAAATTTCCAATTTAAATCATTCCCTTGTTCGGTCCATTCTCACTTATTGATGTTGAATTTGATTGTTGTTAATTAGTTATTAAGTTAGGATTTTGGTTCCATTGTAGGGTAAGATTTCATATCAAGATAAATTTGTAGACTAATTTATGGTATTATTTGATGACACACGTCGATGAGGACAGTGTGAAAGATAACACTAGGGCTATTGGACTACTAGATATGGATTTAAATTATAATTTGAAGATTAAAAATGAATTGCATTTTTGAATTTTGAGAAGTTGAGATATTATGTTATTAAAATTTTATTTTTGAGGAATTCAGATTCAAATTCAATTTGATGAACCTAAACAAGCTGTAAGGATTTTTGAGTGATTAAATTTTCATTTCAGTATTTAGATAATTAGTCTTGAGGAAAGTGTATGCTTTTACTTTAAAATTTTATTCGAGGAGTTATTTGAGGAATTTTATTTGAGGATAGGATTTTATAGTGGGAGAAATATATTAGTATATAATAGATGAGGTGCATATGTAAGGGTATGTTGGCTTGAGCATGATTGAGATTTCACTGCCAACTGGCTTAGGTGTTCATCTAGGATTGTATTAGAGAGAGCAGTACTTAGTATGGTGTGTTGCATTTGATATGCACTTGAGTGATAAGGATAACTAGTATCAGCGATTGCAGTAGGTAAGGAAGCTAGCAGTGAGTGTGATTGTGGTAGAACTGTGGTACTTAGAGGGATAGAAGTACCAGACCATGGTTGCATCCTTGACCTGTGCAATCACAACTAGGATTTTTCTTTCAACCTATTTATCTTGGATGTTGCTTCTTTAGAACCGTACTGTCCTTCCTTGATGATATCGTATTTTGCCTTAATTGATTCTTTGGGATCTGTCTTCAGGATGTCGCCGCAGACACGGTCTATGAGAGCGGGAACATCAGCTTTAGAGGGGTCTGCCACCTCTCCACCTGAGGGACAGACAGCCGTAGTTCCTCCTACATCTCCGATGCATGTAGAAGTGTCTGCACTTTTCAGGAATCCTCCTCCCCCACCTGCTCAGAGGATTGCCGCAGCTGTGACGGACAACCTTCCTCCTCCACCGACTCAGATTCCCGGAGGTTTGCCCATTGACGGGACGCAGATGTTTACCTTGATCCAGGGCATGGTAGATGCCCAGAGAGTGACGACAGATGCTCAGCGAGTTCAAGCTGAGGCTCAGAGGGTGCAAGCAGAAGCGCACCAGGCACAAACCGAGCTGATGAGAGAAAACATGGAGAATGCTCATCAAGTGACTCTCCAAGCTTTGGAGAGAGTAGCACAGTACCAGCAGTTTCCTGGCCAGCAACAGCAGAGATCAGGCACTATAGTGGATTTCAAGAGGATGATGCCTCGAGAGTTTAAAGGTACCGAAGGGATACTCTACGCTGACGACTGGCTAGAGGATATAGAGAGAAGCCTGCGATTGACCCAGATTCCAAAGAACTTGCAGATAGAAGCCGCTGGCAGTCAGATGTTCGATATCGCACTCACGTGGTATCGCACAGAGCCGAGAATTACTGCACAAGGACTTACTTGGGAGACCTTCAAGGAACTCTTCAAGGAGAAGTTCTTTCCCGACGTGGCATTGGAAACCTTGGAAAGTCAGTTTCATGACTTGGTTCAAGGAAACATGTCGGTCGACGAGTACGCTGCAGAATTCTGTAGATTGAGCCGTTTTGCATCGTCTATGATTCGGGACCCAGGAGATCGAGCCCAGAAATTCAGAAAGGGACTGACAAGAGAGATTAGGTCACGCACTTCTGGTCGTCGTACCGCTACCTTTGAGGCTATCTTGATGGATGCTCAGATTGCAGAAGAGGATCTGGACCTCAGGCCTAAGAGGAGTCACAATACTTCTGGAGATACGAATGGTAGCGCAGGACCGGCCAAGCATCCCCGTATTCAGCACCAACAGCAGTACCAAGTACCATTTCATATTCAGCAACAACCCTGGATATTGCATCATCCACCGCAGTACCTAGTACCAGTTCCTATCCAGCAACATCCATGGACGTATCAGTATCAACAACAGTACCAGGCACCAGTCCGTGTTCAGCAGAATCAGCAACAGCCTCCAAGAGAGACACAGCAGACTTGTCATTTCTGTAAGAAGCCAGGTCACCTTTGGGAGAGCTGTAGAACGAGACTAGGACTCTGTTTGCACTGCGGCGCTGCGGGACATCGAGTAAGGGATTGTCTTCTAGCCCCTTATCTTCCCGGCCAGCGTGCAACTTTAGATTATAGAGATCCAGTTAGGCTACCTGTGGAACCGTATATTGCTCAGCACCCGCAAAGGGAACCACCCCAGCAGGGCGGGGCATTTGCGATGACGGTCGAGGAGACCGATACTACAGGTAATGTGTTAGCAGGTTTTGTTCTTTCCTTCTTTCTGTTCCTATCTATTTGATTGATTGACTGATACCTTAGTACCGTAGCTTGTATGCATGATTTTTTGTTAGAATGTAGTTAATGGTACCCCTGATATAGAGACTGCAATACCATGACAAGACACCATTACCGTACATATTCCCCTTAGGTTGCATGTTGTATGATTGTAGGAAGGATTTTTCTTGGACCATGATTATCGAGGTTTGACCATGACGAAAATTCATAAAGGAGTTATGACTTGACAGGAGAGACAAGATGATTAACAAGATGGTTAAAATTCGAGGATAAACACCAATTTAAATAAAGGGCCAAGAATTTAACATGGCAGAATTTATGATTTATTAATTCCAGGAAGATTATGACATGATTAAACGGGTTATAAAATTTGGAAATTTTGGGGGATTATCAATATATTTATTTGATTGCAAGTTATGAATTTTAAAATGTTATATTTGGATGTTACATTTGGAGAACCCTTAAGTATCGTATTGTTGAGTATTTTGAGGAAGAGGAAATCGAGAAATAAAATTTTGATGGATAAATGCTTAAATTCAAACTTTGTGGGACGAGATTTACATTTCTAAATGTGCATTGATTAAAATCAAGTTAAAGGAGTGAATATTAAATTCTGAGTATTGAATTATTAACTAAAATTTTGGGAAAATCTTAATAAAAATGGACTTTGATTTTATTCCGAGGATTTTCAGGAATGAAATAAATTCAAAATTTTTGAAAATTATGGAAAGACATTGTGGATTATTACCTGATTTCATGGATGATGAATTTAAATTGGAGGGAAATAATAATGTGTATGATTAAACGCTACTTTGAGGATTTTGAATTTCGAGGACGAAATTCTTTTAAGGTGGGTAGACTTGTCACTACCACATTCCAAAAACAGGGGTATTTTTGACTTTTTACAATATTTAATATTATGGTATTTACAATTAAGTAATTGCATGATAGTATATTTGATTTTTAAATAAATGTGTGATGTGTAATTTAAATATAATATTATATGCAGTGTTTATTTATTTTTAAGCTAGTAGACTAGACCTAGAAGCCCAGTAGATGACCACCTTTTCGAATTATAGAGTTCTGTATTTATTTATTTTATCTAGAATTTAATTCTTGGAGTTTGTAATTGATTACCGTATTTTTATTAATTATTGCGCCTTGCCTTTGCTTCGATATTTGGAGCGCTACCCTGACTTTTGTCTTCCAACAAATCTCACCATCTTGCCCTAGACATGCCTGCCTTCCATTCTGCTATTTTTTGCAATTCATAATTATGCTCTCTGTGCATTTTTTAGCCGCACAAAAATCGTCGCGGACGTTATTTAATAAATTTCTATTTTTGTATTGTTGTGCATTCCAATCGAAATTGGAGACAATCTTGACCTATTTTTCGTGCGGCCCAAATTAGGGTAATATTCTGTTCTGAGTCTTCTTCATTATTGGTATTGATGACCTGACCTGATTTTGGCCCCATGTACTCCTAATTAATTTTAGAACACAACTTGCATTTATTTCTAATTAAATTGAGGATACTATTTTAATCGATTCTAAAAATCCTAATTTAATTCCAGTGCCCTGCTAACTGAGCCCGTACCAAACTTACAGCGCCCCCTGACCCTACAAAACATCAGACACCGAATCGCCCGTCAAATTTTTGTCATTTTATGTGTTTGTGCAATTTCCCAAATTTAAGGGGGCTAAATTGCAAATTTGCATTTTTGTGTCAACACCCAATTGTTTAACAATGAGGGAACCTAATATTATTTTAATCAAGCCTCTCACCCTCATTTCCACATGAAATTCCTTCATGACCAATCTGGACCACTCATTCTATGGGTGCATCCTCACCCTTGATTCCCACATACATCACCCTATTTAAAGCCCCATCAACACTTTTCCCTAGAAAACCCTAATCCCCAAGCAAGCCCCCACCTCTCTCTCCTCCTCTCAAGCCTCCAACGTAGGAGTTCTTTTTCTTCTTCTTTTTTTCCTTTCTTCTCCTCTTTTCTTCTTCTTCTTCTTCTTCTTCTTCTTCTTCTTCTTCTTCTTTGTTCTTTTGAATTTAAATTGGAGAACAAAGGGGGGGAAAACCTGGGTACTGTTCACCCCCATCACCATTTACACTGTTCCCCGGCCCGGCCTGCACTCCGGCCGGCGTCCCCATACTGCTGCTGCCCGTACCTACTGTTCCTCCGGCGGCCGCTGCTCATCCCGACGGGCTGCTCCTCCCATCCCCTTCAACCCGTACTCCAGGCCGAATGATCCCGACCCGGCCGTCATCTCCAGCCATCACTCCTCCCTCCCTACGATATCCCTCCGGCGAACCCCCTGCACGAGACGACCGCCCGTCCTACAGCCCGAAGCTCCCTCTGTCGACTCCTCCCTCTGCGTTCACCCCTCCGGCACAGTCCGACTCCTCCAGACCTCCCTCCGGTGCCCCACTGCACCCGGCGGCCAACCACACTGCTCCTCCCCCATTCCCTGGCTGGGCTCCTCCCCTCGCCACCGCGGTCCGGCCGTACTCCGGCCAGCCCCCATCACAGTAAGTTCTTCTCATCTCCCCTTCCTTCTTCTTATATATATATATATATATATATATATATATATATATATAGGTATATATATATATATATATGTATGTATAGCTTTCATTTATTAATACTAATTATTTTCACATTACTATCACTTATATCTTTTAACATCATATAGCTTGCTTTTACACTCAGTATCATTTACCAGTTCTTATTATGTACTGTCACATTACAAAAATTTATACATTTTTCACAATTACTCAACAGTTAGCATTTATTGAATTGTCTATCCACTCACAGTTTTGCACATTGCTAGCTTAATTAGAAAGCTCTCTTAGAACAAATACATTTTTGAGCACTTTTGATGATTAGTACAGTAATGAAATTCAACTTTTGTTTCTTAAATTTTTGCAGTGATACTTCGTAAACACGTTTACTGGCTTCAGTTACACTTGTTGTTATTATTTACATCTAACACACATAACTATAGCTTAGGTCTAATTTACTCTGAGTCACTTTGTTTTGCCAGTTGGTACTTTAACGTACTTTCACATAGTTTGTATGCTTTTGAACTATTGTATTACTACTATTATTAATTGGTTATATATATATATATATATATATATATATATATATATATATATATATATATATATATATATATATGCATATGTGTATATAAATACGTATACGTGTATTGTGTGTATATGTGTACATATATATATCTATAAAAATATAGTGTAATTTCTCTAATTTCATATAAAATACGTACTATTTTGGTATATGTATATATATTTTGCTTATATATATATACTTAATATATTTTCAAATATGTATAATTAGTATAAATATATATATATATATATATATATATATATATATATATATATATATATATATATATATATATATTGTACATACATTTAATATATTTATATATATATATATGATTGATATATATATAAATACGTGTTCTACTATATGTATTTTACATATATATACTTAGCATATTTTCAAGGTATGTTTACTTGATATATATATGGTAGGTATTAAGGATTAAATATGTAATGTGTTTTAGATGTCTGTCTGCCAGATGACCCTAGTTGACTAGTGTCCTGCCTGGCATGGCCCTGAGGCCAGTGTTTTGACTGTGTGTTAGCGTAGCTTCTGATGCAAATGTTATATTGTGTTATGTCTATAGGACTGTTGGTTCACCCAGGGGATACTCTGGAACAGGACCTCAATAATTACTAGCTAAGGACCCAAGGTAAGTACATTCTCTGATAATTTCCAATTCCTTGATAATTTCTATAAGTTCAATAATCATGAAATGTTACATCTGAATCCTTGACACTGTGCGTCATGGACTAGTATAGCCTGGATCTGCAGTCATGAGATGTTATATTGATTATCATATTGACATTGTACACGACATGTATATTAGATATCGTACATGATAGATTGGACTTGCTCGTGTATCGTGACGTGTCATGGTTGGATCCACATTACTAGTTGGGGGCGGGGAAGTAGTTAGTAAGAAATGTGATCATACCCTTTATACAGTATAGAACAATGTAAGTGTTAATCATGCTCTTCACTCATGATTAGCCAGGCCCTATAGCTATCGTACATGTTCCCAAGCCGATCACATTTTGAAACTACTATTTCAAACACTTATAATAGATTACAGTTCTCTATTTAAATCATATACTACATCACCCGTATATGATACTGTTCCTTGTTCTTTTCATTTTCATACATGCACTGACTGTATCATATTGCCTATTGCCTGTCTCTTTACATTGCCTGTCTCTTTTTAATTGCCATTGCATTTATTTCACTGTCTTCTCAGTAGCTAGCATCACATGTTTATTGCTTTATAGTCCTTATCAATTTAATGGAACTGTTATTTGAGATTGTACTTTGCTCCTTCCTGACAGGAAATATTTTTTTAGACTATGCCTTAGAGGATCGGTGTCCGACACTTTATGGACCATATGGTGAGTAGCTGCAACTTAGGCTTGATAGTTTAGTTGTGATTCCGGGAGGTCTAGCCGGAATCACTAATCTTCTAGTTAGTTCTTTTAGCAGACTATTTTGGTACCGGATTTGTCTCCGGCATTTTTGATAAGACTTGGATATTGTTGAGTTAGATTATACTTTTGACTTGTGTTGTATTTAGTTTATCTGTTTGATATCTCATCGTGCTGTAATCCTGTGATTGAGTATGTGTTCATCTTATTTGTGTCATCCGTGCCTCCTTATGGAGATTGGATGCTTGTGTGAGATTGGCTAGATAGTATCAAGACCTTGACAGCGTTCTACCGCCGATGCTGCGGCGTAGGCTGGACGTACCCACGCACTCGTGCCCTAAACCGGGTGCGGATCGTGACAGAGAGAGAACCCGGAGCTCAGGCAGAGAGTAGGGATCGACAACTTTGGCATCGTACATCCACCCTCTTTTGTAACCTTCGAAGCTGCTTCCTGTCTTCTACGGCACTTCTTCAACATCGTGTGGTCCAAGGGCTAAAGTGATCGACTGCAGATCAGACACCTATAGCAATATTTACCCAGATTAAATAAATTGTACTCCCATATCCTCGTATAGGATCAAATTATACAAGTTTGTTTGTAAACAAAAGAAGGCGGGTTTCGTGTAAACCCCATATTGAATACATTTTCATTCTTTCGTTTAATACCACAAACAAGATGGCGACTCTGCTGGGGACATCTTTCTCTTCTGATGAGGAAGCAATTGCTTAAAACGATACTGTATCCGTGGGATCCGTGAAGAAGAAAAGTAAAAAAGATGATTCTATGCATCTTCGATGAGTCAGACTAGGCTATGATTCCCAGATAGAAAGAAAGAGCATTCGCCACTTCAAACTAGTCACTACTGGTCGTCCAATTCGACCAGTCTGCCTACGAAGACATGCTTCGAACCGGGGGTAGCTCTTACTCTCTCTCCGTCCAAGACAACAGGAAGCTGCGCAAGGTCTGGATGCCCAAGACATCCTCTACCATTCCTGTGGACTCTCCGATCTCTCCGACCTCTCCGACCAATGAGGTGGTAGCATTGCTCCCTCCGTGCCCTGCACGTAAAATTCACTCTCCCGCTACGCGCGGTACAGACGAAACTTCGGGCAAAGCCTCAGCGCTGACCCAGAAGTATCCACTGCGCTCTACGCGTAGGAATCAGTCTCGCACTACGCGCGGTACAGACGAAACTTCGGGCAAAGCCTCAGCGCTGACCCAGAAGTATCCACTGTGCTCTACGCGTAGGAATCAGTCTCCCGCTACGCGCGGTACAGACAAAACTTCGGACAAAGTCTCAGCGCTAACCCAGAAGTATCCACTGCGCTCTACACGCAGAAACCAGTCTTCCGCTATGCGTGGTACAGACCAGACTTCTGATGATGTCTCAGCACCAAGTCAGAAGTACAAATCACGCTCCATGCGCAAGACAACATCTGACCTCTACGGGGAACCAGATGAGCGCCATGATTTCTGCAGGGGGAAGCAAGCGGCGGGGTACTCAACTTCTCGGCCGTTACGCTAGCAAAGAAGCAATCTACCTACCCTCCGGATTACGCGGGAAGCCAACGGCCGACTGAGGACCCCTTCAGCTTTACGCTAGTCTGAGCGAATCTCCAAATTACGCCAGGCGAAGTCCCACGACGTAAAGCATGCTCAGGCTATAGGAAGGCACCCTCCTCGGGGATTATCCGCTACCCAGATAGCCAATCTGTTGTACACAGGTGGCGTAGGGAAAACCATGGTACCCAATCTTCGCATGCCCACTGATGGGAACAAAAGGAACAAGCCGTCGTCTTCTTCCTCTACTCCTCCTGACTTGCACGTATATCTAATCCAGAAGCGTAAGGAAAGGGGACATTCCAACATATCTATTACGCCCTCTAGCGAGCAATGTTGTAATAGTCATAAAATTGTGATTGACTGCTGCTGTTCTAAAACAAAACGGTCTATTTTTGACCGATTGAGCTACTCTCAGTCTTTCCCGGAAGAAGAGCCCGCGTATGCATCCGTGAACATAGCTTCACACATACCTAGAGGAGGGACAAGCTCAAGACGTCATCCCTCTGGGCCTCCGAGCCGAAGGAGATTCGAAGACCTCCTCAGGAACACTGAAGCTGGGGTTTCCAAAACACCCATGCAAGGTCACAACAACCAGCTTCGTACTCGTCTGATTCTGACGCTGGGGGTCGCCAATCTCCCAGATCAGATGCTGAGAGTATAGAGTCGACTTCTGCAGTGACCTATACCTATCCTTCGAGGACGCCCAGGGAAACGCTGTTGAAGATGAACGCGAGGAAGCTTCGCCGTCAGGAAACACGGAACAACGCTTCACTATGCTGGAGACATCGCTGAAACAAATACAATCCATGATGGAGAACATGCACCAGATGATGCTGACTCAGCACACAGCTGCCATGGCTCAAACGTCGGCCCCGCCAACTCAGATACGTATGGGGGTGGACTTACCACCATCCAACCTGAGCCAACAGCCTGCTCTAGATCAAGAGTCAGCAGTTCCTCCGCTTCCTCACTCGGTGAATATATTACCTCCCGTTGGAGTCACGATACAACCAACTCCGTACTACACCATAGCCCCGCTTCCAACTGAAAATCCGATGCAGGCAGTACGGGAGTTGAAAGCCCAGTTCGACGCCTTGAAGCACAAAGATCAGCTCAAGAAACTGGGAATCAACCAGCCTTACCCAGCTATCTGGGAAGAGGTCCCTTTCCCTCCGAGGTACAAACCTTAGACTATGGCTCTGTTCGAAGGAAAAACATCACCAAGTCAGTACATAAACTATTTCAGTATGATGACGGTGTTGTTACAAGGGAACGACGCCCTCCTCACTCGGGTGCTCAAAGGCTGCCTCTCAGGAGTAGCCTATCAGTGGTACCGTAGCCTGGCGGACAACTGTATTACTTCCTTCGAGAACTTCAAAGCTTTGTTCTTCACGCGATTCTACGAGGGTGGAATGGACATGTCTATGTCCTCTCTTATCGAAGTCAAGCAAAGGGAAAAGGAGGACGTTCTCACCTTCGTCGAACGTTTTTGTCAGGCCACCTTACAGATGCCTCCAGGAGTTCCAGACTCTGCGTTAGTAGAAATTTGCAAAAAAAACCTCCTTCCCGTAGTCTCGGTGTTTACAGGACCATATCAATTCCATGAGTGGCCCTCGTTCATCATCTCCACCTCCGATAGTCGCCGAAGACAACAGTCCCAAGGCGCGCGACAATGGTATCATGATCTCCGCCTCTGATAGAGGCAAAAGGTCATCTCCCAGCAGCGACCATCCTCGTAGCTCCAAGGGAAAAGAAGCTCTGACGGTCAATACGTCCAGGCAAAAGACCGCGGCAGCCACGCAGACGAAACCCGGGACTTCCAGGCCCGTCGAAGTCTACTCTTTTGACGACGACGATATCCCTAGTATATTCGAGTGTCTCGTCAAAAGCGGCAAGATCACCCTTCCAGAGCTAAGGCGGCCCCAAGAAGTCGGCAGTACTGACGACCCCAAATACTGCATCTTCCACAGATACGTACACCACCCAACAAAGGCGTGTTACATACTGAAAAGGAAGATCCAGGGGTTAATCGATGCTAAGGCCATCACTCTGCACAACACCGAGAAGACGGTCACGACCAACATGATTTCTCTGCGGTTTGGCGATCTGCCTCCCCAAGAAGTCATGGACGGTGTCACGCTCATTCCCCGGACCACGATGGACATCGTCAATCTTTCTCCAGCTGGGGGTCGAAATCATGACCTGGTACCCCTAACCACCCGGCGGGGCGAGATTATGTGGGTTCATCCGGATTTGGTGTCAGAGCTCGAGGAGGAGACTAAAGCTACTAAAGCTACGTCTAGAAAAAGTTCCAAATGCAAACCATGCCATATGGTCGCAACTTCTTCGCCATCGGACGAAGACGAGGTATTTGCTTCAACCCGTTCAGGGAAGGCCTACCTTAACGAATACGGAGTGAGTCAGGAAGATGCACCGGCGGACGCTTCAACTGCCAAACCTTCTGGACCAGGCCCCGCCGTACCAGAGGCCAGCCCTTCAAAACTGACGCCGGCGGACAAAGGGAAACAAAAAGAAGTACGCTTTGATAAACCTGTGAAAAACATTCTAAACAAAGGTTTTGAGAAGCCGTACAACTTCGACATCCTGGCCCAACTGGCTAATACACCAGCCAGGCTCTCCATCTTTGAGCTACTCAGGCTCTCCCAAGACACTCGTCTAGCCCTAAGTGAAGCGCTGATGCAGGCGGAGGCATGCTTGACCCATCTCAAGTCCCCCAACGAAGAACCAGTGGCGTGTCCTCAATGCCACAGTGTGATAGAGGTGGTCCCAAATATCACTTTCACCCAAGATGACATGCTGTTAAAACATAACAAGCATGACAGGCCCCTCTATTACACCGGGTACGTCGGTTCTATGGAGGTCGATCGGATTCACATAGATCCGGGATCGTCGATCAGCATCATCCCTCACAGTCTGCTCAGACCATTGAGGATTCCTACCAGCGAACTGGCTTACACCTCCACTACAATCGTGGGTTTCAACGCCGGAAGAAGTAAGCCGTTGGGAAAGATTCGCCTAAGGATCCAGATTGGCAACCTCAGATCGGTGGCCACATGTTACGTGATCGATTCAGAGGTGTACAACAATATTTTGCTGGGAAGACCGTGGATCCACGATCACAACATCGTTCCTTCAACTCTACATCAATGTCTTAAATATGTAGACCCCCAAGGAATGGTACAAATGGAGGTTGCCGACCTAAACCCATTTAAAGCAGTAGAGTCCTACTATTCCGACGCCGTGTTGTACTCTCAAGACCACACGAAAGAAGTGTCGGGCGAGACGGAGAAGGAATCCCACCGGGAGCCAGGAGAACCCTCTGCCGCACTACCGCTGTCAATCAGAGTGAAAGGACGAACCACTCATCCAAAAGCCATAGAGCCTATGGCTATTCACCTGAACAAATACAGCTCAGGAAAAGGAAGCAATTCTCCAGTGGTCACTCTGAACCAGAAGCCTCCACCTTTGGTCATCAACCTTTAGCGCAACGGGCGGCCGACCGATGTAAATGCAACCAGGAACGGAGTTCCAGATGATAATAAACATCATCTTTTTCAGTACGTTAACGCCCAAATTCCAAAACAGGAATCTACTCCCCGTGACGAGGTAGAACCCATAGCACAAAAATTCTTGGAAGCTATAAACTCCTACCGTCCGTATGTCTGGGAAGTAGCGTCATCATCCAACGTCATCACAATGTATGGACCACATGAGGATTCTATCTTCATTGTCCCGCCTACCTGCAGCAGTCAGCGCCCAATATTCTTCGGTCGCATGCGCAATCAACCGACTGACTAGGAAGATCCTTTCGATGACGATACTAGGAAACTGCAAGTTCACCGATACAGCCCGCAAGCGCTGAAGATCATGCAAAACATGGGCTACGACTTAAAGCGAAAGCCAGGCCTCAACTACGGAAGAGGCAGACGAACACTGCTGCGCGGTGACCCCCGCTATCGACGAACTCGTTTCGGGTTAGGGTATGCCACCTCCCTTACGACTTCCAAGTCAGACGAGGACATCTTTCCCTCCTCCCAGAATGGCTCATCGCCCCCTGACTCACCTGATGCTCTCGAACAAACACTATCAGTAAATATGGTAGTGACAGATCCCTCAGAAGCAGATGAACAGGATTCTGAGCCATTTGAGAATGACTCTTGGGCTCAACAAATGGATACGCAGTAGAAATTCTGCTTCGAAAAAAAAGAACCTTCCACCAAGGACGAAGTTATCCAAATTGATGTTGGGGGTGAACTTTCGCCAAAACCGATATTCATCAGCAACAATCTTTCCCCAGCTGAACGGGAAGAAGTTATCCAGCTGATAAAAGAATATATCGACGTCTTTGCGTGGAATTATGAGGACATGCCGGGCCTTGACCCGAAGGTGGCTACTCATAAGCTCAATATATTGACCGACTCGAAGCCTATGAAGCAACACCAACGCCGGTTCCGCCCGGACATGATGGACGCCATCGAAGCTGAAGTCAAAAAGTTGATAGCCTGCGGTTTTATCCGAGAAGAACAACATTCCGACTGGGTCGCCAACGATGTCCCAGTCATAAAGAAAAATAGGAAAATACGTATCTACATCGATTACCGAGATCTGAATGCAGCCTGCCCCAAGGATGAGTTCCCTCTTCCTATCACGGACATCATGATCGACAATACCTGCGGTTTTGAATGCATGTCTTTCATGGACGGATTCTCCGGATACAATCAGATCAAGATGCATCCTGAAGACGAGAAGCACACTGCCTTCCGGACCCCGTTGGAAGTATATTGCTATACGGTTATACCCTTCGGATTAAAGAATGCCGGGGCTAAATACCAACGGGCTATGAGTAACATATTCCATGAGCATTTACGCAAAATAGTGGAATATTACGTAGACGACATAGCCGTCAAGAGTCGCCTCAGAGACGATCACATTCGAGACTTGAGGACGGTATTCGAGTTGATGCGCCAACATCAACTCAAGATGAACCCTACGAAGTCCTTTCTGGGTGTATCCAGTGGCAAGTTCCTGGGATTTGTCATTACCGCCAAAGGCATCCAAGTGGACCCTGACAAAGTTCAGGCCATCATAGAAATGCGACCGCCCCGCAATCTGAGGGAACTCCGGGGATTTCAAGGCCGTCTGGCCTATATCCGGAGATTCATATCCAACCTCTCGGGAAGATGTCAGCCCTTTTCGTATCTCATTAAGAAAGGTGTATCCTTCGTATGGGACGAAACCTGCCAGCAAGCATTCGGGGATATCAAATGCTACCTCACCAGTCCGCCAGTTCTGGTGCCTTCCATCATGGGAAGACCATTCTTGCTGTACGTTCGAGCGATGGATCATTCGCTAGGAGCTCTTCTCGCGCAGAAGAATGATGTGGGGCATGAACAGGCTATCTACTACCTCAGCAGGATGATGGTCGGAGCCGAACACCGGTACAACCCAGCGGAGAAAGAATCTTTGGCTCTGATGTTCGCTATAAAAAAAAAATGCGGCACTATGTCACCGGCCAGACTATCCATATCATCTCTAGGATCAACCCTCTTCGAGTACTAATGAGCAAGCCAAGTGTTCTTAATTCTCGGCTCGCATCTTGGGCGATGCTGTTAACACCATATGACATGGTATACGTCCCACAAAAGTCTATCAAAGACCAAGCGCTGGCCGACTTTCTGGCTGCTCATCCGATCCCGGAGGCCTCCAAATTATACGAGGACATTTCCGACGAAGTTGCAGAATGTAATTTCGCAATGGAAAGTGACGCGTGGCAACTGTTCTTCGACGGCGCCTCCAGGACTGGTCCCCAGGGAAACGTGGTTTCAGGGGTAGGAATCGTCCTGGTCACTCCTGATAAACTCGTCATCTACCGAGCGTATTTTCTCAACGAACCATGCTCCAACAATGTGGCGAAGTACAACGCTCTGTTAATCGGGCTCCAAGTCGCTAAAGAGCTGGGGGTCGAGTCCCTGGAAGCTTTCGACGATTCTCTCCTTATCGTCAATCAAGTCAGAGGAATATATGAAGTTCGGAATCCAGACCTCATCCCCTATCACCGAGCAACAGTCGAGATAGCCATAACATTCAAAGGGTTCTTCCTAGAGCATGTACCTCGATCTCAGAATCTAGAAGCTGATGCCCTAGCCAGTCTAGCTGCGGATTTAGCCACTCCTATAAGAAGGCAGGATTCGGTAATCCTTCTTAACAGAGATTTATTTTGCTTAAAGAACAACTTTCACATAGAACGCAGCTACGCCGTGAACACGAATCCCCCTAGAAGAGACTGGAGAAGTCCCTTCATAGATTTCGTCGCATACGGAATCTTGTCGGAGGACCCCAAAGAAGCAGTATCCGTCAAAAGACGATCATTACGCTTCTACTTCGATGCATCTTCGCAATGCCTATATCGCCGGACCTACGACGGACTGCTATTAAGATGTCTCTCTGACGACAAAGCACAGCAAATTATCCGGGAAGCTCACGATGGCGTATGCGGAGCGCACCAGCCCGGTCCTAAGCTACAGGATCGTATCAGGAGAATGGGCTATTACTGGCCCACTATGATCACAGACGCGATCAACTATGCAAGACAATGCAGGGCCTGTCATGTTCATGCAGACTTCATACACCAACCGTCTGAATATTTACATCCTACGGTTGCATCCTGGCCTTTCGAAGCATGGGATATGGATATCATTGGTCCTATTCACCCGTCTTCTTCCAGAGGTCACCGGTTCATACTGGCCATCACGGATTATTTCTCCAAATGGGCAGAGGCGATCCCTCTTGCTGAGGTAAAGGCGTCTGACGTAATCAGCTTCATCAAGCATCACGTCATTTATCGCTTTGGGATTCTCCGAAGGATAATCCATGACAATGGGCCTTAGTTCATCAGCCAAGCGTTTCATCGATTTTGCAATAAAAATTGAATACATAATATTGCCTCTACGGCATATTATCCAGCTGCTAATGGTTTGGCGGAAGCTTTCAACAAAACCATTATCAAACTCTTGAAAGAAGTTCGTCTCTTCAAACAAAAGAGACTGGAATGAGAAGCTGGGCGAATGTCTCTGGGCATACCGCACAACGGTACGGACACCGACAGGTTGTACACCATTTTTACTGGTCTGCGGGAGCGAAGTAGTTCTTCCCATTGAAATCCAGATCTCGTCGCTCAGGATAGCCGTGACTAATGAGCTGACTCGAGAAAAGAATGACCTGTTAAGGCTTCAAGAGCTGGAAGGATTAGACGAGAAATGCCTCCAAGCTCAACAGCGCATCGCGCTCTACCAAGCACGCATTTCCAGAGCTTTCAATCATAAAGTAAAGAAAAGAGTGTTCAAAGTCGGCGAGCTAGTTTTAGCCGTAAGAAGGCCGATGATTCTTACTCACAGGAGTAAAGGGAAATTCCAGCCCAAGTGGGAAGGTCCTTATGTGATCGAGACAACGTTCTTGAACGACGCTTACAGGTTAGCCCAACCTAATGGAGACCTGTTAATGGCTCCTATTAACGGTAAATTCCTGAAGAGGTACTATGCTTAACCTCCTCCGCTCAAGTGGAATATAGCGAGAATCTCAATTCTGACAAAACTACTTCCACAACGAAGCTAGTTAGGTCATATTCTATCATGTCCGTATGACCTCTGAATAGGTATGTCCTGCTAGAAGTTTATCGAGAATTTATCACGTCCATACTACCTCTGATATCACTCTCACCCAAATCTGTCATTTATATTCCGAAATGATGGGTCCATAAAGTCAGAAAAGATTCGCATTATTTATTTCCGAAAGAAGCAAAATTACATTGGGGAAGCGAAGAGAAGAAGGGGTACATCATTATGGGGGAGCAGTCAGATCATGAATCAGCTTCGCCAGTGCAGCCACTCTCTCGTCCCTGGAAACCAAGGCATCAGCGCGGGCCTGTTCCAGCCGTGCCTCGGGATTGTTCGTGAAAGACAGTTCGGCCCTTGCCCGGAGAGAGCCAGCTCAGGCAGCTTCTGCACACTCCAGGTCCCGTCGCGCGGTGCTTAGTCGACCAGTCGCTATGCCTAGACCTGCCAGCAACTAAGAAACCCACTCCTCTGCCAGAGCGAGTTTCTCCTTCAACCAGCGAACCCTCACAGCGTTCCCTTCATGCTCGGATTGGCACTTCGTCTCAAAAGCGCCAGCCTCCTCCACGACAGCTTTTTTTTTATCCACCTCTAGCTTATGTGCTTCGATGGAATTATCTAAGCTCTCCAGCTGTTCGGTAAGCCGCGCAGTCATGGAGTCGTATCTGGCCTGGACTTCGGCTTCAAAACTGCCCCGAGTCAGCTGCAAGTATTCATTAATAGGTTGCTCCAACCCATTAACCATCGCCTCCAGGGCGTCAGCTACACCGGAATCGCCGAACTCTCTGACAGCCCCAATCGAAAACTGGGAAGCCTTCTTCAGACGCTTAAAATCCAGATTCTTCGCCAACACCATTGATATCAGCGTGTTCAAATTGGTGTAGAAGGTGCTGGTATACAGCTCGGTCAGCGCAACCAGATCTAGTTGGACGCCAGGAGTGGCCGCGATATTGGCGAGTTCCCCTCCAGGAATGATTGCGGACGAGGTGGCCACAGCCGCCGCCTCGACAGGTGGTGCGACCAAAGAAGGTGCGACAACGAAGGTTGAAGTCATTGGCATACTCGTAAGAGACGAGATCACGATGACGGGTTCGTCCTCCTCTTGAGGTGACGAAACTACTCCGGGCGAGCTGGCCCCCGAAGCTATTTCCCCCTCGAAGTCGAACGCCTCCGTATCATCGTCGGGAGCCCGAGCAGAGCCGAATGTGCTTCAACGCTATACTCCCCGTGGACGCCATCTCCTGAGAAGAGGACAAGAAAGTTGATATCAATATGATAGTAATCTTTCTAAGAGGTGACATAAAGATGACCTTTACCCGTAGCCAACGGTATATATGCCGCGTCTGCAGCCGATGTAGCTATATCACGCCTTAATGACGCAATACGAACTGTCATACCTGGGGAAGGAGGTGGACCAACCGACATTGCCAGGAGCTCCACCAAGCCTTCACCGAGACGCGGTCGAGGTTCGTCAGCTGGAACCTCGCTGGTCATAATCACGGACGCGGCAGGAGTTTCCTCCGTTGCTGGTCCAGGGAAAGATTCTCCCATTCGCCTAGGCCATACAGGCGATTTAATTGCACTACCGGAGGTAGTGGCAACGACGGCAGCCTCAAGCAGGAGTCCTCCGGCACCGCCAGCCGAAACTGAGGGTCCCTCTCCGAGAGGCGGAAAACCTCCAATCAAAGGGACATCCCCAACAGGAGGGGCAGCAGGTTCCTCTCTAAGAGCCTCAATGCCAGGAATCCGGAGAGGGCGATCCACCGTCTTCTTCTTCCTTTTGCGAGTCTGCTTCGAAACAGGAGCCCTTCGCTTCCCAGAGACCGCCAAAGCCCCCGCAGGCGGAGGCACTTCGCACCTCGACACCGACACCAGGGGCTCAACCGGAGTGACGGACTCCTCACCCTCGTCAGATGAAACCGAGGGAATCTTCCCCCAGGCTTGGAAGAAGGCACCCTGAAGCTTCCACGCATGTCAAAATTGCGATGGAGGGTGTTGATCGCCACGTAGAACTGAGCGTACGAATGGAGGATCCGTAGCTCCGTGGAGAGGGTGGCTACCGGCACGATAAAGATTGCTCCCTCGCAGCCCATGATGAAGTACCGCCATCCCCTGGCTCCATCAATGAGTCCACCCCTGGACCTGAAGCTGGTGATGGCATTGCCCACGTTCAGTTGATCGTACCCAAACTGCCTGGCAAACCGACTGGGCAAGTAAGGCTCGAAGAAGCAATGATCCTCGCTTCTGTACAGCAAATGGGAGGGTCTGATACAGACCAACCAATTGAAAGCTTTCGGAGAAAGCTTGGTCTTTTCTTCGTCTAAATCCTCAAGCCTAATCCCCGACTGATTGCGATGTACAGAAGGGACAGTGCAGAGGAGCTTTCAGCAATGACCGAGGCTCAGCGCCAGCCGACAGTCCACTACTGTGTTCACGTTCCAGAGGGAGTCCTTATAGTTCAGCAAGAAACTACCCCCCGAGCTGCTACCAGGACCGGGAGATATCACCCGGGGGTTGTGGAGAATTAACCATCCCATCAAGTACAGGTATGGTAACTCTACCCGGGGAAAGCTATCACGTCGAGCTTCATCGACGAGCAGTCCGTCAGTCATGGCTCTCAGTCCAGCCTGTATACGGCACACCATGGCAGAGAACAAGCCCAGCCTTGCCCCGAACACCAGACGGACGGCGGGCCACAGGATGTTCCGATGAATGCGGTCGGCGGACGCGATACCGGGCACCACTACTCGACGCAGCCTTAGGGAGAGAAAGCCAGCCAATTTGGCTTCCTCAGACAAAGGCCTACGACAGCGCCTCAAGTAACTATAGGCCTTAGTGCCTTCAGGGTACTTTCCTACCCCGTCATTGAGAAACTGATCTGGAGCTTCAGCCTCCTCCATAAGATCCTCGACGACCTGGGCACTGAGCACACCCAAGCAGTTCACGGGCTCATGCTTGTCCCCCGAAACCTTCACCAACTTGACGGCCCTGGCCCGATGGAAGAAGAGGTAGGACATCCACTTAGTGGTATGAGCCAAGTCAGAAGGCTCATTATAAAAAGCAGTACACACAAAGTAGTGGCACATCAGCTCCTAATACACCTCCACAACCCGAGGGTCCGAGTCCTCCAACTCCCGGTTGGTGGGAACATACTCTTCGTACGAAGTATCCCCCATTGACAGTCTCGAGATCGCTGCCATTTTGTGAAGGGCCAACCCCAACTCCCCAAGTGGAGTGGCGAAGGTCCCGGTGAGCGAAATGTATCGCTCCATCAGCGCCAGAAACAGGTTAGGGTTGGGAGGCAACCCGACACTCGTCACGCTCACGGCGGCATACAGTCCAATGGCTTCCAACTCTCTCCGAAAATGCTTCAAGGCCCAGTCAACTAGGCGGGACCATCAGAGGTTTGTTGGGGTGATCCACCCATTGCACCGAGGATTCTCCTTGGGATATACCCCCCCTCGCACCATAAAGTCATTACAAAAAGTTGGCAATTGGACCGGCTGGATCACTAAACTGTCTTCACTTGGGACGCTGCTCGGGCACAGTCCCCTGAACAACGTCACGACACCAGAAGGGCGGCTGACAAACGACCCCTGGTTAGCTCCTTTCAGGTGAAAGATCTTCCCCGGCTTTCCGTAAAGATCAGGAGTCAGCGTCCACGACATCCTCCTGCGATGTGTGGCATGGAAGAAAGCCGATATGGGATAATCTCTCGGCATCGTGGGCAGATACAAGACCACGCTCTCGGCAGGAAAAACCCAGGGTTCTCTCTTGGGCTTCGTCTGGGACTACTTGTCTATCATGTCCCCAAAGAGAAAGGCCGGCTTGATGTACTGCTCCCCGTCTACGTACGTTAGGGGCTCCCCGTTGATCATGCTCAGCAGCATTCGCTCGCCCTGAGCCGATATCAAGATCCCCCTTCCTTCAGGGTACTGGGGTCCGGAGATAGGAAATGTCACGTACGACAGATCCTCCAGGTAGTTCGAGTGCAGCATCCCGGCAGCAGAACCCATCACCTCAGCCAGTGGAGACTCATGCAAGTTAACTGCGATAGTACAAAAAAAATACGTCATTACGAATCTTGCAACAAAAAGACCAAGAGATGACAGTCTGTGCTCTACGCCAAGACTGTACAAAATTTGGTCATTTTACGCCAGAAATCACATCCTGAAGCGTAATTGGCGGTATACGGTCCGTGCTTTATGCCAGACTGCTAAAATTCTAGTTATTACGCCGGAGGTCCCATCCAAAGCGTAAAACTAAAATTTTATAGTATACACCAAGTCTTTGGCAGCCAGAGCTTTTACGCTCATAACTGCGAAGACATGGAGTTTTTACGCTGACACATTAGAAATGTGGGCATAAAAGATAAAAATGTCTCCATGCGTCATATTCCTCGAAGAGGCTATCAGCAAAGAAGATGACCTAGCGCGGTCACGTTCAACGTGTACGAAGGATTTTTCGTCGTTCTTTGTCATTCCCAATGGCTATACCTCTAAGGCCGGGTGCGCTACTCGTCGGCAGGATCCTTCGCTCAGAAGGAAGTTCACCTTGCCCGATCGAAGACTCTCTCGCTGGGACAGAAGAACGAGAGGAAGAGCCTATACTCTTTCCCTTAGTGGAGGGGGTTTGCTTCGGCGCCATTTCTGGAAACTCGGAGTGCTCGGAGAAAGAACGAGGGGAAAAAACTCAAGCAATCAAAGCTCTCTTTCACAGAAGACGGATAAAAAGTTTCTCTCTATAGCTTGGGATATATATAGTGTTCGGGTCGACTCCTCGAATCCTCAGATAGGCTCCTCGAAACCCTAACCACCCACAAAATTAAAAATTTGGTTATGATTGGGTACTACGTCAGCCCACTACTCTCGAAAGACGGACAGTCAGCAAATTCGAAGAGTTTTTCGTGCAAAAGCAGGTCAGCGGTTCCTATGCTAAGGAGCTTTCTACGCTCGACAGCAACAGATTTATGGTTTTTACGCTCGCAAGCTATAAGTCTATGGTTTTACGTCCGGATGCCTTTGTGCTCGGTAGCTTTTATGCTCGAGAGGCTACAAACCTACGACTTTACGCTCAGCAGATACCAAATCGATGATCTCATGCTCGATGGCGTTTAGTTTACGCTCGGAGGCAACAGATCCGCAACCTCTACGCACGAAAGATTTCTTTTATTCACAGGCTACAAATCTACAGTTCTACGCTAAGGAGCTTTCTACGCCCGACAGCAACAGATCTACGGTTTTACGCTCGCCAGCTATCAGTCTATGGTTTTATGCCCGGATGCCTTTGTGCTCGGTAGCTTTTACGCTTGAGAGGCTACAAACCTACGATTTCATGCTTAGCAGCTTCGAATCTACGATCTCACGCTCGGTGGTTTTCTACACTCAATAGACTACGAACTCAGGATTTTTAGCTCATCTACACTACGGATCTCTGACTTTCCGCATATCCGAACAGCAAGGTGGTCGATTACAGGAGTTTACACAGAAGATACTCCTTCTTGACCTTAACATATCCCAAGTACCCGAAGCATACAGAGTTCAAACATTAAAAAATTACTCTTCTCGGGTCAATTGGAGGTTCACCTAGACTCCAGTCTGAATATCTCGTCTGTCAAGATGGCAAGTCAGTTTGACAGCCATTTCTCGACCCTGTTCCAAGGGATTTTTCGAGAAGTCATTATTGAAGACGAAGTCTGAACAAAAATTTTGTTCATCAGAAGTAAAAACTCTACGCGGTTCCTCAGTCCTAGCAGCAGGACAGTTCTAAACGTTTAAAATGCTCAACAGCGTTCTATGGATAATTCGCTATGCGTAAAGGACAGGACCTAGCACTCTTTCTATACAGAGTCGGCGTAAAGAATCAGACGTGTCGAAGCTACACATATTCAGACTTCACAGCAACGTATGGCAAGATGATCATATGAAGAAGAAGACGATTTTATTAAAAATCAAAATCATGATTACATATAAGGGAAATCGAATCTACAAGGGGTTTTTCTCTATTTTTCATGATTACATCTGAGGAAAACTTCGTCGACAAAGGGGCCCCTCATAATCGTCTAAAGACCACACTAAGAAGCCGCTCTGTCAGGGTCTCGTGCTGGTGATGGTCTTCCTCTTCTTCCAAGAAGATGATCAGTGGCAGGAGAATACAAAACTGGGCAGATGACCCATCCTCCAACAGAAGGAAAAGCAGGGTAATTCTGCTTTCCTACAGACCACCGCCACTCTGGCCGGCCTGTCTGCCTCTCGTCACCAGAGGTAACTGGAGAGGGCGCCACTTGCAAGCAGCGTGGTGAAATACGATTCTTCGTCTCTCCCGAAGAACCACCATATAAAGTTGCTGATTATCCCGAGCAAGGGAGGCTAAGATATCCTTCCATGATCCATCGTTGCAGTGGACACTTGCTCGAAGACGCCATCTTTTTCGGCTCCTTACACGCTGGAAGAACATGATCTCCTTCTTCCTCAGATCGACCCGACGAACTCCGACGATCATCTCTGCGTGGTGATGAAAATGTGGGGAGAACAGGTTAACTCTCCCAGCCTTTTTATAGGCGAAAGAGGTCACACCGGTCCCCAATAAATCCGCCATAAAGACAGCATCGACCATTTCAATGCTCCATTCAGAAAAGTTTCGAGTCACGAGGTACGGTTCATGCTTCATTCAAAGCGTTCCAAATTCTGAGAAATTTGAAAGCTTTGAAGGGGGTCTTGTAGAAGCATAAAAAATACGCCGGATAACTATACGCGGCATGTTAGTGGAGAGCGGCGTAAAGCAGAGGCCTTAAGAGCCATTAAGCGTGCAACAGAGCTCTTTCCACCAAGAACGCAGCGTGAAATATAAAAGCTCGAAGGACCATCCGCGTAAAGCAGTACGTCCAAGCCGCCTCAGCGTAAAACAGGGTGCTTCTTTGCCTCATCCTCTTTCAGACGCGGCATTAAGGTATACAAGAGACGCTTCGTATTCTCTGAGGTAAACCTGTCAGACCCTGCAACAAAGATCCTGTAATGAACCTGACGTCTGGACTTCTGACAAAGGGATACGGCTCGACTACCCAGGCGACGGCTATAATGATGGCACAGCACTGTGACCCAGGCTGTCAAATACCGCCATCCCCTTCGCGTAAACTATTTTTACAAGCACGAAGGGATACGCTGCCTTGTTTACACCGGCAAAATGCGAGCTGTTTACGTTCTGCAGTAGACAAAACCGCCTGCCACACCAAAAGCTGTACTCCGTACGGGGTTTTAGGCACGTCTCTTCGTCTAATGCACATAGCGGTGACAGTTTCTCAAGGCACGTCTCTGCGACTGGTGCGAAGAAAGGGTTGCAGACCGTCAAAGAACACGCCTCCATATTTAATGCACAGGATGGTGGCAAATCTCAGCATTTAATGCAAAAGATTTGATTATATCTTCAAAAGCCGTAATTCCGGCTAAGATGTCCCTATCAGCACTCTGGCACGGTACGCAGCGGCTTCTACGCCCACCCAGCTCCTGTGCTCTCTTGGTCTCTATGACCACTCGGCTTCTACGCTTGTTCGGCTTCTACGTCCACCCGGCTCCTATGCTCTCTCGGTCTCTATGACCACTCGGCTTTTATGCCCATTCGACTTCTACGCCTGTTCGGCCTCTACGACCACTCGACTTCTACGCCTGTTCGGCTTCTACGCCTGTTCGGCTTCTACGCCTGTTCGGCTTCTATGCCGGTTTGATAACTATTTGGCTTCTATGCCATGATGACAAACATTTGGCTTCTATGCCAACCTCTTCTACACAATGGATACCTACCTACGTGGCTTTTACGTCGTGATCTTTGTAGCGATTATACGCATTGTGTCCCTTAGTTGGACCCGCGTCACACGCTCATTCAAAAGATCATCTATACACAGGCATTGGTTACTTTAACCGTTGTGTAAAAGGGTGTTGTACTTTCTACTCCTCGGTTTCTACACCAACGGAGTGGTCACTGTCACTAAAACTCTATAAATAGAGACCTCTATCAATGAGAAACAAGGTCGAAAAATTGGAGGGTCAAAGAAGCTAGGTCTGAAAATTGATCAAGAGATCCAGTACCAGATCCAACGGTGGAGAGAGAGAGAGAGAGAGAGAGAGAGAGAGAGAGAGAGAGAACCTGGAGCTCAGGCAGAGAGTAGGGATTGACGACTTTGGCATCGTGCATCCACCCTCTTTTGCAACCTTCGAAGCTGCTTCCTGTCTTCTACGGCACTTCTTCAACATCGTGTGGTCCAAGGGCTAAAGTGATCGACTGCAGATCAGACACCTATAGAAATATTTACTCAGATTAAATAAATTATACTCTCATATCCTCGTATAGGATCAAATTGTACAAGTTTATTTGTAAACAAAAGAAGGCGGGTTCCGTGTAAACCCCATATTGAATACATTTTCATTCTTTCGTTTAATACCACAAACAAACACATTAAAACTCTAAACTTAAAACTCAGATCTCCAAAAATTTATACATCAAAATCTAAAACTCCAAGAACTAAACATGAGCAGCAACTCAAGGAGAACATTTATTATCAAATATATTTTTTAAAACAAAAAAATATATAAAAATCCAAAAAGCTATGATTTTACCATTGAGCAAGATGTACTTGCCTTGGATGGCTCCTAGCCTCTACCTCTCATGGTCCAAGATGCAGCAATCTTTCTCTTAGGGTTAGGGTTTTGGGCGAGCTTGAGGGAGAGGATGAAGGAGAAAAATAAAGAAGAAAGAGAAGAAAGAGAGCAAAAAGCTCATATATATATATATATATATATATATATATATATATATATATATATATATATATATATATACTAAGAGAGGAGAAAAGTGGGTTTAGTCATGGTTCACTCAAAATAAACTGAACCAAGGGTCCATTCTATATCCGAGTCCTAAACCGGGTCTATGGCAATGCCAATGGGTATTCTACTGGTCTCGGGTAGTCTCTCTCTTAACAACAAAAATAAAACAATAATAAATGATGGGAACCGACATATGAAATACAGCAGGAATACATTATCAAGAAAAAAATTAAATTCTAGAAATTCAAGAAATACTAAATCTGGGATCGGGTGTGACAAGGCCCGAGCTCCCCCTTGTACAGACTGCACCAAGCCTAAACCGAGAAGAAACCCCCCCATATCCGAGATCTTCATCCAAGAGTTCCCTCTTCCATTTTATTAAACTTTAGGTAACTCTCCGTCTCCTTCTTCTTCTTCTTCATCTTATTCTTCTTAATATATACCTGATCTTCTTGTTCTTCTTCTTCCTAATATATTTCATGAACATCATCTCCTTGTTCATCACCTTCTTGTTGATATATATATATATATATATATATATATATATATATATAATGCATCTATGTTTTGACACATCTCCATGACCTAATTAACAACTTGTATCTAACCGATTTAACTCTTGTTTAACCCCTCTTATAACTCCAAATCATAATAATTTTAGAATATATATATATATATATATATATATATATATATATATATATATATATATATATATATATATATATATTGGTGTTAGAATGATAGTGAGTACGATATTATTGATGCATTAATTAGTTGTTAGTGTGAGACTAAATGTTGTGGTTGTTATCTAAGGATTTGCACTAGTTGAGATTTATATATGAAGAGCCATGTTAGAGAGTGATTATCACCATGTTAGATTTAATTTTATATATATATATATATATATATATATATATATATATATATATATATATATATATATATATTAGTGTGCCATGTTAGAAATAATGTAGACTTGATTATTGTAGTGTGTACATGAGTATTGCTTGTGTGCAAGTGTATGATTATTAGGGATTTGGTGATATGTTAGTGGGTAGGATATGATGGTTTTATGTGTAAAAGAATAAGCCCTAACCCATTTATAAATGAATATGTTGAGGTTACATGACTAACATGATAAGTAGATAATAACTAGTAGGTAGTTAGTTACTTTGACTTGTTGTGTACAAATATTAGAGAACATATTATATATTTTTGTATGAAGACCTAAAGGGATAACACTAGTCAACTATTTGTTTGAGGAGCAACATAACACCTACATGAACCCTAGTTATGACCATGTTTATGATATATGAGAAATTATACATTTAGAAGACTTGAGGATGTTATGTAACTAGTAGGCTTAGTGTTTACACACTTTCTTGGTACTTGACAAGTCAACCTACCTAATTAGAACCCTTGATGGTTAGACTCCATATGACTCATGACAATGCATATGTTGTATTGTTTTGCATGCTTGGAGTAGTGTAACTTAGTGTTTGATATATTATTATTATATTCGTAAGTACCTAGGACGGTTCTACCTTGGCTGTAGGTTCCGAATCTTTAATTATTCACGTCAAAGTTCTAAGAAAGTATACATTGTCTTGTTGTACTATTTAAATTCAGTTATATTTATTCATATATTTTGTGCTCTGAATATTATACAACTGTGCACGTATGAGAATGCCTCAGGTGCAGTCGATGAAGATGTCGACGTTAAGACTTGTGTTTGACCAAGTTTCTAGTGGACTACCTAAAGTTGTGGAGTTATCATTATAAGTCTGAGGCCTTGTCACGTATTATTTTACGTCACGGAGAGGGTTCATGATAGGACACGGACTTACGCACTGGACTGGACATCGGTGCGAGTAGTACGTATGACGGTACTTAGCATAGTTGTATAGCTCTATGTGACTTGCATTATAGTTACGAGATGTTCACGCCATACTTGAGACTTGTACATTTATATCGGGCGGGGAGGACAACTGGTAGGCATATGGAACAGAAACATTTGTACCCATAGTGTCGAGCAGAACTATGGAACTGATGACCCCCTTATTGTAGATTTTGCGTTCTTCAGAGCGATACAAACATTATTATATATGCAGATTTTGTGCTATTCAGAGCGATATGAATATTATTATATATGCAGAATTTATGTTCTTCGAAGCGATATGTATGTTATACATATACATACACCTACTCATACGTACCAAGGTTGTCCTCAAATTGCATTCACTTAGAAGGATAGTTTACCCTGATTTACTTTACTCGGTATTTATATTATGGCATGTACTTTTTGTCTCTTGTTACGTCCTTCTGAGGACCTGGTTCCCTTCCAAGTTATTTGAGTAGGTTGCATGATGCTTGATCTAGTGGAGTATTGGACATCTTTGCAGGTATTATTATATCTTTCATCTATTATAGTTATGTACTATTTTCCATTATAATTCTGCTTTTATAGCCAAGTGTTTATACACCTATATTATTCTCTTGGCATATTTGAACGAATGTATTATTGGACTGCAGATTACTGATATATGTCGCTCCTTCTTGATATTTATTTACCATGGTTTGCTATTTAGGATTAATGTTAGAAATAGATATTTAACTTGATTATTTGAACGTAGACAGCATAAGTACACTTCATCGGGGCACTTAAATTAGAAAGCCCTACGAAGCCGTACCAGCTGACCATTTTAACGTATCTGGTCATATATATTTTGGGACTGGGGTGTGACATGGTTTTAGTGGTGGCCCATGCAAGTCAGAGCATATAGTACGGTTATGTCATTATACCGAACGAGCCTGCGATTTAGGATTAATGTTAAAAAGATCTCAATTCATAACTGATTTTAAAACTCCTTTTGTATTTGATTGTCGTCCTTGGACGTCATAATTGTATTCATTTATTTCCCTCGACATCGTTATTATTGTTTCTCATCTTCCCCTATTTTTGAGAGATGGATGTTTGTGCACTGTGATTCCCTCCAAAAGCAAATCCTCGTCAAGGTGGAAGAAGGTATGCTTGATATAAAGTTTTGAAAAGATGGCTACATATAGTAGGGAAGCTTGATAGGTTCTTTCTAGATGCTAGAGCTAGTATAGATTGTTGGCATAAAAATTGGACCTAGAAGTAAAGGCCTAGAACTAAACCCTACCCTTACTTAGGGTGGAAGTAATTTGAAGGTATTATAAGCTAGAATGATTGTGTGATCTTAGCGCTTGGAATAATTTATGGAATGCATAGCTAAATGCTAGAGATTAGTTGTAGTCCATGGTAGTTATACAAGAAACGATATTATGAACTTGAGAAGATAGAATTTTAGACTCCCACCTAGAAGAAGATTATCTGATACTAATAAAACTGAGGTATGAATTGGAACTTGAAAGAGAAAAAAATCGAGGAGAAATTATGAGGATAAGAGTATTTATACGTTAAAGGCGAAAAAATACAAAAAATAATTTTAAGGAGAATTAGTGCTAGTAAATAGAACTAGGGAATCTATCTTAAGATTGAGTCTAGACTATGATTGGAGAAACCGTTGGTGAACCAATGGGATGATTAAGTTGTTATAAAATCTTAAAGTTTTGAATTGTTGAGGACGAATTATAGGTAAAGCACGAAGGATATGTGAATAAAATTTTGACTTAAGAAAATAGAACTTTACGTGGCAGGCCATAGTGGTTAATCTCTAGTTGCCTCATGACTTCCAGTATCAAACCTAGATTTTTCTACCCTTTAGTTAATGATGATTATATGATTAGGCTAAAATAGATGGGTAGATTGCTAGATCTATTGTCTGAGTGATTTGATAACTTGGGTACTAGGGGTGTAGCTTCTGAAACCAGATTAGATGTACTTTCTTACTGGGTTACCAATGTTAATTGGGCTTGTGGTTTTTACTATTAATAACTTGGGTAGATAAGCTAGTATCTGAGATAGAGCAAATGGGTTGAAGGATGAGAGTTTTGATAGATATTATAGTCTCGAGTTAGATATAGTGAATTGCCTATAATGGATGACAAGTTATAACAAGATAGGACCCATATAGTTTGGATGATGGGTACACATGCAATAAACTAGAAGAAACCTCATGTTCGAGATGAAGAAGGAAGAATGGCAATAAGAAGATATTCATGAGGAGTACCTGACCTTGAGCATTTAAATTAAGAGAAGGATCTATAAAGGACTGGAAAAGAAAATTATCCCTCGGTAGTTTCCTAGGAGATCTATACTATGAAGTAAAATGTACTGGGCCATAATTGGAGAAGCTTATAGTTGGAAACAAGATTAACTTACTAGAAGGATATAAAGGTGTGTAGGAAAGAAATGATAATGGAAATATATTATGGTCGCATAATCCAAGGAGAAGGAATTATGATATGGACTAGAGGGATAATAATAATTTTAGTATTTATGAATTGTAATGCATTTGGAATTTTGAGGGTTTAGTGCAAGTAGAAATTGTTGATCAGTCTCGAAGTGATATAAATTTCAAGGAACTAAACACAAGTTCAGATCATATACTGACTCGTTGGTCATTCTATAGAGGATTACCACAATACCCTTAGCTTATAGATTGACACATGGGTAGGAGAGTATAAATGTAAGATAGAATTCTTATAGGAATGATAGCTGATTATTATGGGTTTATACATAAACTACTTAGGGCCAGAGATTTAGATTTTTTACTAATAGGATATGAGCTTGCTGGACAAAATTCTTACTAGTAGGTGGTGATATGGGAACCTATTTCCAATTTACCCTAGCCGATGGATTTTCGGATTTTAGAAATAGTATTCTCATTATTGTATTGGTTAAATTTTTATCTAGGATATTTAGAATAGTTGAATAGATATTTATTACATTTTTTTATGTTTTTTTATTACTATATATTTCAATAGAGGATTATGTTGTATTTCATTATATGTATTACTCCTAGAAATTGAATTAAGTTGAGCTTCTAGACTAGGTACGACTGAGTGACTAGATTAGACTTATTGCTGCTAAAGGCGATTATAGGAAGATAGGTTGCAGGATTTTATTATATATATTTTAGGTTGATAACATTGTACTTAGAAAAGTATGATGAGATAGTAATTGTCTTAGCTACAGAACAAGGGGTTTAGATACTATGTAGATGGCCTTAAGGATTTTGTGCTTGCTGAATTTTAGTTCCTAAACCATACACTCCTTTGAGAGTAAATGTATGAAATTATTTTTCTCATAGATATTAGAAGATTCAAACTGAGATTTTGTTGCGGCACCCCTGAGTAACCTAGGCTTATAGGTGGTAATTTTCTAGATGATGATTAGCATGATAACAATGATAATATAAATCATGGTGGTGAGAAGATTGGAAGACCAAATGCCTTAGACGATTAAACTTTATGTATATGGCAGTTTAAGATTTAGGGAGTGGAGTTGGACTAAGTGATAAGTTGTGTTTATATATAGAGATATATTGAGTTCGTTGTTTGGGAGATAAATTTTGAATTTTGAGGACAAAATTTTCTACGGTAGATAGATTGTAAACCCCTAACCCAAATCTAAGTTATGGATTAAATTAGAATTATTCTGGATTAATTATTGGAGTTATAATTCACCTATTTATTTTTGATTCACTTGTTGTACCTTACCGTTGTCTAAATATCTATAGCACTACACTAGCTTTTGTCTTCCAAAATTTTTTACACCCTTGACCTAGAGGAGCCAATCTTCAATCCTGACCTTTGTGTCACTCATAAACACACTCTTTTGTGCATTATTTTAATTGCATAATATTCGTCACACAATATCTAATTCAAACATAAAATTTGCACCTATGTCTGTTCCAATCGAAATTTGAGACACAACTTTGATCTGTTTCTTACAACCCAATATATGATAATGATCTACTCTGAGTCTACTACATCCATGACACTTGTGTTTATATAATTGAAACCCTACATACTTCCAGTTCATTGACAAACACCTATGACACAATGACAACCGACTTAACCTAGCCCAAAACTAGTCCAAACACCCGACTCAAACCCACACACACCCTCACATGGCTCATACAAAATACCAAACATCATTTTTCCCTCTCTACACAATACCAAACACCCTCCTTATGACCAAAAACCTATTTTTAAACCCCTTGATTAATTAAATTCAGATTTACCCTTTTAGGAATTAATTCCTTCACTTCAACCCTCACTCCCCTCATTAATTCTACCTTTTTTTGGGTATACCAATGTGTGGGTTGATTTAACACATCCTCCTCTCCTTACACACTTTTCCCTCAACTCAAACCTTTGACGTAAGCTAACCCAAACTCACACTCAACAATCACATCACCTCTCCTCACCCTTGCATTTAATGCATACACTCCTCCCCACTCCCAAAGCATGGCCGGCCACCCCTCACCCATGCTCTCCATACTCCACTTCTTCACTCCACCACTATCTCCTTCTTCACTTCTTCCTCTCTTTCTTTATCCATGCACCATCATCACCATTCACCACCTTCACCAACACCAACATCCTCTCTTCATCAAATCCGACCACCACCACCCCCTTAGCCAAATACCCGACCACCACCACCTCTATTGCCTTCCCTCCACCTCTTTCCCTCATATAGATGATGCTGTTGCTTTTATATCTACTGTTGTTGCTTTTATATAATGTTGTTGCTACTGTTGATTCCTGCTGATGCTACTCTACTTCCTACTGTGGCTGTTGTGCTTCTTCTTTTTCATCCACCCCAGACCGAGCACCCCCTCCCAAGCCGGAGCTCCCCCTTGCACCGAATGCACCAAGCCTAAACCAAGAAGAACCCCCCTAGCAGAGCTCTTCATCCAAGAGTTCTTTCTTCCATTTCATTGAACTTTAGGTAACTCTCCATCTCCTTCTTCTTCATCTTATTCTTCTTAATATATATATGATCTTCTTCTTGTTGTTTTTCTTCTTAATATATTTCATGAACATTATCTCGTTGTTCTTCACCTTCTTATTGATTGATGCATTATATATATATATATATATATATATATATATATATATATATATATATATATATATATATATATATATATAATATGCATCTATGTTTTGACACATCTCCATGACCTAATTGACAACTTGTATCTAACTGTCACGTCCCAGTCCCAAAATATGTAGGACCAAACACGTGACAATGGCCAACATGTATGACTTCATAGGACTTTCCAATTTAATGGACTCGACGAAGTGAACTTACGTTGTCTACGGTCAAGTGATCAAGCTAAATATCTAGTTCTAACATCCAACAACTAAACTAAATCTCAATCCACGATAAATAAAATCTCAAGAAGAAACGGTACGCATAATTAGTCTGTAGCCCAAAAATATATTCGTTCGAGTATGCCAAAAGAATAATATAGGCCTATAAATACTAGACTATAAAAGTAGAATCATAATAGAAAGTAGAACATAATTGTAATAGATGAAAGATATAAAGATACCTGCAATGATGTCCAATACTCTACTAGATCAAACATCTTGCAACCTGCTTAAATAACCTGAAAGGGAACCAGGTCCTCAGAGGGACGTAACAAGATACAAAAAGTACATGCCATAATGTAAATACTGAGTGAAGTAAATCATGGTGAACTATCCTTTTAAGTGAATGCAAATTGAGGACAACTTAGTGCGTATGGAAAGGCTAGGCTAGACATATGCTGACGTAATTTACCAATCGTCAGGACCGGCTAATATATGACACATATGCCTCCCTATCATGGGGAAATCAGCATATATAACGTCTGTAATGCTCCAAAGAACGTGTAATCATTATAAATAATAACGTTCGTAATGCTTCGAAGAATGCAGTATCTGTATAAATATAGAGGTGGGTGTCCCATACGCCTACTAGTCGTCCTCCCAGTCCAATGCCAATGTACAAGTCTCAAGTACGACGTGGACATCTCGTAACTATAATGCAAGTCACCTAGAGCAATACAACTATGCTAAGTACCATCACACGTGCTACTCGTACCAATAGCCAGTCAAATGCGTAAGCCCATGTACTATCATGAACTTACTCTATAACGTAAAAATGATGCGTGACAAGGCCTCGAAGTTATAATAATAACTCCGCAACTTTAGGTAAGTCACTAAAAACTAGGTCGAACAAAAGTCCTAACGTCAACGCCTTCGTCGACTACAACCGAGTCATTCTTAGACGTACACAGTTATATAATATTTAAAGCAATAAACATATGAACTGTAATAACTAAATTTAAACAGTACAATAAGGCAAGGTATACTTGCCTGGCTCTCCAGGCTGTAATATAAAGAACCTGCTCCGACTTCCAAGTATGCATGATCCCAAGAGCCTATATATAGCAATATCAAATCAGGCACTAAGACACGGTTAACCAAGTATACACAAGAGTACAACTACTATTCGTTATTAGACAAATAGGGTCTAAAATAATCAAGGGTACAACTTACGTACTATATTTAGTAATTATGATTCCATAACGGCTAGGGGTAGCAACTAGGTCATGATCCACAAGTATCCATGTTAACATCCTCAAATATTCATCATAATCACAAATGTGTCAACTAGGCCAGATTGGGGCAAATTCTAAATCATGCATGACAAGCTAGGTCAACTAGATATGTTGACTAAACAAGTATCCAAATAAGGGGGTAATCACCAAGCCTACTCGTTACATAACATCTACAAGTCCTCTAAATGTACCACTCCTTATATAACATAATCAGGGTCACAACTAGGGTTTAGGTAGGTGCTAAGTTGTACTCCAACACCTAGGTACTAAGTATTATCCCTCTTGGTCTACATGCACAAATATATAAAATTGTCCTCTAACATTTGTACAAAGTAAGTCAAAGTTGCTAACTACCTACTACTTATCATCTACAACTCATCAATCATGCAACTTTAAATATGTTCACTAGTTACTAGGTTATGGTCTCAAATGTCATGCCCCGATCTCCTGCAGGCAATCGGCCGTACCCGCTGGGCCCGAACCACCACGTCAGCGCTCCCGTAGGACGATCGCTTTTACCCATTTGGGCGTGATACCGCGCGAGTGTAAACTGCGCCCGTGCGAGGCCATGATCCAAACAGGCGGTAAGAGGTCTAAGCCACAAAGTCGTACAGATTGTCCGAGTGCAGTAGAATTTTAAATATACATACGATTGGTAACAAGTTCACAGAGTCGTCAATAGCGAAAGCATTGAAATAAAACCAGTATAGAAATAAAATAAGCTTTTTTACTGATATTGAACAAGTGTTATAGGCGGCACTAGACCGGGATTACAAGTGGCTCAAGCCTCTCTCTCTCAGAACAGTAAAAGCATGCCAAGTGGCTACATTTTTGGAATGATACATTGGCGATGTCCCAATATTATGTCTTATATATGTGCTTCAGTTTCGGACGCACTGCTCCAAGGCTCTAAAGTGAACTCCACGCCTTAGCACGCACGTATGAGACATCCGCATTGAACGAGGTTCTCCCGCACCCTGTAAGCAATCTGATGGGTTATCAGTACATGAATGCATTTGTGGGGAGGCTTCTCGGCCGCTCGACAAATCCAAACATGTTATATAGGTTCTGTGCACCATTTATTTAGTTATCATTCTAGTCTTGCCTTAGGATCAGTTTTATGGCAATGATGAATAGCCTAACTCGTGTGACAATGCGTCGTGCGATATAAGAGTAACACGGCGAGACTTATCAACTTACCATTTGTCCTTCTCTTTCCAAGTTAAACAAAGTTAAATCAAGCACGAGAATTTATAATAAAAACCAGGGGCAATTGCATATGCAAACACAAGTGTTATGAGCGAGATTATGTTTCGGTGCATAATTTTACAGGTTATCCTGAAGTATTGCAGAATAGGTTCAATTGTTCAAATATGTACAAGTGTATTAAATCCATATCTGACCAGGTGTTTCAGATTTTTGGATGTGATGCAATGACTCGCACGCGGATTACCTCTAAGCGAGGATGACTTATCTATATGAACATGAGGTCACTGGCATAGCCATAAAGGATAACGCATAGTCTCGAAAGGAGATGAGGCATAAAGAAAGATTCATTGGGCATTACCCATCATCCCGACCAAACATGGTGAGACTACCTTAGATCATGGAGTCAGCCGGGTATCCAAGTGTAGGAGGCACTACCAAGGGCCCGACCACTAATAATATTACGTAGCCCCAAACAACGAGAGCATCATACTGATTTGGTCATGCAATACCCATATTCCTCCTAGGACGGTACGATCCTAGTGCCCCGATGATCGTCCAAAAAATCTATATTATTACCTCGTGCATGAGTTGTCCGTAACCATGCAAGTCTCTAAGGTTTCAGATTCACGGGATTCATGACATGACATATTGATTCTTGGATTCTTGATTCATATTCAGTACGAATATCCTCCATGAGCTGTGATTCTTGGATTCATTGATATGGTACAAATCCGCTGGTTCGTGAACTGCCTTGGCGACCTAACGGTCCCGAATACTTTCAGGTTCATACTTGCATGGAACGACTATTAGATAGTCTTCCGGGGAGAACTAGATGAATGCATGACAGGGATAGTTTTACACGTTCATGGCATAGATTATGCGACAATAATTGAAACGAGGCAACAAGTACAAACTACAGTAAGTAGGCAAGTATGCATTTATATGAAACATATTCTTTTACGCTGGCTCGGGTCTAAGGGTAAATCGAGGAGTAAAACCGTAAAGGGACATACCGAGCAACATGATCTAGGAACCTACAGTGTAATCAAGTAAACAGTGTACTACGAAGAGTACACGATGATCTACTCGACGCATAACGGGGTCTACTTGCATAAGACAAAGGTAGCTTGCGATGGTCCATTTATAAACAAAGTTTCATTTCCATGTTCTAATACAAGCAATAAAAGTTGGGATTATTCCCTTAGCTAGGTGCGTTGTATTCATTATTAGCATGTAGGGGGTGATGCACCTAGCGACTAGCATGTATCATTCATATTTTAAGTGTGCTGGCTAAGCAAAGACAAGTTACCGTAGCCACCGACCTTAGCGATGATTCGGCTCGGTCGAGCGATACTCCGAGCGAGCCTCTGAAAGTCTATGTATGAACACATGGAGGGCCAAGTCGGAAAATCTTTTGCCTCAAACGAGTATTCTCGCTGACCAAAGTGGGTCGGGTCGTTGCACTTTTGCCGTTTGAATCGGATGTCCGCTTGAACGGAATGGGTCGTTACATCTCATTTATATATAAAATTTATCATAATGTTCTATAGTATATAAATCAACAACAACCCTAATTTCTCTACACTTGCACACACAACAACAAGTGCACACAACCTTAATAATTTACATCTACTATAACTTGTCACACTAGCTTGGCAATATTTCATACTCTCATTCCATTCAAGCATTATATATAAACAAGTTTAGATCTCATCATGGTGACAATCTATCTAAAATTTGGCACTATTTATATATATACCCAACTAGTATCAAAGCTAGTTAACATGCAAAATTTCCCATCTCACATTAACAAGCCTAAAACAAGTATAATTATTCATCACCAAATATTATTTTAACAGTTTTTATATTCTGAAATAAATAAATTAAAGGAGTTATTTGGAGTTAAACAAGGTTGAAATAGGTTAGGTTCAAGTGTTAAAGCTAGAGTGCAACATGCAAGTTTGGAATAAAAAAGATGTATACATACATACATCACCTATTCTAACAATTTAGAGGATGATCACCATAGGTTAAAGTTCATGTATATTTTAGAAGAAGATTTTAAGCATGAAGTTTATGTGTATACTGAAAAAAAAAAGAATCAAGAGGAGAAACTTGCAAGTTTCCATTTAAGTTGAAGAAGAGGGATAAAGAAAAGAGAGGTGAATATCATTACCTAGCATACAAGGAGATGAGAGGGAAGAGGCTCGGTCTGGGGTGTCTCTTGTCACGCCCCAGTCCCAAAATACGTAGGACTAGGAATACGTAAGCATGCCAGCCGTATGTATATGGCAACTCCAATATATGGATACCATAATACATACGTACGCTGTAATATAAATATTAACTCACATATGGTATATATATATCATCACAAGTCACATGGCATAACTAGATCTCATCCACAGAATCAAATAACCAATCAACTATATAACTGAATCAAGTATAAAATGCTTGATAAGACCAAGTAGTTGGGTGGAGACAAATCCACTACCAACTTGAATATAAGAGAAACCACATAAAATATCTAATGAACAATGAGACTCGAAGAGAAGACCTCCTCGAAAGATAACGAAGTAGCAAGTCCTGACCCGTGCTCCTGCGAATAGCCAAGATCGTCTACACCTGGAAAGGGACCAGGTCCTCAGAGGGATGTAACAAGATACATAGAAGCATGCCAATTTGAATACAGTAAACATGCATAATAGGTAGAAAATATATAAGTACGCTGTACAAGATAATCTATATGAATGCATAATGAGGACAACTTTTCAACGTATCGGCAGGGGTAGGCTACTCTATCTAATCTCACAACTCACACACACGTCAGGGACATCATCAGCCGTCATACCGCGAGGGTAGCGACCATCGTGACACCATCAGCCGATATACCGCGAGGATAGCGACCATCGGACACGACTACCATAGTGCGTGCTAGTTACTACGGTTTACCAGAGTGGTTAGAGCCCATACGCCTACTGATTGTCCTCCTCTCCCATGATACTATGTGTCAAGTATGTGTCAACGTAGATAATATATAATTATGACTGAAAGAAAACACACATGCAATGAATATATAAAAATATAATAAGCATGCAAGGTACTATAAGCAATTTGGTAAGGTATCTTGCCTGACAAGAAAGCTACAAAGTGTAAGCGTCCAGACGTCAGGCACAATGGATCAAAACTAAGGCATCAGAATGAACGTCTTCGGATGCTAAAATAAATATCACCAACGTTTCCAGAATAAGCGAGATAGCTAGAAAACACTACCCTTTCGTCCAATTTGGACACAGGGGCAAAACGATAATTTCGGGTCAAAGCGGGTCCACATGTGGGCCACTTTGTACTGAAAAGCGTACTAGAGGTAAAGGTCCCTAAATAGGACAAATTATTGGTCAAACAAATTATAAACGACTATACGAACTCAACGGTATGTCCAATTTTGGATTCCGGTGAGCCGAACACAAATTTGCCCTAAAAGTCAATAATGGGGCCTGCAAATAGGCGGCTTGGTCAACTATCTCAGAATCGGGTGAACTTGGGTCACAGGACCAGTGTGATATAATGAATCCAATGGCACAAGTTTCGTCGCATTCTGACGAGCACACACTAAATAGTGCGATATTTTACAAAAGTCGCGATACGGGAACGTTTTACGGATACTGGTTGATTTTGACGCGCACACACTTCCGAATCAGTTTCCGCGAAAGCCCACACGTCAGGATATACCATATGCGCCTTTCGGTGCAATTGGTACATGACGAGGCGGTCCCGTTTGGCGGGGCACGCTCCGTATCACAATTTTCAATATTTTAAAAGTCAAGTTTTTGGTCAATTTAGAGGTTGAATAATTTTACACATAGAACAAATTAAAAAAACTAAAAAACAAAAAAATTCTTGATTATATGGAGAATAAAAACCCTTTAATTAGTTTTCGAAAATAATAAACAGGTTGATGGCAAATTGGGTGTGAACATGGGGTTTTGGATTCGAATTCTGAACTATTTTGGTCAGTTTTTCGGTCATTTTCCGGTCGATTTTTCAACCAATCCGGGACACAAAAACTTGTCCCGCTTGAATGAAAATCCTAGAGGGTTAGGTTGTGAACGTACACGAACAAACCGCTCGAAAAAAGAACGAGAGATGAGAGAGTTACATCACCGTGAAGTAGGGACGACGGGTTGCTGGCACAGGCGCACGCGACGGGCGCGGACGGTGGCGGCGGCGGTTCCGGCGGGCTGCGGCGGCGGTCTGGGCACGGGCGGTCGGCCGGAGGTTCGCCGGCGGTTGGTCGTCGGGGTCGAGGGGTTCGGTTAGGGTTAGGGTTTGGGTTGTAGTTTAGAGTATATATATATATATATATATATATATATATATATATATATATATATATATATAAGAGAGAGAGAGAGATAGGTAGAGGGAAAAATCGGGTGTTATGCTGGGTTGCTGCGGCTGAATGGGGTGTGTAGTTTAGGTTATTAAGGAAAAGATTAGGGTTTAGGGGTTTTATATTAGTTAGGTTTTTATTTATTTTACTTATTTCTTTTCTTTTTCTTTTTTTTTCCTTTTTCTTTTATTAACATTATTATTATTACTATCACTATTAATATTAATATTAGTATTATTATCATTATTATTATTATTATTATTACTATTATTATTATTATTATTATTATTATTATTATTATTATTATTATTGCTATTATTATTATTAACACTAACATTACTACTATTATTATTATTACTATTGCTATTATTATTATTTTTATTATAATAATAACCTTATATTTATTAACGTATTTTCACATATATAAATGAGAAAAATCTAAAAATAATATTTGAACACGAAATAAATTCTAAAAATTATTTTGTTAGGCTTTTAATAAATACTACACCCAAAATATTTTATAATTAATAATTAGATATTTATCTAGTTATAATAAATTAAATAAGTATATTATCTAATTAACTAAGAATTTAAATAAATGGTCATCCACTAAATAGGTAATTGTAAATAATATGCACATCTATAAAAAGAAAAATGCCTAACTTGGCACGAAAAATTATGGGATGCTAATTGTAGGAAGTTGAGATTGAAAAATAACCACAAATAAATTATATATATATATATATATATATATATATATATATATATATATATATATATATATCGAAATATTTACACTTAATCTATGGTCGTTACACTAATGTCATACTAATGCCACGGGGTCGAATTCTTGTGCCACGAAAAGATCCTACAAGTAGTGTCTCCTTTGTAGGCTACTTCCTATGAAGGGAGCTAAAGATTTTGGGGCCATTCTATATTATTAATGTCCAAACCACGGTGAAGTATCCTAATAAAATTATTGGGTTTAATTTATTTTGAAAAAAATAATCTAAAACAAATACAAGAAATACAAATTACATACGAGATACCTATTTTTGGGTGAGGGAGTTTACATCTCTCGAGTGGAAGAAGATAAAGAAGAACTACAACAGTAGCTACAACATGTAGATCAGCAGCTACAGCAGCAGCAGTGGCACACACAACAATAACAGCAGCAGCTCGGTTACAGTAGTAGCAACAACAGCTGTTGCAGCAAGGGGAGGGGATGGTTGTGTGGGTGATGGAGGTGGTGGTGATGGTGAGGGGTGGCCGGAAGGTGGTGAAGGAGAGGGGGTGGTCGGTTGTTGGTGTTAGGGTCGGATGTTGGAGAGAATAGGGGGTGGTGAAGGATGATGAATGGTGTGTTATAGAGGAGGAGAGGAAGGGTATGAAGATGATAGAGTGAACGAAGAAGAAGAAGAAGAAGAAGAAAAAGAAGAAGAAGAAGAAGAAGAGGGGGTGAAGTTCGGATGGGGGTGGGGTTGCTTATGGCCGGCCATGCGTGGGGAGTGGGGAAGGGTGAATGATAGGGAAAGTTTTAATGAGGATGGAAAGGTTGTGTGTGTAGGTGGGTTAGGTGTTGACTTAAGTTTCTCCATTTAATTATGAAGGAATGGTGGAGTGTAAGGATAGGGGAATGGGTCACTTCAGCCCACACTTGTGTGTGGCTAGAAATAGGTAGAATATTAATATAGAATGAGGGGTTATGGTGAGGGAAATATTATCAAATAGGGTAGATCTGAATTTAGGTTAATCAAGGGGCTAAACAAAGTATATTTTGTCATGAGAGTGGTGTATGGTATTGTGAAGAGATTATAATTGATTTTTGGTGTTTGGTATGACTAATGTGAGGGTACGAGAGAGTTCAGGTTGAGTTTGGACTCGTTTCGGACTCGGTCAAGTCGGTTGACCAAAATGAGTTAAAATTGTGTCATTGGTGTTAGTCAATAAATTGGAAGTGCATATAGCTTCAATTGCGTGGGACACAAGTGCCATAGATGAAGTAGACTCAGAGTAGATCATTATTGAATATTGGATTACAAGAAATAGGTCAAAGTTTTATCTCCAATTTTGATTGGAATGGACATAAGTACAAAGTTTAGGTTCGAATTAGATATTTTGTGACAAATGTTATGCCATTAAAATAAATCATAGAAGAGGGAATTATGAGTGGCACAAAGATCAGGATTGAAGATTGGCTTGTCTAGGTCAAGGAAGCAAATTTTGTTGGAAGACAAAAGCTAGTACAGTGCTCTAGATATTGAAGCAACGATAAGGTGCAATAATTGAAGTAGAAATAAAAGAGGTAAATTATAACTCCAATAATAATTAATCTAGAATAATCCTAAACTAATCCCTAAACCTAGATTTGGGTCAGGGGATTTACAATTTATCCATCTTAGAAAAATTTGTTCTCGAATTCAAAAATTTATCTCCCCAACAACGAAATCAACATATCTATCTATATATATAAACACAACTAATCACTTATTCCTACTCCACTCACTTAACATATATAGAGTCTAATCGTCAAAGGCATTTGGTCATATAAACATCTTTTCACCATCATGAATTGTCTCGTCACTGTTATCATGCTAGTCATCATCTCAAAAATTATCACCTATAAGCCTAGGTTACTCCAGGATGCCCCAACACAATATCAGTTTGAATATTTCCTTATCTATAAAGAAAATAATATCATACATTTACTCTCAAAGGAGTGCATGGATTAGGCACTAAAATCCAGCACGCACAAAATTCTCGAGGCCACCTACACAGTATCTAAATCTCTTATTCTGTAGCTAAGATAGTTACTATCTCATCATACTTTTTTAGATACAATGTCATCAACCTATAGTATCCACAATAAAATCCTCTAACCTAACTTCTTATAATCACTCTTAGTAGCAAAAAGTCTAATCTAGCCAGCCAGTCATACCTAGTCTAGAAGCTCAGCTCAAAACAAATTCTAGGAGAAATACATGTAATGAATTACAATATAAGACTCTATTCAAATACTTAATAATAAAAATATAAAAATTATGTAATATATATATATATATATATATATATATATATATATATATATATATATATATATAATATGCAATCATTCTAAATACCTTGGAATAAAATATAATAAATACAATAATAAGGATATGATTCCTAAAATTCAAAAATCCATCAGCAAGAATAAATTAGAAATGGGTTCCCATATCATCACCTACTACTAAGGATTAGGTCGAGTAAGCTCATCCCTTATTAGTCAAAAATTGAAACCCCTGGCTCTAAGCAGCTTATATATAAACTTCAATATGCAGCTATCATTTCTTCCAGGCTTCTATTTTTCATTTACACTGTCCTACCTAGGTATCAATCTATAATCTAAAGGTCTTGTGGGAATCCTCTACAAAATGACTAACAAGTCAGTATATGATCTAAACCTGTATTTAGTTCCTTAAAATTCGTATTAAAATTCATAAATACTAAAATTATTACCCCTTAAGTCCATATCACAATTTTTATTCCTTGGATTATGCGACCATAATATACGTTCCTTATCATTTGTTTCCTACACACCTTAATATCCTTCTAGTAAGTTAATCTTGTTTTCAACAATAAGCTTTACCAATCATGGCCCAGTACTTTCCGTTTCGTAGTATCGATCTTCTAGGCAACTACCAAGTGATAAAATTTTCAATCCTTCCTAGACCTTTCTCTTAATTTAAAATGCTCAAGGTCAGGTACTCCTCGTGAATCTCTTCTTGTTGCCATTCTAACTTCTTTACCTCAAACATAATTTTCTCCTAGTTTATTCCATGTATACCCTTTATCTAAACTACATGTGTACCATCTTGTTATAACTTGCCATCCATTCTAGGAAGTTTACTATATTTAACTCAAGACTATAACATCTGTCAATACTCTCATCCTTCCACCTATTTCCTTTATCACAGATACTAGCTTATCTACCCAAGTTTATCCAAGGTGAAACTACGTGCCTAATTAACATTTGCAACCTAGTAAGTACATCGAATCTAGTTCCAGAAGTTATACCCCTAGTACCCAAGTTTATCAAATCACTCAAATAACTGATCTAGCAATCTACCTATCTATTTTAGTCTAGTCATATATTCATCATTAACTAAAGGGTAAAAAAATCTAGGTATGATACTGGAAGTCATAAAGCAAATAAAGGTTAACCACTATGGCTTACTATATAAATTTCTATTTTCTTTAAATCAATATTTATGTCACATATCCCTTATGCTTTACCCATAATTCGTCCTCGAAAAATTTATAAAACTTCAAGATTTTCTAAAAACTTAATCATCCCATTGATTTACCAAAAGTTTCTCCAATCATAGTCTAAATTTAACCTCATAATAGATCTTCTCGTCCTATTTGCCAACATTAATTCTCATCGAAAAGTTCTCTGTGTATTTTCTCTCCCTTAACGCATAAATAATCTTCTCCTCATAAATTTTCTCGAATTTTGTCCTCTTTCAAGTTCCATTACATACCTCAATTTTTTTTGGGTATCATTTCTCTACCCACAATCAAATCTTCGCTTAGTTTCCTAATCAGATATTCCTCAAATTCTTCCATCGATATATTGATTTTTTTTGTCATAAACATAATTATGTCACATATTCATTCCTCCATGTCCTCCACGTATAATCCTCTACTTAAATCGTCACAAACCAATGGTATATTTGTAATAGTTCATACCTATTATTGGTCTCAAAATTTATCCAGGGTATAATGTTGTCAACTATTTCGTTTAAGTTAATTCTTCGCATATCGTATCAAATTACAGCTTATTCTCGCTAAAATTGTATTCCTCGATTTTCTTTTTTATACTGTTTATTAGTCTGAGTCACCATGGTACAATTATAATAATGGGTACCACCCAAGCACATGATAAAATTTGCCGGGATCATATAATTTTCTTCTATGTGAGAGCCTAAAATTTTTATCTTCTCAAGTTCCTAATATTGCTCATTGTATCACATTTATGGGGTTACAACTAATCCCTTGCATCTAGCTATGTATTCCATATATTATTCCAGAGTATTAGAATTAACCAATCTTTCTAGATTCTAATACTTATAAATCACTTCTACCTTAAGTTAGGGTAGGGTTTTATCAGTTATAGGCCTCTACTACTAGGTTTAATTCTCATGCTAACAATATCTACTAGCTCTAGCATCTAGAGAGAACCTATCAACCTACCCTACTAAGGGTAACCATCTCCTTATAAAATATTACTTCAATCATGCCAATTTCTGCCTTGACAAGCATCTAGTTTTGGAAGAACACCGCGTACGAGTATCCATCTCTCTGGAATAGGGAAAGACGAGATACAATAATAATGATATTGATGGAGAAGGAACAAAAATAATTTTGAAGTCCAAGGGTGACAATCAAATACAAGAGAAGTTTTAAAATTCAATTGTGCATTGAGATCTTATTCAACATTAATCCTAAGTTGCAGGCTAGTTCAGTACAGAGACATAACTAAACGATATGCTCTGACCTGAATGGGCCACCACTAAAACCATGTCACACCTCAGACCAAAAATGTAGGACTAGACACGTGGTAATGGCTAACTGATACGACTTCGTAGGGCTTTCCAATTTAATAGACCCGACAAAGTGCACTTACGTTGTCCACGGGCAAGTGATCAAGCTAAATATCTAATTCTAACATCCAACAACTAAACTAAATCTCAATCTACGATAAATAAAATCTCAAGAAGGAACGGTACGCATAATTAGTCTGCAGCCTAATAATACATCCGTTCGAGTAGGCCAAGAGAACAATATAGGCCTATAAACACTAGGCTATAAAAGCGGAATCATAATAGAAAGTAGAACTTAACTGAAATAGATGAAAGATATAAAGATACCTTCAATGATGTCCAATAGTCCACTAGATCAAACAGTATATAATATGATTAAATAACCTGGAAGGAAACCAGGTCCTCAGAAGGACGTAACAAGATACAAAAAGTATATGCCATACTGAGTAAAGTAAATCAGGGTGAACTATCCTTCTAAGTGAATGCAAATTGAGGACAACTTAGTACGTATGGGAAGGCTAGGCTAGATATATGCTGACATAATTCACCAATCGTCGGGACTGGCTAATATATTCCACATATACCCCCCTATCTTGGGGAAATATGCATATATAACGTCTGTAACGCTCCAAAGAACGCGATATCTGTATAAATAATAACGTTTGTAACGCTCTGAAGAACGTGGTATCTGTATAAATATAGAGGTGGGTGTCCCTTATGCCTACTAGTTGTCTTCCCCATCCAATGCCACAGTCTCAGGTACGACGTGGATATCCCGTAACTATAATGCAAGTCACCTAGAGCAATACAACTATGGTAAGTACCATCATACGTGTTACTCGCACCGATGGCCATCAAATGCGTAAGTCCGTGTCCTATCATGAACTCACTATGTGACATAAAAATAATACGTGATAAGGTCTCAGATAACTCTGCAACTTTAGGTACGTCACTAAAAACTAGAACGAACACAAGTCCTAATGTCAACGCCTTCGTCGACTACACCCGAGTCATTCTCAGACGAGCAAAGTTATATAATATTTAAAGTAATAAACTTGTGAACTGTAATAACTGAATTTAAACAGTACAACAAGGCAAGGTATACTTGCCTGGCTCTCCAGGCTGCAATATAAAGAACCTGCTCCGATATCCAAGTCTGCATGATCCCAAGAGCCTATATATATAGCAATATCAAATCAGGCACTAAGACACGGTTCACCAAGTATGCACAAGAGTACAACTACTATTCATCATTAGACAAATAGGGTTTTAAATAATCAAGGGTACAACTTACATACTATATTTAGTAATCATGATTCCATAACGGCTAGGGGTAGAAACTAGGTCATCAACCACAAGTATCCATGTTAACATCCTCAAATATTCATCACAATAAAAAATGTGTCAACTAGGCCAGATTGGGGCAAATTCTAAATCATGCATGGCAAGCTAGGTCAACTAGATAGGTTAACTAAACAAGTGTCCAGATAAGGGGGTAATCACCAAGCCTACTAGTTACATAACATCTACAAATCCTCTAAATATATCACTCCCCGTATAACATAATCAGGGTCACAACTAGGGTTTAGTTAGGTGCTAAGTTATACTCCAAAACCTAGGTACTAAGTGTTATCCCTCTTGGTCTACATGCTCAAATATATAAAATTGTCCTCTAACATGTGTATAAAGCAAGTCAAAGTTGCTAACTACCTACTAGTTATCATCTACAACTCATGAATCAAGGAACTCTAAATATGTGCACTAGTTACTAGGTTATGATCTCTCATTTATATATATAATTTATCATGATGTTCTATAGTATATAAATCAACAACAACTCTAATTTCTCTACACTTGCACACACAACAACAAGTGCACACAACCATAACAATTTACATCTACTCTAACTCTTCACACTAGCTTGGCAACATTTAATACTCTCATTACATTCATGCATTATATATAAACAAGTTTAGATCTCATCATGGTGACAATATCTCTAAAATGTGGCACTATTTATATATATATATATACCCAACTAGTCTCAAAGCTAGTTAACATGCACAATTTCTAATCTCACATTAACAAGCCTAAGACAAGTATAATTTTTCATCACTAAATATTATTTTAACAGTTGTTATATTCTGAAATAAATAAATTAAGGGAGTTATTAGGAGTTAAACAAGGTTGAAATAGGTTAGGTTCAAGTGTTAAAGCTAGAGTGCAACATGCAAGTTTGGAAGAACAAAGATGTATACATCCATACATACATCACCTATTCTAACAATTTAGAGGATGATCACCATAGGTTCAAGTTCATGTATATTTTAGAAGAAGATTTTAAGCATGAAGTTTATGTGTATACTTAAAAAAAAATTAAGAGGAGAAACATGCAAGTTTCCATTTAAGTTGAAGAAGAGGGATAAAGAAAAGAGTGGTGAATGTCATTACCTAGCACCCATGGAGATGAGAGGGAAGAGGCTCGGTCTGGGGTATCTCTCGAGTAGAAGAAGATGAAGAAGAAGAACTACAGCAGTAGCTACAACATGTAGAGCAGCAGTGGCACACACAGCAGCAATAGTGCAAAGGCAGCTGCAGCAACAGCTTGGTTACAGCTGCTGCTGCTGTGGCAGCAAGGAGAGGGGATAGTCGTTAGGGTAATGGAGGTGGTGGTGATCGTGAGGGATAGCCAGGAGGTGGTTAAAGAGAGGGGGTGGTCGGCTGTTGGTGTTGGGGTCGAAAGTTGGAGAGAAGGGGGTGGTGAAGGATGATGAATGGTGTGTTATAGAGGAGGAGAGGAAGGGTATGGGGATGATAGAGTGAATGAAGAAGAAGAAGAAGAACAAAAACAACAACAACAACAACAACAACCACAACAACAAGAAAAAGGAGTGAAGATCGGATGGGGTTGGGGTTGCTTATGGACGGCCAAGCAATTAGAGTGGGGAAGAGTGAATGAGAGGGAAAGTTTTAATGAGGAAATGAGGATGGAAAGGTTGAGTGTGTAGGTGGGTTAGGTGTTGAATTAAGTTTCTCCATTTAATTATGAAGGAATGGCGGAATGTAAGGAGAGGGGAATGGGTCACTTCAGCCCACACTTGTGTGTAGCTAGAAATAGGTAGAATTTTAATGTAGAATGAGGGTTATGGTGAGGGGAATATTATCAAATAAGGTAAATCTAAATTTAGGTTAATCAAGGGGCTAAAAAAGGTGTATTTTGTCATGAGAGTGGTGTTTGGTGTTGTAAAGAGATGAGAATTGATGTTTGGTATGACTCATGTAAGGGTGTGAGAGAGTTCGGGTTGAGTTTGGACTCATTTCGGACTCGGTCAAGTTGGTTGACCAAAATGAGTTAAAATTATGTCATTGGTGTTTGTCAATAAATTAAAATTGAATATGGCTTCAATTGAGTGGGACAGAAGTACCATGGATGAAGTAGACTCAGAGTAGATCATTATCAAATATTAGGTTGCAAGAAATGCTTCAAAGTTGTCTCCAATTTCAATTGGAACAAACATAGATACAAAATTTAGGTTCAAATTAGATATTTTATGACAAATGTTATGTGATTAAAATAAAGCACAAGATAGGGTAATTATGAGTGACACAAAGGTCAAGATTGAAGATTGGCTTGTTTAGGTCAAGGGTGCAAATTTTGTTGGAAGGCAAAAGCTAGTGTAGTGCTCTAAATATTGAAGCAACAATAAAGTACAATAATTAAAATTAAAATAATGTAGAATTGATTATTATAGTGTGCACTTAAGTATTGCTTGTGTGAAAGTATATGATTATTAGGGTTTTGGTGATAAGTTAGAAGATAGGATGTGATGGTTTTATGTGTAAAAGATGAAGAAGCCCTAACCCATTTATAAATGAATATATTGAGGTTACATGACTAACATGATATGTAGATAATAACTAGTAGGTAGGTAGCTACTTTGACTTGTTGTGTACAAATATTAGAGGACATATGTAGAAACATAAAAAATCTCAGAAGTGACTATGCGCCTCAGCCCTCATGCGTCGAAGAAACTAAAGTGCATGTATCTAAACTCAAGTGGCACATGGCTAGTTAGACGCATAATGTCACCTTAGTCAAGTTAGAGCATTTTTTACTCTGACAATAATGATGCTCTAAAATGCCTCGATTCTGAGGATGACAGTTGGTGCCAGAGTGTCAGTCACCGCCATAATTCCCTTTGTCATTTTGCATCCGTACAATGCTATGTACATGAGAGACAAAGTATCATACGTTTCTTCTCCCATGCGCCCCAGATTCCATGCGTCTCATGCGTCTCTGGCCCTATGTGACCCAGACTCCATGCGTTCTATATGTCTCTAAATCCATGCGTATCTAGCCCTATGCGTCCAAGACTCCATGTGTTTAGTATGGCAGTGATCCTCAAGTCAAGATCTTTATGTTGCAACTGGAGACATTCTCTACAAGCCCAGTGTCAAGATGACCAAGTCCTGCACACCAAGTATGAGAACTAACCATATTTATTAATAACAACAGATCCCAACAATGAATCCATATGGAAATTCGACCGTGACATATGTCCATGGTTACAACCGTATCATGTTGATGATAGATACGTGGCAGCTCCAATATCCGTATGCGTATAGCACATGCGCGCATGGGCCCGTCAGTAGAACGAGTATAAATAATATGGTTGCATACCCACTAAAGGCACAGGGAGACATACATACAGACAAGCATAAAAAAGAGAACAGGAGAAAGCATTCTCATTCCCTCGTTGGACCATCAACAGAGTAAATGAGTTACTAAAGTACTCGATCTCCATTGTCACATTCTCCAGAATAAAAAACAATTGTACTTAGATTTTTTGTCTAGGATTTTTTTTACTCTTTTGTTTGTTAAACACATAAAGTTTTTTTTTGACTTTGGATAAATGGCAAACAAGGTGGTGACTCTGCTGGGGACTTTCTTCTCCGCTAATGAGAAGGTCGTGACTCAGTCCGATGTGGCGAAGTTGGGTTCAAACCAGAAGATGTTGGTATTATGCTTCGACCAACAAACTTTTGAGGAAATGCTTTCTGAAGGCAGCGCGAGTCCTTCTCCAAGGCTACAAAAGTCGAAGAAGACCCACAGGACATGGGTAGCAAAGGCCGTCGTACCTCGCCCAACTTTGGAGCATGCGCTCCCTATCTCCATCTTTGTAGCTGAGGGCCCACATCATGTGTACACCCAGGCAGTCCTTGTCCATGCGGCAGCCGTGCCTAAGGTGAATAATGCACAACACTCGAGCTCTAGCAAAGAAAAAATACTACGATGCAAGAATCTTGGGTGTTGGTGCCCCATCCATGCGTCCACAGCAAGGAACGCACAAGAAGAAGCATGCAGCATCAAACTCCAAACGCAGAAGGACAGCTGCATGCGGCCCCAATGCCAACAAAAGTTCTGTCTTCGACAGAATCTCATACGGTGCTGACTTCATGCGCCAGACTGAGAAAGGAAAAAATTCAAACCTGGAATCCTAGTACTAAGCACCGGTGTGTGGTGAGACAAGGAAGCCTAGGGAAGTTGGGCTCATCAAGCCCAAACAACTACTCAGGTGACTGATCGTCAGTGTATGGTGCTAACTATTATGCGTGTCCCTGACAGGAAGTTATACAAGATTGAACCATAAGTCCAGCCCACAGTGGCATAAGGACAGGTTCATGATCAAAATTATTCCACTGACGACCTGGGAAAGTTCTTGTACGAACCCCTGGTCAGAGAGAAAATGCAGCACATGTACACCCATGCTCTCGGCTTTGCCCTGCTCATAAAGAGGGTGTAAAGGTGAATCATCCCCCGCTTGACTTGCGTGACGTGATCAATCACAAGCGCAAGCCAAGGAAGAAAACTACGACATATGTGTTGTCCCCTCCTGAACACCATTATACCCATATCGTCGTCAACTATTGTTGTGGTAAAGTGGTACTACCTACAAACAGGTAGTCGGTATTTTAATGACTGCAACCAAGAGCACCCATCCGATAATGTCCCAGTATACAGGTGCAAATACCAGAAGAGGAGGAGTTGTTCCTCGCCCTATGATGCTGCACTTGGAAATCCTCTTCCACGAGGGGAGGCCAGAACTCCAGCACTTCCAACCCTCCACTCTCAGCGAGCATGCCGATGGGCCGGAGGTAAATAGCAGTACCTGTAGAAGGAGTTTTTCTGGGTACCCGCTCAAAGTCAAAACTGTCAACAACTGGGGGTAGTACTTTCTCGAGATTAAAGATAACTCCGCAAGTTGGGGGTAGCAATCCTCCAGAACACTACAATAACCCATCATTCCATGAAGATAGCGAATCTCAAAGAACGAATGTCGAGAATCCTGGGGGTATTCACCCTTATCCAAATGTAGTGCTTTCTGATGTCGGGGGTAGTATTCCCTCCGAATCCGAAGAAGATGTAGCACTATCAACTTTTCCAGAGGACTATTCAATGCAATAATCCGAGGTGAAAAGTGAGAGATCTATTGTCCCGTTTGTCTCTCCCTATGTCAGAATGGTATATATGGATAGGGAGGACGTCGAGGACACCAGCGACCGCCAATGCCTCGACACCTTGGAAGCAATAATGCACACCATGAGGGCATAAATGTAAGCCTTGATCTAGATAATGTTAGATATCAAGGCAAACATGGTCTCGCAATCGCCGAGGACCTCTGCGCAAGCAACCCAGGACCCCGGGACCAACGGGGACTCTAATGCAATCGCCCCACCCGCTGATGGCAATCATACTCTGCCTGGATCATCTACTCAACTTGTAACAGATGAGGCCATGATACCATACAGGAAATATGAGAATTTCGAGTTCGCCCATACTTAATGGTAAATTAGGACACACTACACGAGATGGGGTTACGACAACCATATCCTCTTGAGTAGAAAGATGTGTCATACCCGCCAAAGTACAAGCCCTTCTCCATGACTCCATTTGACGAAAAGTCATCACCCCACCAATACATGAGTACTTTAAGACAACAACAGGGCATATACCTCACAACGATGCCCTTCTCACCAAGCTCTTCGTCGGGGCATTGTACGGGGTAGCCTTCGATTTATTCTGTAGTCTTCAAGATAATTCCGTCTTCTCCTTCGACGACCTTAAACGTGTCTTCCTGGCCCAATTCTATGACGGAGGAAATTATATGACGATCTCATCCATGATGGACATCGCACAGAAAGAAAAAGATTCGGTGCGAGAATACATATATAGAACGACTCAGGCAAGCTGCACTCAGACTACCCCCATGAAATCTGGAGTCCACACTGATGGACACATGCAAAAAGAATTTGCTCCCAGCAGTAAGGCTTTGGATGGGCGCTACTCAGTTCAAAGACTGGACTATATTTATCATAAGTGTCATCTTCGACCAGAAAAATGTAAAGGACGCTCGACTGTTGGAAATACATATCCCTGTCGTTGATGAAAGGGGAAAGCGTCCTTATAACAACAATAATAACAACAACAACAACAACAACAACAATAATAACTAGGGCAGTAGTACTCGTGACGGCAAAAAGAACAAGGCCCTTACCGTCAACCTGTCTAAAAATTTACTTCGTCGGATCCGAAGCTGGCTAAGGCCCCAAAACCGAAAGAGACTTACTCTTTCGACGACGATGATGTGATGGTAATCTTTGACATGCTGACGAAGGGTAACAAGCTTCGGCTCCCCGACATCAAATGCCCCGATAAGGAGGATCAGGTCGATAACCCCAGGTACTGCCACTAACATCGGTTCATCAACCACCTAACACGGGTTTGCTACGTATTGAAGCGATACATACAATGTCTGCTTGAGTCCAAATCTCTCACCATAGACTTTGAGGACGAGACGATCACCGTCAACATGATATCTCTTTATTTTGGGGACTTTCCAGTAACGTAGGCCTAAGATGGTGTTGTCCGAATTCCAAGGGCAACAATATTGGTTGTTAATCTCCCTCCAGCTTGCAACCAAGAAGCCAGGTTGGTACCTCTTAGTACACCTCGGGGTGAGGTCATATAGGTTCATCCAGATCTCGTCCAGGACATGATACAGAAAGTAGTACCCATTGCCGCTAAGTCCAGAGGAAAGAAGTCTAAAGTTTGCCATATGGTTTCTCCTTCCAACGAGAAAGCTGTGGCAGGAGCGACAAGGTCGGGACTGGCCTACCAGCACGAATATGATGCTCCCAAAAATGTTATACCGCCAAACACCATACCTGGTATGTCGAATCCAGGTATGTCTCAGCCTCCCGCAACAGACAAACAAAAGCAGACTCGCTTTGAAAAGCCTTTGTGGAAGGATACAGCACAGGGGATGGAGAAGCCCTACAACTTTGATATATTAGCACAATTTGCTAATACTCCAGCTAAACTATCGCTCTTTGAGCTGATATGTCTCTCCAAAGACACCCGGGATGCTCTAAGCGAGACATTACAAAATATTGCCACTCCTTGTTTCCAATATACGTACTTGGAACTTATTCCTACTTGTTGGCATTTTTGTTTGTTTGGTTATAGGTCAAACCAATTTTTTGAGAAGTGGGGTTTATGGGTTTAATATGAGGATAGGACTTGGTCATGATTTGAACCATGGTTTAACCAAACCCTATCCACATATATATACCAAAACCTCTCTCTCTTCATTCTTCCATTTCTTTTCTCTCTCTTAGGTTTTCTCTCCCTCTCCATAGGTAAGTATACCTTGCATGAGAAATAAAGAAACCCTCCATGTTATTAGTTATTTTGTTTGTTATGTGATTCTCATTATGTTCAGTACTTGAAATTTTTTGTTTTGATGGATAGATTAGCCTAGATCTATATTTTTAGTTAGAGCTTTTATGGGTATTGTAAGTTTTCTTGGATTTGATCTCTAAAAACTAATTATTTTCAAAAACTATTTGTTCTATCTTGAGGAGCATTTGATTCTAAGTGATTTAAAACTATACTTTGTTAGATTTTGGATTCGTATGAGGTTTCTATAGAAGAAATAAATTTTGGATTTCGGAGTTTCCGCTATAGCCGAAACCTGCTGTTGGAGAAGACGAATTTTGTATGCAGCCTGGAGGAGCATGCGGCCTGGAGTAGCATAAGTCCTGGAGGGTCATGCAGCCTGGAGCAGTATGCGGCCGACAGTCCATGCGGCGTTTGTCTCATGCGCCAAGTTGGTGCATGCAGCTTAGCTATTTTATTTGGATATTTTTTTATTATATTGGTTGACCTTGACAATTGTTTGTGATTGATCCTAGGGAAGAATGGATTTAGTGACCCGATCTTGTGATAGACATGACCATATGCTAGGAATTGACTATGTCATAAATAAATAACCAGTTAGGTGTATAACATAAGCTTTGTGTTCCAATAATATCAAGACTTATGTGACCCATTGATTAGTTGGTAATTTGACTCGAATACTTGTATCCGTGCTGATACCATTTTCTACATGCTATGTGTTACATGATTAATGTGCACTGAGGTACGGCATAACTTGCTACGTGCTTTGTGATTACATATTTCGGGTTGTGCATCGAGAATTCCCCCTATACTACGCGATATGTGATATCATTATATTATTTCTCCAACACGGGCATGGTATATGGGTCAACTACCTAAGCATGGCTAGGACATGTTGTTTATTGCATCACGCTCGGGTGAATCCAGTTTGAGCTATTAATTGACAAAGTGGATTCGTATCTAGCGTGGACCGTACTACGGTATGATATATAGGAGGATTAATCATGTGACCATGGCATGTGATTCCTAACATAACCATAGGGTTAATCTAGGCAACTAAAACTGGTAAAACATTGAGAGGGATGAAATCCCGAGATCGTGTACATTAGCCACTTCAAACTATCGTCATGACGTGCAAGGCTGACCCCCATGGATATTGGTCACGTTCGCACTAGTGGACGACAATATCCGAATACTTATATTGTATAATGCAATCTATATGATTTAAGCACGATGACCTTACGAGGTACCAGTGCATAATATACAATGTGCTATGTGTATACGATGGCTCGGTTAGCCCCGCTAAACAGCTCATGATCTGAGAATTTCTTTATACATCTGTTCTGAGATAACACAGACTCCACAATAGTAAGTCGTACAAGTGATTGGCCGTTATAGCTTGATTTGATTATGATTGTATTATTTTGTTAGTAGTCTAGGGATACGGACTATCATAGTACGATAGTTCAATCCTTGTCCTTGTTTGGTTGTAGGGTTGGACTGTTATGCTAAGATAGACATGGACCGAAGCCACGACGTAGAACCTATATTATATCTATCTATTATTTGGGTTTTGTTTCTCTATTTTGTGCTTCCTTTGTGGTACTTGCTAGTTTGGGTCTAACCCTACTAGTTTTGCATGGCCAGGTTTTGAGCCAGTTCCAGAAGATCCAGCTTATTTCTTCCTTCCTGATGGCGCACACCAAATGGATGGCCACTGAAGGGCACGAGTGAGTTTTTTCTTCCCTGCTCATTATTGCATATTTTATTCTTTTGGGCATTTAGCCATCGGTACCTTTTAGCCGACAAGTCTGAATATTTAGTTTCCGTTACATGATTGTAATTAATCAGACTGCAGCTGATCATGATCGTGTACTTTTGCTACTATGCCATCTTTATTCTATTTTGCATAGCTGGTTTCTAGAATATTTTGGCAGGACATTTGGGATGCCTTACTTTCTTGTCATATATATTCTTTGTTTACTACTTTTTACTTGACGGGTTGAGATAATAGATGTTCTTTATAACCTAGGTGACTTGATTATAGTTTGCACCCCTTGTCTAGTTACAGCCGTGATCGTCGTACCACGTATAATACCTTGTACAGGATAGTTGGCCATATCCGTCTCCGTATTTCGGTACTAGGGCATGACAAGGTTTTAGTGTTGGCCCATGCATGTCTATATTTTTAGACTTATGGTGGGTTATGGTCATTGGAGTCTCAATCAAACATGTGCCTTTGAAATCCAGAATTCATTCTTCTCGAAGCCCTGCTTGACTATCAAATCAATTATTTCCTTGATCCTTTTCATCATGTTCTTGATGTTTTTTATCCTTTTCTTTAGGGCTTTTTTCGTTGCTGGAGCAGCAGGCATGGTCAGATAGGATTCCCCTGGGCAATAACAGAAGGTAGCACCTGCTTAGAGTCAGATTCAGATAGAGCCAGTAGTTAAGCAAGCTGGCACAATGGAACCAAAAGTTGGATTTGTTGAGCAACCAACCCCTGAGATCCCTGTACCCTAAGTAGTACCAGTGATACTTAATACTTCGGTATTATTAGAGATCCTCCGAGGAATGATGGCTACCCAGCAGCATCAGATGGCAGTACAACAACATCAGCAGTTTTAACAACAATAGCAGAATATCTTGTTGAGTCAGGGCTTATAAACGGCTCTAGAGAGAGACAAAAGGACTGATTTGGGGGCATCAATTAGATTTTATCGACTTAACCAGAGATACTTCGACGACATGGAGGATACAATCACGACAGATGCATTGCTCTAATATATCGAAGTTATTCTGGCAGCGGCAAAGGTTCCGGATGATGAGCAACTTGACCAGGTCTGATTGTTGCTTTCGACCTTGATCGTGATTGGTGGGCATCTGTAGAGGTTGTCTTGAGGCGTCCTATCCCTTGGGACAGTTTTAGGACTAGGTTTCAATCTAAGTATTTTGGAGTCATAGTGCAGTATAACCGCCAGCAGTGGTTTATCAGTCTTAAGTAGGCCGGACAGACTATAGATGGATATACAGTCAAGTTCTGTCGGCTGAGTAGATTTACTCTGACTATGGTGGCTATGGAGTTAGACAGAGCAATGATATTCCAGCAGGGGCTTCACCTGGAGATTTTTACAGCTGGTAGAGGGGCAAAACTAAAAGACTTATAAGGAAATATTGATAGCAGTTAGGAGGCACGAGCTGAGCATGCAGAGATTTTCAGCTAGGACAGGAGGCCAGAAGAGGTCTCATGCTCAGATTGGAGGAACGACAGTACCCCGAATGTCAGCACCATCCCCAGGCGTTCGTATCTATGACTTATTGCCGCGAAGGACGACGAATTCAAAAATAATGGTTCCACCTTGCCAGCAACCGAGGCAACAACGTCACGGTATGTAGGTGGGTTACACCTATGGTGGCAATGGAGGCCAAAAAGAGACGTGTGCAGAGCGGCGAATGGGATTTTCTTATGGTGTAGTGATCCAGATCACAAGATTGTTAATTGCCCGGTGATGTAGAGGTAAGGAGGGTCAGCTCAGCAATTTTTGGCACTACCAGCACCAGGGGCAGTGCAGTACAGAGGGCCAGCAGTAGCAGCACGACCAGTGGCTCAACATCCATTATTGACGTAGGGACAAATGTTCTGACATAAGGACCAGCAATAGGGCCAACAGAGGATACAACAGCATTACCAAAGGAGGCCACAACAAGGAGCACAACAAGGCGAAGGGCCGGCATTCACTTTATCAATGGAGGAAGCTTTGGCATCAGGTGATGTAGTGGCAGGTAACATTTCTGTCGTATATTTTCTGCAATAACATTAATTAATTCAGGAGCTTCATATATATTTGTATCTGCACAATTTGTGACACGTATTGGATTGGAGTTCGGTGCATTGCCAGGGAGGTTGAATATACTCACTGGTAATAGGCTCGAAGTAGTTAGTAGAGTGTGTATAACATGTCTAATCATAGTGTGCAGGCATTTATTACCCGCCAAGTTGATCGAGCTTCCTATGGTAACTTTCACATTATCCTAGGCATGGACTCGCTGAGATACAGTCATGTTACGATAGATTACCATAGGGGTAGAGTGTTATTTATTATCCCAGGCACAGAAGAATTCGTACTTGAAAGAGTTATGAGAGACCAGTGTATAGACAGAGTTACAGCAGTAGCAGTAGTAGAAGAATAGCAGATTCCCTAGGTAGTCGAAGAGTTTCTAGAAGTCTTTCCCGATGAACTTCCAGGTTTACCCCTAGTGAGATATGTGGAGTTTTGCATAGAGTTGATTCCCGGAGCAGGACCAATATCTTGTAAGGTCCACCAGATGGCACTATCAAATTAGACATGTTGTACCAACACGTAGAAGAGCTAAAGTCAAGGAAGTTCATTCGAGCTAGTGGATCATCTTGGGGAGCGCTAGTGGTTCTAGTGAAGAAGAAGGATGGGTCATCATGGTTATGTATCTACTACAGGAAGTTGAATGCAGTAACAATGAAGAACAAGTACCCAAGTCACGTCCCAGTCCCAAAATGCATAGGACTAGAAACACGTAAGCATACCAGCCCTATGTATATGGCAACTCCAATATATGGATACCATGATACACACGTACGCTGTAATATGAATATAAACTCACATGTGGTATAAATATAGTGTCGCAAGTCATAGATATACTAATCTCATCCACACAACAGTCACAGAAAGGAATATAACTAAACTAGAATAAAGAGTCTGAATAATCCATAAATAATAGTCGGGTGGAGACAAATCCACTACCAATGACTATATCAATACTAAAATAAGGGAGAAGGGTAAATCTACAATATAAATAAGATAATGATAGGAGTGTATCAGCGAAGCAATCCATCGCTAGAGATAATCACTGATGCTCAGAAGGTATGACCTCCTCGAAAAAGATAAGTAGTAAGTCCTGATCCGTGCTCCTGTGAATAGTCATGAACATCTACACCTGGAAAGGGACCAGGTCCTCAGAGGGACGTAACAAGATACAGAAAAGCAAGCCAATTTGAATACAGTAAACATGCATAATATTTGAAAATAAATAAGTACGCTGTACAAGACAATCTATATGAATGCAAATGAGGATAATTTTTCAACGTATAGGCAAGGGTAGGCTACTCGATCTAATCTCACAACTCACACGCACGTCCATGAACATCATCAGCCGACATACCGCGGGGGTAGCGACCCTCGTGACCCCATCAATCGACATACCGCGGGGGTAGAGACCATCGGACACGACCACCATAGTGCGTGCTAGTTACTACGGTGTTACCAGAGTGGTTAAAGCCCATACTCCTACTGATTGTCCTCTATGATACTAAGTGTCAAGTGTGTGTCAACATATCTAATATATATTAATGGCTGAAAGAAACTACACATGCAATAAATATACAGAAATGCAATAAATATACAGAAATACAATAAATATACAGAAATATACTAAGCATGCAAAATACTGTTAGCACTTTTGGCAAGTTATCTTGCCTGGTCTGAAAAGGATGAAGTCCCAACTCAAGGCATCGTCCGATCTACCCGTCATATAAATTAAACAAGTTAGGTTACAAAAGTAGGTGAATAGTTTCGCTATTTTAATCTATTTTAACTCTGAATAAAATAACCTAAATTAGAATTTTTAATCTTATTATAATCTAATTTTATTGTTAACCTCTAATTTTGGTACAAAGAAAGTCAACTTTAAGGATTTGTGATCCGTGGCACGCAAATCGAGGCAATCCGTTGACCAAAAAGTCAACCAACTTAAATCCTAGATTTGTTTGTAGAAACTTATAGATTTCAATGCTACACGAACGCTGGAATCGACCGTTTCATAAAATCACAAGTCGGTAAAGAGTTATGGCCACAAGGGCGCACAGATGACAGTTTTCGGTGGTTTCCTATTGACGTCTACGTTGCATGAATTTTACAGTAGATTAAATTTCCATGTTAAATTCTGTAAAAATAATTTTCTGGAAGCTCATCATGTCAGCTTTCTGAAACTTCAAACGGTTTGTAATTCCGAGTTCGGGATCTCCAGAAATCTCAAAAATACCAAAATGCGTCTGATTTCGGACAGCTGGCACTTTTAGAATTTTTCGGAAAAATAGGTTCTGAAATTATTAAAATAATTTATGTATTCAAAAAATAACCTTGATATGGTTCTAACAAAAAAAACTGGAGCGCGTTTGGAGTCCGGAGCTAGGAGATATAGTCTTTTTAATTCGTCATAAATAGTAAAAAATGAGGCTGAATTTATGACGAATTTTGACTATTTTTGGACGAAAAATAGGGGAATCTGGGGAAGAAAAATATGAAGGATGAGGTATTTATAATGGTGGACACTACTTAATTAAATACTACTAGGATTGGTTAATTTGGATAGGATTATAGTGAATTTAAATAAGGATAGGATATGCATGAAGTTGCTTTCCTATTAGGTTCAGGATTTGAATTAATTTAAAATAGAGTTTGAATTTATCTCAATAATTTATAATCTTAAATATAATTAAAGATAATACAAATAATTTATAAAATCTTATTAATAACTATTAACACTAAATTAGCATCTATCTAATATTAAGACTATATATCCAAATAAATCCTAAATAATTTTAAAAATCTAAATAAATTTCTTAAAATTCTAAATAAATTACAGAAAAAAATAATTAAATATTTTAAATTAAAATAAATATTTGGTAGGAACAACATACAAGTATGGTCATATAGTAAATCATAGAAGTCCTAGAAATTTACGTTCCCTATGTTTTAATTACCTAAAAATTCTAGAAAAATCTCCAAAAATCTAAAATAGCCTAAAAATAATTCTAAGTAAATATTTATATAAGTAAATATATCAAAAAAATTTATTTTCTAATTAACTAAGACAATACTCTAAAAAAATTCAAAATTTAAAATAATATATAATAAATATAATAATATAAAATACACACAAAATATCTATTTTGGGTGAGGGGGTTTACAATCCATTACCAAGAATCGATGATTTATTTGATCAGTTGAGCAAGGTTAAAGTTTTCTCTAAGATCGAACTCCGATCGGGGTATCAACAAGTAAGAATTTGGGAGCAAAACATACCCAAGACAGCATTTAGGTCTCGATATGGGCATTAATAATTCTTAGTTATGTCATTCGAACTGACTAATGATCCAATAATATTTATAGATCTTATTAATCGGGTTTTTATGCCATACTTGGATCAGTTCATGGTAGTGTTTATAGATAACATTCTCGTATATTCCAGTAGCAAATATGAGCATGAAGAGCATATTTGAAAGGTCTTGCAAATTCTAAGAGAGCACCAGTTACGCCATGTTTAGCAAGTGCGAGTTTTGGTTAGATCACGTGTCATTCTTGGGTCACATCATCTCCGGAGTAGGAGTGGAGGTAGATCCAAGGAAGGTTGAGGCCGTAGAAAGTTTGCCAGTTCCAAACATATTAGCAGAAGTGCGTAGTTTTCTTGGCTTGGAAAAATACTATAGAAAATTTGTGTCAAATTTTGCAAGGATCTCAGCACCATTGACTAGGTTGACATGTAAGGAGGTTAAGTATGATTGTTCGATGGAATGTCAGGTAGCATTCAAGGAGTTAAAGAAGAGATTAATTTTGGCACCAATTCTCACGCTTCAAGCAGGTTTCGGAGGGTTTACGGTGTAATATGATGCATCTAACAAGGGACTTAGGTGTGTATTGATGCAACACGGAAGGGCGATAGCTTACGCATCTCTGAAGCTTTGATATAATAAGAAGAACTATCCAACGCACGACTTAGAGTAGGCAACAATGATGTTTGCACTTAAGTTATGGAAGCACTACTTATATGGCGATCAGGTAGAAATATTAATGGACCACAAAAGTCTGAAGTACGTATTCACTTAAAAGGACTTGAATATGAGACATAGGAGGTGACTACAATTGATAAAGGACTATGATGTGGAACTCCAATACCTTCAAGGCAAGGCTAATATAGTAGCAGGCGCTCTTAGCAGGAGAGATAGTGCATTTGTATTGATATCACAGTGACATATCCTAGAAGATATTCAAGAAATGGATATAGAGATATTATTGCCACAGGACGTATGAGTATTGGCCAATTTACAGATTCAATCTACTTTAGTTAAGAGGATTAAGACAGCTCAGGTAGAGGATTCGAAGGTCCAGAAGCTTCGGGCAGAGTGTAAGTCCGGTCTACGAAAGGAGTTGACGATTCATGCGGATGGAACGATAATATTTGGAAATCGTCTTTGTATACCTAGTGGAGATATTCGACAGGAAGTTATGACCGAAGTCCATAGTTCCCAGTACTCAATGTCAAGAAATAGGAGGCACCAAGATGTGTGATATATTAAGAAACACTTTTGGTGGAATGGAATAAAGCGGGAGATAGCATGATTTGTCTCTCGATGTCTGATATATTAACAAGTGAAGGACGAGCAGCAGAGACCGGCATGATTATTACAACTACTTCCTATTCTGGAGTGGAAGTGGGAGCATATCACAATTTACTTTGTAACTAGTTTACCTAGAGCCCCGACTAGTCGAGATGCAGTTTGGGTAATAGTGGACCGTCTAACGAAAGTGGCTCACTTTATTCATTTTTTGGGTAGGATAGTCTACAAAATAGTTGTCAAAGATGTACATGCGATAAATAGTAAAGTAGCACGGGATCCCAGTAAGCTTAGTTTTGAATTAAGACACACGATTCACTTCTCAATTTTGTAAGTACCTACATCAGAGTTTAGGCTCCAAGTTGAGATTTAGTACCGCTTACCATCCTCAAATAGATGGGAAATCGAAAAGAATCATCCAGGCGTTGGAAGATATGCTACAAGCTTGTACCTTGGACATTGGCGGGTCTTGGGAAGATAACCTTCATCTAGTCGAATTCTCATAAAATAATAGTTATCAAGCAAGCATTCAGATGACTCCCTTTGAGGCACTATACGTAAGATAGTGCAGGTCACTGTTGGCATGGGATGACATCGGTAAAAGGAAACTATTGGGCCCAAAAATGATCACACAAACAGTAGAAGTTGTCAAGAAGATTAGAGAGCGGCTTTGGGTTGCGCAAGATTGGCATCGACATTGGACAAATCAGCATCGTAGGCCTTTAGAGTTCTCTATCGGCGACCATATATTCTTGCAGATTTTGCCAACCCGTGGAGTCATTATATTTGGGGTTCACGAGAAGCTTAGTCTGTGATACGTCGGTCCGTTCGATATTCTCGAGCGGGTAGGCGATATTGCTTATTATCTTGTCCTTCCGCCATTGCTACATGAGGTACACGATATATTTTATGTATCTCGATTGTGTAGGTATGTTCCAGATCCGAGTCATATTCTCGATCACTCTGAATTAGTCGTTGGTACCGATTTATCATAAGATGAGCAACCCGTATCCATATTGGACCGAAGAGAGAAGGTTCTCAGAAACCGGACTATTTCTCTTGTCCGGTTTGCCTGGGCCATCACTCTCTTGGGGAATCGACATGGGAGCGCGAGGATGACATTCGATTCCGGTACTCACACCTATTCGATTCAGAAGGTATATTCTTTCTTACGCCTTCGTATCTCGGATTCTGTGATCATTGATCACCTATGTGTTGTGATGTTGCTTTGCTTCATTATATGTGGTTGCTTGCATGTGTAGATTAGCTTATAGATTGGTATCGTGATTGTCCTGACTTCTCTAGCTATACTTTGATCCAAATTTCGAGGATAAAATTTTTCTAAGGTGAGTAGAGATGTCACTCCATGTTCCTAATATACGTATTTGGAACGTATTCCTGCTTGTTGGCATTTTTGTTTGTTTCGTTGTAGGCCAAACTAATTTTTTGAGAAGTGTGGTTCATGGGTTTAATATGAGGATAGGACTTGGTCATGGTTTGAACCATGGTTTAATCCAACCGTACCCATATATATATATATATATATATATATATATATACCAAAACATTTCTCTCTATTCCTTCTTTCTTTTCTTTTCTTTTCTCTTTATTAGGTTTTCTCTCCCTCTCCATAGGCAAGTACACCTTTAATGGGAAATGGAGAAACCCTCTATATTATTGGTCCATTTTATTTATTTTGTAATTCTCATTATATTTAGTACTTAAAATTTTTTGTTTTGATGGATGGATTAGCCTAGATCTACATTTTTAGTTAGAACTTTTATGGATTTTATGAGTTTTTTGGATTTGATCTCTAAAAACTTTTTGTTTTTGAAAACTATTTATTCTATCTTGAGGAGTATTTGATTCTAAGTGATTTAGAACTTTACTTTGTTAGATTTGGGGTTCGTACGAGATTTCTATGTAAGAAACATATTTTGGGTTTCAGTATTTCTGCCATGGCCGAAACCTGCTGTTGGAGAAGACGAAATTTGTATGCAACCTGGAGTAGCATGCGGCCTGGAGGAGCATGTGATCTGGAGTATTATGCGGCCGACAGTCCATGCGACGTCTGTCTCATGTGCCAAGTTGGTGCATGCGGCTTAGCTATTTTATTTGGATATTTTCTTGTTCTATGTGGTTGACCTTGATAATTGTTTGTGTTTGATCCTAGGGAAGAATGGATTTAGAGACCCGACCTTATGCTAGACATGACCATATGCTAGTAATTGACTATGTCAGAAATGATTAACCATCTAGGTGCATAACATGAGCTATGTGTTCAAATGCGATCAAGACTTATGTGACCTATTGATTAGTTGGTAATTTGACTCGGATACTTGTATCCGTACTGATATAATTTTCTACGTGCTATGTGTTACATGATCAATATGTACTGAGGTGCGACATAACTTGCTACGTGCTATGTGATTACATGTTTCGGGTTGTGCATCGAGAATGCCCCCTTTACTATGCGATATATAATATCATTATATTATTTCTCCAGCACGAGCATGGTATGTGGGTCAAATACCAAAGCGTGGCTAGGACTTGTTGTTTGTTGCATCACGCTCGTGTGAATCCAGTTTGAGCTATTAATTGACAAAGTGGATTTATATCTAGCGTGGACCGTACTATGGTCCGACATATATGAGGATTGATCATGTAACCATTCCTGTAATTCCCAAAATAATCATAGGGTTAATCTAGGCAACTAAAACTGGTAGAACATTGGAAGGGATGAAATATTGAGATTGTGCACATTAGCCACCTTAGACTATCGTCATGACGTGCAAGGTTGACTCTATGGATATTGGTCACGTTCGCACTATTTGGCGGCAATATTCGAATACTTATATTGTACAATATGTTCTATGTGATCTAAGCACGGTGGCCTTACGAGGGATCGATGTATAATATATAATGTGCTATGTGTATACGATGACTCGATTAGCCCCGCTAAATAGCTCACGATCTGAGGATTTTTTTATGGATCTATTCTGAGATAACTCAAACTCCACAATAGTAAGTCATACAAGTGATTGGTCGTTATATCTAGATTTGATTGTGATTGTATTATTCTGTTAGTAGTATAGGGACATGGACTAATGTTATGACCCGCACCCGAATATTCAGGCACGAGTACGTGGGTACGTCTAGCCTATGCCGCAACATCGGCGGTAGAACGCTGTCTAGGTCAACTCTACTATCTAAACATCTCACACAATATATATAAGGTACATGTCAATCATCTCAACTCTAAACGGAGGAATAATATGGTATCTCACAAATGTAACTATACTCAATCACAGTGCAAACTAAGGAAGATAAAGCATGAATGGAATAATGAAAGAAAGAGAATCACAATACAATCCACAAGACTGAAATAATATATATGCCAAGTCTCAATAAAAGTCTAATACAAGTCCAGCAAAATAACTAAACCTCATCAGGATCTGGTACTAAGTCATCATGGTCTACAGGAGTATCCTCTATTGGTATGCCCTCCTGCAGTCTGTAGAATGTGGGACAGTGATCTATGAGCCAATCATCTGGAAAAATATATCTAGTCAGGATTGGAGCAAAGTATATATCTCTTAAAGCAATTTCAAATACATAATCGAGCATATAAAACAGATAATATAAAAGAATACAAGATAACTGAATAACAGAATAAAATGAACTAGAGTGAACATATAATGTACTGGAATGAAAAATAAGCAATATGAATATCTGCAATATAAAGGAATAACAAAAATCTAACTAAGGTGCCTTGGAATATAAGTTTATTATGTGATCGGTTTAGGTTGAACACGAATATAATAAGATAACTCGATTACAAGTATGGTATGTAATCGATATGTACACGAATACACTGGAGATTTGATCACATAACTAACTCCTAATCCTCCATCCCCAACTAATACCAATGGATCCAATCATGACACGTTACGAACACGAATATGGGCACACTGAACAAGAGCAGTGTGTGTACACGAATATAAGCACATTAAACACAAGCAGTATGTGAACATAAAATACAATAAATTAATACCTGATACACACGATGAAATACATGTGAAGGAGTACCCGCTGAACATGGTAAAGGATAACATCTCCTGACAGGATCTATATGTACCTGTCCGTGAAACCACTATATCAGAATTAAGTATACAATTCTAGAACATGAGATATATACACTATTATGTAATAAAAACTAACAGAGAAATATACTCGCCTGAGGTCCTGAGCATGGTGTGTCTCTCAATGCCAAAGCTAGTATCATACTGTCCTATTTATGGTATATTGCATCAATACAAGGTTTTGGATTAAAAATAAGTTAGACTAGTTCAATTCTAGGTCATAAAGTCATTTCTAAGTCAAAACAGTCAAACTAGGTCAACTCTAGGTCAAACTAGTCAAATTTGGTCAAACTAGCTATTTCTAGGTTGTATGAGTCCATCTTTAGGATATTGGGTCCATACACTATGTAACTAGGCTATACTAGCTATGCTAAGATACTAGGATACCAAAAAAATATCGTATCATAAAATACGCAAGTTATTAGATATGAAAATACTATAATATATATATATATATATATATATATATATATATATATATATATATATATATATAGTACTCTTAGCTAACTAATGCTAAGTGGATACCTTGGCTTTGAACCAATGCAGTATTACACCACTTACACACCCATCTTGATACATAAACTCAATACCTTTAGTATAAACCAATACCTTGACATTACCTTGGTATCACAAGGTACTCCAAATTCTAACATATAACTAACTACCTATACACCTAACTATATACTAACATGCATTAAACTGATACAATACTATACTAACTACCTACTAACATACCTCTATACTTAATATCCGTACCCAAGATACCTCAACTCTCATTACCTTGGTATCACATAAGGTAATCTAGAAATAATACTAACCAAAGCTAACTAGTTCTTATCTACATATATATCTCTCTTCTATATATTTATAACTTAGTAACAATATATATATATATATATATATATATATATATATATATATATATATATATATATATATATATATATATATATATTTTATCAATATGTATATGTATATAACTAACTAGCTACCTTTACAACTCACTGACTTGAGCTATAAGTTCAAGGCTAACCTCCCATTTCTCAAGTGCACAACATGTTGAGTTGCTTCTGTACATGCTCTTTGCAGTTGCAGCTCTTGCTGTGCATTTGCTTTAGCTGCTGCAGCGGCTACCCTTGTTGTTGTACATGCTCTAGCTGTTGCAGCTGCTGCTCTTGCTGTTGCAGTTGCTCCTCTTGTTATTGCTGCTGCAGTTGCTGCTTGCTACTGCAGTTGCTCCTCTTGTTGTTGCTGCTACAGCTGCTGCTCTGGCTGTTTTAGTTGTTGCTTGCTACTGCAGTTGCTCCTCTTGTTGTTGCTCTCCCACTGTGCATGCTGATACCAGCAATCCGACCCCTTCTCACTGATACACTAACACTCGACACTCGACACTCACACACTCACACGATACATATATATATCTACATATATATAAAAACAGATACCAAACATACTTATATATACACTCTTATATATATATATATATATATATATATATATATATATATATATATATATATATATATATATATACATACAATAACCATGCTAGTGATGTATATCAACTCCCATTCTTTCATGGCCATCTATACATCAAAATAAAAATATAGAACATATACATATATATCATATAAAAAATATAATTATATCACTCTAATAGCTATAACCAAGTTATATTGAATTAAGATGCAAAAAAACAAACACGTGGAGTGCACCGCACCCGTATCAGACTCATTCTATGATACGTTTGCGATACGGCTCCACCAAACAACCAATCGTATTCCGAAGGACACAAGTCTAAAATCATAATTATGAACAACAGGGAGAGTTAGCTACTCGACTACGTGTCTGTGTCAAATGTGACATGCTCAAACCCCCTGTGTCAGAAGAAAATTACCAAATTAATCTGTATTGCCAAATTGTCGGGATACGGCCTACACGTATCCAATTATAGACACGACACTAGTCACACACAATTAATCACATGTCAATTTGGTCTAATTGACATATTGACAAACACAAGATATGCCTATCTCGAAATTCCCCAAAATTAACACAAAATACCACATAACTTTCTTCATAGGCCTCCTATGAACCTAATTCCAATTCCTATGGGTAGCCTTAGAACATGAGAGGGTTCCAAATAATTAAATTACAGATTTAGAGTCTAATTAGAGAGAAAAAACTAAATTGCACCTATTGGGAGATAGATTCCCAATGAAATCACAAAATTGGGTGTCAAGAGCCTCCAACTTGTAGATCCTTGCTCCTCCTTGTAGATCCTTGCTTCCTCCTTGTAGATCCTTGTTATAATAGCCTCCAATAAAGAATATGAAAGGAATTGGAAAGAAATTTGAGTAGGAATTGGTGTGGGAATGAAGAAATTTGGAAGAGAAAAAATTATATATCTAGATTTGGAATGACAAATAAGGAGAGTCTCTCCCCACTCCAATAGGTGGCCGGCCCTTAACATCCTCCAAGCTACTATTAATTGTCCAAAATACCCATTGGGGCTTGTCATGAAGAAATAATTAAGGAGGAAAGATTCTAGTCTAATTAGTTTCATTAATTAATCCATCCTCCTAATGAATGGGCTTACTATTGGGCTCAATTCTAACTAGAATTAAATAGTGGTCCATGGATCTAAACTAAACTAGTTAGGTCCACTAACAGAAGCCCAAATAAAATCTAATATCTAACAATAAATAAATATTTACAACATACATAATATTTAATATTATATTCCTAAAATAAAAATACCCATGCCAAATTATTAAACTACCCCTAGTTGGAAAAGTGAGGGTAACAATCCTACCTACCTTAAAAAAATTGTTCTCGAAATTAAGGAAGAAACTAACTACCTAAAGCAATCAAGACAAGCAAAGAAAGAATTATACCTCACGGCTCAAACATGTAGAAGCATAAAAAATACGCTAGGGAGTTATACGCGTAAAATCCCCAACATGCATGAAGCTCGCATAAAACAGAGCTTCAGCACTGGGTGGCGTAAGATATGACTTCAGAGCCATTGGCGTACAGCAGAGCTTCAACGCTATACAGCGTAAAATAGAGCTCTAAAACAACCAGCATAAAACAGTACTTCCAGACTGCTTTGGCGTAAAAAGGTTGCTACATCGCCACTCTTCGTAAAACATGTCTGCTTTTAATGCAGCATGAAGTTGTACGAGAAACTCTTCGTATTCCTCGAATGAACCTGTCAGATAAAACAGTGAACATGACTCATGACAAAGAGTACTGCACGACGATCAAGAGGACGGCTGTAATGATGATTCTGCACAGAGACCTAGGCTGTCGTTTAGTGACATAATCCTTGATATAAGACGTTGTTTACGCATTCAAGGAATACGCTGCCTATTCTACACAGGCAGACAGGAGCTTTTACACTCAAGATGAGACGAAATCAGACGCCACGTCAAAAGCTGTTCTTCGTACAGAACTCGAGGCACGTCTCTGCAGTTAATGCCCGAGATGGGGGCAGATCTCTGCATTTAATGCACGAGATTTGGTTTTACTTTTAATGACTTGGAGAGCTAAAGTTAGGGCTAATACGTCAACATTACCATTCCTGCATTTTATGCCAACTCAGGCTATTTTCAACTATAGGAGCACGCCGTACGCTATCTCCTCGAAATACGCCAACTCAGTCTATTTTCAACAATAGGAGCACGCTGTATGCTATCTCCTCGAAATACGCCAACTCATGCTATATTTCCAAAGGTATGTGATAAGGCTATTTGGCCCAGAATATGCTTAAGACCTCAGTCAAGGAAGTATAATTGGCTAGTTTACGCTGGTTACCTACCTATGCAGCATCAAAACAGCTACTTGACTTTTACGCCAACAAAACAGCTACTTGACTTTTACGCCAACAAGATAACTATTTGGCTTTTACACCATCAAAATAGCTACTTTACTTTTACGCCATCAAGACAGCTACTTGGCTTTTACGCCATCAAGACCGCTACTTGGCTTTTACGCCAAGAGGACAACTACTTGGCTTTTTACGCCAACAAGATAACTATTTGTTTTTTATGCCAAACGAGACAGTTATTTGGCTTTTATGCCAACCATCTCTACGCGAGGGGCAGTTATCTACGTGGCTTGCATGCCGTGATCTTTGGAACAGTTATACGCGTTACCTCATTATGGGACATGCATCACACGCAGATTCAGGAGATCATTCAGACGTGGGTAGTAGTTATTATAACCGCCGCGTAAAAAGCGCATCTCTCTCCGCTGTTTGGTTTCTATGCAGACCAATTAGTTACTGTGACCGAGCTCTATAAATAGAGATATCCGGCCAGAGAAGAACAGGGTCAAAAAAAAAAAGGTCGACAAGTCGATCAGTCAAGGTCAAAAAGATACCAGAGAGATCAGAAAGAGAGCTCATACAGAGAGTGTTGATTGGCAACTTTGACAACAAGAGTCCAATCCTCCCTGCAGTCTTTGAAGCTTCTTTTTCTTTTTCTACAACACTTTTTCGTCATCGTGTGGTCCAAGGGACAAAGTAATCGACCGCAGATCAGACTCCTATAGCAATATTTTCCCAGAATCATTTTTTGTTGTACTTAACATCCTCGTATAGGATTAATTGTACTTCTTTTTCTTGTTTGTAAACAAAGAAAGGGTTTCGTATAAACCTAGTTTTATTTATTTCGTTTATTATCAAACAAAACAGATAAGGATATCGGTCGTGCATCTCGACCTCTCGTTCCCAGGTACTCTCTCCTGGCGAGTGATGCCTCCATGCGACGCACTCCAAAGGAATGGTCTGGTTCCTCAGCACCTTCTCTCTCTGATCCAGAATCTCAACTAGCTGCTCTGGATAGTTACGAGTAGGACCCACCTCTATCTTCGAGTGATCCAACACATGACTAGGATCTGCCACATACCGTCTTAGCTGCGACACATAAAATACGTTGTGCACTCCCTCCAATGCATGTGGTAAGGCTAGTCTGTAAGTAACTGCACTGACTCTCTCGAGAATACTGAAAGGTCCGATGAATCATGGACTAAGCTTTCTGCCTCCAACAAAATAAATTGTGCCCCATGTCAGAGAAATCCTAAAGAAAACTAGACCGCCAACCTAGAACAAAACACAATCTTAGCACTCTAACTAAAACAAGCAGTCATAATCAATACAAACAAAATTTATACCTCAAATTCCAATAGTCTCCAGTGGCTATCGGCCTAATACCGCTATCTGTCCTACGCTACCCAAAGTCTATCCCTAATGAGCTTCACCTTCTCAGCTGCATCCACTACCATCTCTGGTCCCAACAAGGCTCTCTCACCAACATCATCCCATGATAACAGAGTGCGGCATCTCCGTCCATACAACGCCTCAAATGGTGACATCTCAATATTGTTCTGGTAGCTATTGTTGTAAAAAAACTCTACCAAGTGAATATGATCCTCCCAAGAGCCTCCAAAATCTAAAATATAGGTACCTAGCATATCCTTGAGAGTCTGGATAGTCCTCTCTGACTTCCCGTCTATTTGAGGGTGATATGCGATACTGAACTTGAGATGAGTTCCCAAGCTAGCCTACAAACTCCTCCAAAAGTGTGATATGAAGCGACTATCTTAATCCAAGACTATGATCATAGGAACTCCATACAATCTGACTATCTGACGCACATACATCTCCACGAGCTTCTCCGTAGAGGTACCCACTTTGAATGGCAAAAAGTAGGCTGATTTGGTCAACCTGTCTACAATGACTCAAATCGCATCTTTACCTCCTGGAGAACGCAGAAGCCCTAAAACAAAGTCTATCGTCACATGCTCCCATTTCCACTCTAGAATGGGTAAAGGCTGAAGCAATCCACCTGGCCTCCGCCTCTCCGTTTTTACCTGTTGGCATACCAAATATCTGGATACGAAGCTAGCCACCTCCCGCTACATACCATACCACCATACATGTTCTCTCATGTCCCTATACATCTTGTTGGCACTGGATACAGAGAATACTGAGATCGATGTGCCTCCTGATGAATCTTCAAATACAATGCTCCACTCGGCACACACAATCTGGTACCGTGCCGCAATGATCAATCATCTACAATGCTGAAGTCCTCTTCCAATCCTATCTAGACTTATGCTTTGATGCTCTTCAGAGACTCATCCTCGAACTGTGCGACTCTGATCCTGTCCATCAACTTTGACTGTACCTGAAGTCCCTACATCTGTGCTGCAACTCCAGGAACTAATATCTTAATACTCAAGCTATCAAGATCGGCCAACAAATATATGTCCCTCGTCAAGTACATAGCCACTGGGTACCTGCTCAAGGCATCCGCGACTACGTTGACCTTCCCTGGATGGTACTGCAAAGAAATGTCAAAGTCCTTCATCAACTCCAACCATCATCGTTGCCTCATGTTGTGCTTTTTTTGTGTAAACACATACTTCAAGCTCTTGTGATCTGTAAAGATCTCTATCCGCTCTCTATACAAGTAGTGCTTCTATAGTTAAAGAGCAAAAATAACTACTGCCAACTCCAAGTCATGGGTAGGGTAATTCTTCTTATGTGGGCGTCATTGCCAAGAAGCATAGGCAATTACCTTCACATTCTTCTGCAACACACAACCCAAACCCTTACCCGATCATCACTGTATATATAAAATCCTTCTGCCCCTGATGGCAATATCAATATTGGATCTATAATCAACCTCTTCTTTAGCTCCTCAAAATCAGACTGACAATCCTCAATCCAGACGAACACCATGTCCTTCCTAAGGGTCACGAGAACTATCCTCAGGTGCTTCTTATGCTCCTCCGGGGTCTTTGAATAAATTAATATATCATCAATGAATACTACTACAAATTAATCCAAGCACTGATAAAATACCTTATTCATCAGGTTCATCAATATCGCCGGGTCATTGGTCAACCCAAACGGCATCACCAAGAACTCAAATTTCCCATACCAAGTCCTGAAAGCTGTCTTCAGAATGTCTTCCTTCTTCACTTTCACCTGGTGGTACCCTGACCTCAAGTCTATCTTTGAGAATACCTTCTATTCGCTAAACTAATCAAATAAATCATCAATCTATGGCAATAGGTATTTATTCTTGATAGTGAGATTGTTGAGTGCCCTATAGTTGATACACATGTGTACCGACCCATCCTTCTTTGGTACAAATAATATCGGAGCACCCCACGGTGATGAACTAGAGTGGATGAAGCCCTTGTCATGCAACTCATCCACCTGCTTCTTTAACTCTGTCAGTTCGTTGTTGTTCACTCTATAGATGTGCTTTGATATTGGCTCTGTGCCTGGTACCAAGTCTATAGAGAACTCCATATCTCTGTTTGGTGGAAACCCCGACAACTCCTCTAAAAATATGTCCATATACTTTATAATAAATGGATGTAGCAGCTCCTGCTCTTCTACCAAATCTCCACAGAAGTCTCCTTTATATATATATATCACTAAGTATATACATACAATAACCATGCTAGTGATGTATATGAACTCCCATTCTCTCTGGCCATCCATACATCAAAATAAAAATATAGAACATATACATAATTACACATATACATATATATCATATAACAAATATAATTATATCACTATAATAGCTATAACCAAGTTATATTGAATTAAAATACAAGAAAACAAACACGTGGAGTACACCGCACCCGTATCATACTCATTCTATGATACGCTTGTCATACGGCTGCACCGTACAACCAAATATATCCCGAAGGACACGAGCAAGTCTAAAATCATAATTATGAACAATACGGAGAGTTAGCTACTCGACTATGTGCCCGTGTCAAAATGTGACATGCTTAAACCCCCCATGTTGGAAAAAACCCACCAAATCAATCTGTATCGCCAAATTATTAAGATACGGCCTACATATATCCAATTATAGATACGAAACTAGTCACACACAATCAAATACAAGTCAATTTGGTCTAATTGATATATTGACAAATACAATATGTGCTGCCAATCTTGGAATTCCCGTAAAATTGACACAAAATATCATATAACTTTCTCCATAGGCTTCCTATGAACGTAATTCCAATTCCTATGGGTAGCCTTAGTACATATGAGGGTTTCTAATGATTAAATTACAGATTTAGAGTCTAATTAGAGAAAAAAATTGAATTTTAACTATTGGAAGATGGGTTTCCAATAAAATCACCAAATTGGGTGTCAAGAGCCTCCAACTTGTAGACCCTTGCTCCTCCTTGTAGATCCTTGCTTCTTCTTGTAGACCATTGTTCTAATAGCCTCCAATGAAGACTAAGGAAGGAATTAGGAAGAAATTTGAGTAGGAATTGGTGTGAGAATAAAAAATTTTGAAGAGAGAAAATTCTAGATCTTGATTTAGAATGGCAAATAAGGAGAGAGAGTCTCTCCCCACTCCAATAGGTGACCGGACCTTACCCCTCCTCCAAGCTACTATGAATTGTCTAAAATATCCCTTGGGGCTTTTCATGAAAAAATAATTAAGGAGGGAAGGTTCTAGTCTAATTGGTTTCACTAATTAATTCATCCTCCTAATGAATGGGCTTACTATTAGGCTCAATTCTAATTAGAATTAAATGTTGGTCCATGGATCTAAGCAAAACTAGTTAGGTCCACTAACACAAGTCCAAATAAAATCTAACATCTAATAATAAATAAATAATATAATAAATAAATAAATATTTACAACATGCACAATATTTAATATTATATTTCTAAAATAAAAATATCCATGCCAAATTACCAAACTACCCCTAGTTGGAAAAGTTAGAGTGACAACTATCATAGTGCGATGGTTCAACCTTGTCCTTGTTTGGTTGTAAGGTTGGACTGTTATGCTAGGATAGATATGGACCGAAGCCATGGCGTAGAACCTATATTATATATATATATCTATTGTTTGGGTTTTGTTTCTCCATTTTGTGCTTCCATTGTGGTACTTGCTATTTGGGGTCTAACCCCACTGGTTTTGTATGACCAGGTTTTGAGCCAGTTCCAAAAGATCCAGCTTATTTTCCCTTTTCTTATGGGGCACACCAAACGGATGGCCACTAAAGGGCACGAGTGAGTTTCTTTGCCCCTGCTCGTTATTACACATTTTACCCTTTTGGGCGTTTAGCCACCGGCACCTGTTAGCCGGCAAGTTTGGACATTTAGTTCCCGTTACATGATTGTAATTAATCAGACTGTAGCTAATCATGATCGTGTACTTTTTCGACTCTCCCAAGCTTTTTTTATTTTTTATAGCTAATTTCTATAATATTTTGGCAGGGCATTTAGGATTCCTTACTTCCTTGTCATATATATTCTATGTTTACTACTTTTTACTTGACTGATTGAGATAATAGATATTCTTTGTAACTCTATGTGATTTGATTGTAGTATGCACCCCATTGTCTAGTTATAACCGTGATTGTCGTATGACATATAGTACCTTTTACGGGGTAGTTGGCCATGTCCGTTTCCGTATTCCGGTACTAGGGCGTGACACTAAATTTCGGCCAACTGCCTCACAATCGAAATAATCGTCTGAACACTAGGCAATTGGGTGATTTTGATCGTCGTAGTCTGGGCACCCGAAGAGATGCCAACATCGGATGATCGGACAATGAAAGATGGTGGGGCATCTGTCGTATCAGGTTTATCCGTGACTATGGAAGCCTTTGCCTCCACAGTCTCCATGAGAGCCCCCACAGGGTGTTCTTCACCCCTAGAAGAGCGATGGAGGGACGCGGGCCTCTTTCAAATGATCCTTCCACCTCCTTCTTCCTCTATGTCTTCTTCAGTAGCAAAATTTACTGTTTTTAAGGGAGAGGAAGGGCCTGTAGAACCAAATTAAAAACTTGTTACCCGGAGAATAGAGAGCGGAAGTCAAAAAATCTCATCCATTGAGAAAGTACGAAGAAACGTACCCGGAGTAGGTGGCAGAATTTATGGTTCATCCAAAGCTGTCTCTACAGCATCCAATTCATCCACTGAGAATATTGGAGTAGCCGGTTCCATCAGTTGCCCCTCTAGGACGTGTCCGCCTGAATTCTTAGGTACAGGCTCTTCAATTGTGGCCTCATATTTGGGGGATGTCGTATCTTCATCTGACTCTCCAGAAGAGACCTTGGCGGTCGTAGACTGTCGAGGACAGTCCCTTCTCCCATGTGTCTACAAATTTTTAAACAACCAGAAGAAAGATATTTATATAGAGGAGACATAAAAATCAAAATAAGAGGTTTTACGGATACCGCCATCATATATAAAGTGGGGTCTGGTTCAGAAACCTCCAGCGCAAGGGGTCCTACCTCCTCTCTTACATCCTCCGTAGAAGGACCAGATTCTTTTATAGGTTCTACCTTACAAAATGCTTCAACCCGCACCCGTTTAGAGTGGCAAGGGTGGTGAGCCAATTTGGTCTTGCACTTAGGAGCAGGAGGCTCATCAGCAAAGGTCGGGCTACATATTTGCCTTTCTTGGATTTTCGTCGACCTTTTGTCGACGGAGGCATAAATACTGTACCCTCTAGATGACTCGTCTCAGGGACATAACCCACTGGTGGAGTATTGACCGTGCAATAGAAAATCCTTGTTGTGTGCAGTATGTGTGGAAAAGCATTCACCTCCGGGAGCCCGAACTCAACCTGTGTACCAACGGCAGTATAATAACTCCATGCCCGAGTTCCGTCAAGAAGACCACCACAATACCCAAGGGAAGCACTAGGAGTATCCAACATGAGTTATCCATACCTAAATTGACGGGCAAACTGGCTAGGCTTATAGGGCTCCAAGAAGATGTCGTCCCAATTTTGATATGCCAAGTGAAAAGGACAGATAGCAAGGAGCCAGTAATACAGTTTTGCTGACAACGGGCGATCAGCAGACCCACTGTCCCGATGAGTAGAACTAATTTTCCCCTCAGTGAACTCGAAAATAGTTGTGAAGAACGTCCAACCATTCAAATGGGCAAGTTCCCTCCTACATGAAGGCACGTCCTCACACTGCCATTTTATCCCCCGTTGGCGGCGGATAATGGCATCTTCCTCCAATATCCCCTCTTAGGCACCAGGATGCATAAGAGACCGAAGGTGCAATTGAAGCCAAGCCATCAAGTAGTGATATTGTAACTCTACCATGTTGAACTCCCTAAACCCTTTATGATGTTTCACCTTTATGGCAAACGTCAAAGACCGCGGTGGATGTAGTAGACCATCACAGGCAGTAACGCAAGTAGGTGGCCGAAAGCTAGCCGCACAGCTGAGAGGATAAGGTTACAAATGATTCTCTCAATTGAGCATAAACCCCCCGCGAACACGCAACTGCGTAGCCAAATCATCAAGTATCCTGCTAACAGCGCCTTATCGGACAACTCATGGGTATCCACAAGAAAATATCTTAGTTCCTTACCTTTGGTAGATGATTCACGGTACTTCTGGATCAAAGTTGTGATAGACTTTTAGGATTGTGGCCCCCGAACATAAACCTTGTCCGCCCAGACTCCTCAGGGAAAAGGTGATACATCTATACAGTGATATAGGGGATATCCCCTTCGGAGGTCTTCTCCTCCTTGTACATTCTCTGGCAGATGCAATGATGACATAACAACTCTTGATATACGGCTACAAACTCTGGATTCTCCTTTTTGAGGTCCTCTAGCTTATCGTTGCTTAGGGCATATTCCTCGTTAGGCACTTTGCCCCAGGGAAGCATCGATATTGAATGCATCTCATGCAGAGCAAGCCCCATCTCATCTCCAGGTGTGAAGAAAGTTCCTGTATAGTAGTTGTATATCTCCATTAGAGCGATAAAAAGAAAAAAGTTCATCTCCAACCCGTAACAAGTGTGCCTCACAACTTAGAATGGATCAACATTTTTGAGCTCCCGCTCGTAGCGCTTCAGCACCCATTTGGTCAGTCGATGCCACGCGGGACTGTAATGGGCCCAGGCGGGTACTTTCCTTTCTTAGTATCTTGATGGAGGAACATATCCGTAGTATAAACATCTAGGTTCGGCCCCAGGTCACTCCTGACGACACCAGGTGCTAGCCCGAGAGAAAAATAAGAGGGTGACTCCTTATGACAAGAGAAAGCCCCTTTGCCTTGACCGAACCCAAGCCAGATCTTACCATTAGGAGCCCCCCATGGCTCGAGCGTCAAGTTCTAGTCAAACTTTCTCCGGTTCATTACTACACGGAAATCCGACAGTGGCATATGACGTATAAAAGTGGGCATAGACATTTTTGTCCCACGATGGGTGAAGTTCCAGTTCTCTTGTGACTTCCCTAAGTCAGAAATAGACGTGGTCAGCGAGTCCCCAAAAAGAAATTATGGTTTCTTGAAGGCATAATTATGTCCCGCGGTGGCCTTCCCGGAGTTCATTTGACTCAAGAGATAAAACTCGCTCTGGTCAGCAATCAGCTTCTGCCTTTCAGACGAGAAACCCCTATCCAGTTGGGTTTGCAAGACAGCAGTTTAGATGTCAAAGTTTAAACTCAATGGGACTCGCTCAAGATTGAGAACCAACTCACCAGAAGGAGTAGTCGGCAAGTTCCCTGCATAACATAAAAAGAAGTACAAATTATAAGACTTATCAAAAAATATTGTAATAGAGGTTACGCCCATCATCAGCCCATAAAGACTTTATACACAGACGTCAGGTTTCAACTCGCGTATGATAGACCGATGCTTCACCATCTGACAATCTATGACCCGCGATGATTGTAGAAGCATAAAAAGTGCCCCTTATAAAGATGGCGCAGTTTTCTACAAATAAACTTATAGAGGAAGAATGGCACACTTTCTCTCTATTTAGAGGATGGCACACTTTCTTCCTTTTCAAAGGGTGGCGCACTATTCAGAAAACAAAAAAGTGGCACACTTTCAAGATGCTTTCATCAGTATAGACAGACATACAATTTGTATATCTGCTTTTCCCCCCGAGCATTAAATGAGAAGAATCTGACAGGCTGGAATAGAAACTGAAGAGTCAGATGTCATCATTAAAGCTGGGCTGCAGCATATAGACCCAGGCTATCGTTTAGCAACTCAGCCGTTGAGACAGCTTCATCAAAAGTGTGTCGCTGTGCCAATTTCTTCAAAAGTGTGCTGCTGGCCAACTTCATCAAAAGTACGACGCTATGCCAACTTCAAGAAAAGTACGATGCTGTGCCAATTCTTCAAAAGTGCGTCGTTGTGCCAACTTCTAAAAAATGCCCCATCACGTCCAATTTCATCAAATGTGCACCATCAAGGCTACTTCTTCAAAAAAGTGCTTGTATAGCCAATCTCACCAAAAGTGCGCCTATCTCCAGACCATTTCTAAAGTGGGCATATTATCCTAACTTACAGTGAGCAGTTATGAGTGTGTATCTTACATGCCATGCTTCTCGTAAAAAATACACAAATAACTATCCCCCACGACCTATGTTTTCCTCGTATAGGAAGCTACGTGTAAAGTAGGCAGCGAGTTATGCACCCACTCATTCAAAATATGGGGTGTTAGTCCACCAAAAGTGCGCGCACAATGGTAAAATAGTGCAGACTGTCCAAAGTGTGCGAAAACTCTCATAACCGCTCCTAAACTCTATAAATAAAGGATTGGTACATCCATTAAGGAGGCACATACATAGAGGGATACAAGAACAGAAGGAGAGAAATAGAAGCTTCTTGTGTCGTTGTTGCAAAATCTTTCTTATTGTTCAACTCTCCAAGTTGTTCACAGCATTACCTGTATTTCTTCATCGTCGTGTGGTCCAAGGAGTAAAGTGATCATCCGCAGATCGATCTCTACAACTATACTTTTCCAGAATTAACTGTACTTAGATTCCTGTTTAGGATCTTTTTTATACTTTTCTTTCTTTTTAATAGTTTATAATACAAAAGTTTCATATAAACTTTTTTTCACAAACAAGAATGCCACTTTTCTGTTCTCTGAATAGTGTGTCACCCTTTGAAAAGAAAGAAAGTGCGTCATCCACTAAATAGAGAGAAAGTATGACATTCTTTCTCTGTTAAGTTTATTTATAGAAAATTATGCCATCTTCATAAGGCGCACTTTTTATGCTTCTACAAGACCCCCTTCAAAGTTTTTTGAATTTTTTTAAATAAATTCAAAATACTTTGAATTAGAAGGATAAAAGTTTTTGAGATATTTGTGCGCGTACTCAGGGCAGAATCCCAACAGTTTTTTTGTTATAGTTGTAGGTCATGATTTGCTGCTCAAATCCTGAAGAGCATCCGAAGAGCCCCCCCCCCCCACCAAATCTATAAATAGGCGGGTTGAGGAGAGAGAATTTTTTTACTGATCTCAAATCTCTTTGTCTCCTTCTTTCTTAAGAAAATCCTAGCTTTCTTCTTCCTTTGAAGCTTTTAGCAATGGCCTCAAGAAAATCTCAGGTGAGCAGCAAGGACAACAAGGGTAAAGGGGCGACTTCTTCTTCTCGGGCAATGATGGCGGGGTCGTCAGTGAGGCCGACAGTAACTCAGCCCGCTAAAGAACGGCTAAATATGTCGTCGTTGAGATTCACATTAGGAGATGTAACACATCCTCCTCTGATATGCTTGGCGACTGTCTTTTTCTTCCCTATTTTCTTTCTTTTTGTTACATATACAATGTAAGCTTTTAACAATGGCAAAAAGATGAGAAAAAGAATAAGAACGAATACATGGAATACAGAGACATGTGTACAGGCACACTTTTCTCTCATTCAGAGATGAAATATCCACTTTGACTCATTTTCCTCTTTCAGAGCGGAGACAGTCATCTTGGCATACTTTCCCTTGTTCAGATAAAAAACAGCCTTTTGGTGCACTTTTCCAATTATTTGCGAGTCGACGCACTTTTCCTCGTTCAGAGTAGAAACAACCATTTTGGCGCACTTTCCCAATTATTGGGGGTCGGCACACTTTTTTAATTATTAGTGAGTTGGCGCACTTTCGTCTGTTTTGACATATTGGCGCATAAAATATGCTTATCTCTCTTCTTCATGAGATTTGTTGACTCCTCGTTTTTGGCTTTTGCAATTGACTTGGGTATGAATCCTTTGGTTGAACTAATGGGATCCACTACTGGACTTTTGCATACCAATTATCTAGAAGACTGTTTGTGGTATTAAACGAAAGAATGAAGATGTATTCAATATGGAGTTTACACGGAACCTGCCTTCTTTGGTTTACAAACAAACTTGTACAATTTGATCCTATACGAGGATATGGGAGTATAATTTATTTAATCTGGGTAAATATTGCTATAGGTGTCTGATCTGCAGTCGATCACTTTAGCCCTTGGACCACACGATGTTGAAGAAGTGCCGTAGAAGACAGGAAGCAGCTTCGAAGGTTGCAGGAGAGGGTGGATGCACGATGCCAAATTCGTTGATCCCTACACTTTGCCTGAGCTCCGGGTGCTCTCTCTCTCTCTCTCTCTCTCTCTCTCTCGGGTTTTCTTGACCAATTTTCCGACTTTGGATCTGATATTGGTTTTCTTGACCAATTTTTCGACCTTGGATTTGATATTGGTTTTCTTGACCAATTTTTCGACCTTGTTCCTCATTGATAGAGGTCTCTATTTATAGAGTTTTAGTAACAGTGACCACTCCGTCGGTGTAACAACCGAGGAGTGGAAAGTACAGTACCCTTTTACACAACGGTTAAAGTAACCAATGCTGCGTATAGATGATCTTTTGAATGAGCGTGTGACGCGGGTCCAACTAAGGGACACAACGCGTACAATTGCTACGAAGATCACGGCGTAAAAGCCACGTAGGTAGGTATCCATTGTGTAGAAGAGGTTGGCATAGAAGCCAAATGTCTGTCACCATGGCATAGAAGCTAAATAGTTATCAAACTGGCATAGAAGCCGAACAGGCGTGGAAGCCGAACAAGCGTAGAAGCCGAGTGGTCGTAGAGGCCGAACAGGCACAGAAGCCGAATGGTCGTAGAGGCCGAACAGGCATAGAAGCCGAAGGGGCACAGGGGCCGAACAGGCATAGAAGCCGAAGGGGCACCGGGGCCGAGCAGGCACAGAAGCCGAGTGGTCGTAGAGGCCGAACAGGCATAGAAGCCGAAGGGGCACCGGGGCCGAGCAGGCGTAGAAGCCGAAGGGGCACAGGGGCCGAGCAGGCGTAGAAGCCGAATGAGCACAAACGCTGGATGGGTGTAGAAGCTGCTGCGTACCATGCCACAGTGCTGATGTGGACGTCTTAGCCAAAATTATGGCTTTTGAAGATATAATCAAATCTCTTGCATTAAATGCCGAGATTTGCCACCATCCTGTGCATTAAATATGGAGGCGTGTTCTTTGACGGTCTGTAACCCTTTCTGCGCATCAGTCGCAGAGACGTGCCTCGAGAAACTGTCACCGCTCTGTGCATTAGGCGAAGAGACGTGCCTTGAACCCCGTACAGAGTGCAGCTTTTGGCGTAGCAGGCGGTTTGTCTACTGCAGAACGTAAACAGCTCGCATTTTAATTGTGTAAAACAAGGCAGCGTATTCCTTCGTGCTTGAAAAAGCAGTTCACGCGAAGGGGATGGCGGTATTTGACAGCCTGGGTGGCAGTGCAGTGCCATCATTATAGCCGTCGCTTGGGTAGTCGAGCCGTATCCCTTTGCCAGAAGTCCAGACGTCAGGTTCATTGCAGGCTCTGACAGGTTCATTGCAGGATCTGACAGGTTCACTTCGGAGAATACGAAGCATCTTTTGTACACCTCAATGCTGCGTATGAAAGGGGAGGAGTTTTACGCCCTGGAGGCGATGAAGCACCCTGTTTACGCTGAAGCGGCTTGGACGTACTGCCTTACGCGGATGGTCCTTTGAGCTTTTATGTTTCACGCTCTGTTCTAGCGGAAAAGGCTCTGTTGCACGCTTGATGGCTCTTAAGGCCTCTGCCTATGCTGCACTGCACCGATATGCCGCGTAGTCATCCGGCGTATTTTTCATGCTTCTACAAAGACTTGTCTCATACTATGTTTTTCCAATATGATAAGAAGATGTCCATCACACGCCAATTATTGATAGTCGGGCAAAGGGAACGAATGTTGACGTCTTTGATAAGCGACAAACCTCTCACTTAATTTATGGATGAGACATATTCTAAGCAGGATATCTTGTTTGGTGAAGCCATTAATCAATCATCTCACCCTAAGAAAAAGAAGGAGAAGTGGTTATTCAATGTTTATGGTAGGATCATGTATCTCACGGAGATGTCAAGAAGATTTTCGCTATCTGTCTTCTATCATGCTACTTATTTGCGGAAGATAGAGTGGGATTTGACTCCCCCAACTAATGGAGCTAAGTCAGGGAAAATTAGCTACAAACAGGGTTATTTTTTCAGTTTCGACGATGGATATTCAGCTCAAATACGAGGACTTCATCTCGGGAATGAACCAAGTGAAGATTCTTCATTGATTCAACCTATTCAGTCTTATTTGTTCGCCAACACTTATGTAACAGCCCATTCCGCTCAAGCGGACTGTCGATTCAAATAGTAAAAGTGCAATATCCCGACTAGCTTTTACTCAGCGAGGCGACTTGTTAAGGCAAGAAGATTTCCATACTTGGCCCTACAGGAGTTCCGGCTTAGGCTTTCAGAGGCTCGCTTGGAGTATCCCTCGACCGAGGCAAATTATCGCTAAGGTGGGTGGCTACGGTGAACTTGTCTTTGCTTAGTCAGCACACTTAAAATATGGAAAGATACATGCTAGTCGCTAGGTGAATCACCCCCTGCATGCGAATAAGAATACAATGCACCTAGCTAAGGAAATAATCCTAACTTGTATTGCTTGTGCTAGAACATGGAAATAAAACATTGCTTATAAAATCAGACCCTCATATGCTACCTTTGTCTCATGCAACAAGACCCCACTATGTCTCGAGTAGAACGATATACATATGCTCTGTAGTGCTCTGTTCACTTGCTATACTACATGACCCTAGATCATGTCGCTCGGTAAGTCCCTTTACGATTTCACTCCTCGGTTTGCCTTCGGGCCCGAGCTAATGTGAATGCTTATGTTTATTCAAATGCATGCTTTTCTACTTATATGTTAACTTGTAATATTGCCTCAACTCAATGTTTGTCGTACGAGACTTATGCCATAAAGCAAGTAACACTATCACATATCGTTTATGCATTGAGTCAGCTAGAAGACTATGGAATAGTCCTTCTGTGTAAATTGAACCTGCAAGTATCCGGGACGGTTAGGTCACCAAGGCAATCCTCGAACTAGGGGCATGCATCAAGGCAAGATGAATCATTGAATAGAAATCATGTTAAGTTGACATCTGAACGAGAATCATTCAAGTATCATAGCTCGTGGAGCAATACTCGTTCAGAGCAAAATACCCCTTGTACGCGTGTTATGGATTTGGAAAGACCCTGACCTGCATGTCGCGGATAACTTGAAAAAGGTGATCTTTGGATCTCGTTCCACGGACGGTTTTCGGGGCACCGGGGCCGATCCGATCCGGATGGAACATATATCGTCTAGCAAGATAGCGTGTGCGGTTCACGCTGCACCATTCGGCTAGTGGGTCCATCGTATTGGCGGGATGGATCATGACGCACCTTATACTTTTCGTAGCTTTCCACTCTCGTCAATGACCCAGGGTCTATCACGTTGGCGTGATGGTTTATTGCGCCGCTTGTTCTTTCATTGCATTTCATCCTCGTCAATGGCCCATATCCTTTATGGCTATGCCAGCGATAATTGTTTATATAGATAAGTCATTCTCGCTTAGCGGTAATCTGCATGCGAGTCATTTCATCGCATCGAGAATAACTGAACACCTGAACGACCATGACACACTTGTATATATGGAACACTTCAATATCCTATGCAAACGCCAAGTAATTCGTGTAAATCGTGCACCCGAAACATAACCTCGCTCACGACACTTGTGTTTGCACATTTTATTGCCCCTTTCTTTAATAAATGAATGCTCGTGCTTAAATTAACTTGGTTTGCCTTGGACAGGAAAGGATAAATGGTTAGTTGGTAAGTCTCATCGTATTTTCTCTTATATCGCACGGTGCACTGCCACACGTTTTACGCTACTCAATCTTTGCCATGAAACTGATCCTAAGGCAACTAGAAAGACAACATAATAGTTGGTGCACGGAACCTATATTACGTGTTTGGTTTGTCGAGCGGGTGAGTAGCCTCCCCACAAGTGCATTCATGTACTGATAACCCACCAGATTGCTTGCAGAGTGCGGGAGAACCTCGTTCGGTGCGGACGCCTCCTTCGTGTGTGCTAAGGAGTGGAGTTCACTCTGGAGCCTTGGAGCATTGCAATTCCAGAACTGAAGCAGATATACAAGATATAATATTAGAACATTATCTGTACATCATTTCAAAAATGTAGCCACTTGGAACGCTTATACTGTTTCAGAGAGAGAGGCTTGAGCGACTTCTAATCTCGGCTATACGCCGCCTATAACACTTGTACAATATCAATAAAGAGTTTGTTTTACTTAAACTTGTGTTATTCAATGCTTCCGCTATTATCGACTTAGTGAACTTGTTACCAAATCGCCTATACTTTTAAAATTTTACTGCACTCGGACAATTTGTGCGACTCTGTGGCTTGACCTCTTACCGCCAGCCAATGAACCACGGCCTTGCACGGACGTGGCTCACGCTCGTGCGGCATCAGGCCCAGATGGGTCAAAATAATTGTCCCACGGGAGCGCTGGCACGGTGATTCTTGCCTAACGGGGACGGCTGATTAGCCTGCGGGAGATTGGGGCATGACAGATTGGTATCAGAGCTTGGCTATACGCCTTTGGACTTTCTCAGTTTCAAAAGCTCGTTCATATATTCTCGCCTAGATTTTCTCGCCTAGATTTTCTCAGTTTTAAAAGCTCGTTCATATATTATGTGCACATTCTCTCTCAATGTCCCAAACGAAATGTTCCAACAATGAGTCTAAATACTTTCGAAAAGTGCATATAAATGATGTGATTGCTTGTACAATGTTGTGATGCAAAGGCCTTTGTGTCAACCTGTGCTAGACCCTTTGGGATTAGACTCGTGCTAGAACTTGCACGTTATATGCGAACCCAATACCTATACATGTTTTCCTAACTGGTTAGTGCAGAATCGAATATTTCCTGAACGGTTAGCTTTGCACACAGCCTTTCGGCTAAGTTGTGTAGAGTATCGCGTGCCAAGACCCTTTGGTGCAAGCTAAGTTGCAACGATATTGGTATATCGTTCAGGAATAAGACAAGTCAGACTTAGAATGGAAAATCAATAGAACATTCTCGGATTTATCGCTTAGGCGAATATTGAGAATCGTACATCAATTTTGGAAAAATAGCTCGAACGATATTTCGTATCGGAAGATACAAATCGATTAAGGATTTGATTGGATGACTCAATTTTGAGTGGTGTATGGATCATTTAGAAATGTCCAAACGGATTCATAAGTCTCGTGCAATAATTGGATCGAATAATTTAAAAAAATCTTGAATAAATGATAAGGTTCATGTCGAATTGGGATTCACGGAAAAGGAAATCGATATCTTGTTTAAAGAAACTTGAGGAATGTGCAAAGCGATTTCTGATTGAAACAAACAGATTGAACTCGAATACAATATCGCTTGAATAGAAGTTAGCCTAAAATGAATATTGTTTCAAGGAAAGAGATAAGCGATAATGGAATTGCTTGGAGTTTGGAAGAACAATCTTGAAATCAAGTTCGGAAATGATAACTCTCGAAATCAATCCTAACGAGAACAGTTATCCTGCGGGAGCGCCGGTGTGGTAATTTTACGAATGGCGGGGATGATCGAACTCACAAAAACATCTTCGGTGATTATTCCAAACGAACTCGATGAATGAAATATATCAAAAAATGGATTAGACTTGGGCTTGAATATTTGAAACTAGTTCTTGAGGAATGATATAAGTAGACTATGGATTTGCCGAACGGTAACAATAAACTTGGATGGAACAAGAGAAAAGATAAGGTGTCTCGACCATGTCGAAGATAACCATAACATTCAAACGTTCTTGTCTTGTGCGAGCATAATTCTATGCTCGTACATGTGTCACGACCGGGTTAGGACGATTATCCAGCGGGAGCGTTGACGTGGTAATCTCAGGGCCAATGAGGGTGATCGAACTTGCGAAAGACCGGAGCGTGACAACTAAATAATCGTCTTGACTTTTGGTTTGACACGATAAGACAAATTTAGAATGCAAATGATCGAATATCTTTCATGGATAAGTTAGCCTAGAATCTGGAATAAATCACGCTTGATGGTTTCGTGAACGGATACGTGAATCAGGTTGGATGACTTGGATTATAATCTAAGGTTTAGAATTGAATCTTGGTTTGGTGGACTGGACTTGGAATGTCTAGGGATTCCATCAAAATATGTTTGGAGAGATAGACTATACAAATCACTAGGCTTGTCCTGCAACTTGGATATACTGTAGATTCTACTGAACGGACTCGAACCCCTGTACGAATGAATATGTTATTGTGTGTAGGAAAATTTGTGCTCGATGTTTAGAAATCTGAGTGAAATAAGCTTGGGTAGAATACTCCGTACAAATGAACAATGGTTTGACCCTAAGAATTGGGGCGAGCATCTTGCGACAAATTTGTACGATGTATCGTGTGCTTGAACTTGTACCTATGACCTTCTGAGCTGACCTAGATTTTAGGCAGACGACCCTGTGCTGAGTGAATGAACCTGTGTTACCGACTTTACCATATTGCTTGAACAAGCTATTGAACTGGGGCAACAAGATTTAGGGTTAGACTTGGAACGATACCATATGCTATGTTTGACCCGAACGGATGAACGCTAGTCGGTAAACTGGATAGATCGTGCTTAACGGTGGTACAAAATGCTTGAATTGAGTTGGAAGGAAATGATAGGGAATTGGATTGACCCTATCGAAAGTATCCCTGTGAATCATAAAAACGAACCCTTAAGATTTTCGTAAGTAGCTTGTCCGATTTTACTATCTCTAAGTTTGGTTGAATGCATATATTTGAGGGACGCCTTGAACGTGTGCATGATCCAAGGCTCAATGAGATGTAAAACTCGAGTGCTAAGACTTCGCTATCGCTAATTTGGTTGACATGCATATGTTTGAAGGACGCTTTAAATATGTGCACGATCCAGACTCGTGATATGCTGATCTCAATGCTAGTGCAAGTGAATATCGGCACCAACAAGTATGATGACTTGTATAAGATTGTCTCAGCCTTTGATCATTCACGATGGATTGAAACATAACCTGCGTTAAGAAATATGTCCCACGCTAAGACGCAAATAAGACCGACTCAACATACACGTAACATGGTGTAAGGAACGAGTAGGAGATTTTATTCGAAATTGGATCTAGTGGTACCGATTGCTACGCTTGGGATAGATTCGATAATGTGATAGAACGGCTTGCCCTCAGGAAGTCTCGAGGATGAGACTTTTTTTTAATGGTGTATGATGTAACACCCCATTCCGCTCATGCGGACTGCCGATTCAAACGGCAAAAGTGCAATGTCCCGACCCGCTTTTACTCAGCGAGGCGACTCGTTAAGGCAAGAGGATTTCCAAACTTTGCCCTACAGTGGTTCCGTCTTAGGCTTTCAGAGGCTCGCTCGGAGTATCCCTCGATCGAGGCGAATCATCGCTAAGGTCGGTGGCTACGGTAAAATTGTCTTTGCTTAGCCAGCAGACTTAAAATATAAAACGATACATGCTAGTCGCTAGGTGAATCACCCCATGCATGCAAATAAGAATACAACGCACCTAGATAAGGGAATAATCCCAACTTATATTGCTTGTGCTAGAACATAGAAATAAAATATTGCTTATAAAATTAGACCCTCGCGTGCTACCTTTGCCTTGTACAACAAGACCCCGTTATGTCTCGAGTAGAACAATATACATATGATATGTAGTGCACTATTCACTTAATACAATGCACGACCCTAGATCATGTCGCTCGGTAAGTCCCTTTATGGTTTCACTCCTCGGTTTACCTTCGGGCCCGAGCTAACGTGAATGCTTATGTTTATACAAATGCATGCTTGCCTGCTTATATGTTAACTTATAATATTGCCTCGACTCAATGTTTGTCGCACGAGACTTATGCCACAAAGCAAGTAACACTATCGCATATTGTTCATGCATTGAGTCAGCCAGAAGACTATCGAATAGTCCTTTTGTGCAAATTGAATCTACAAGTATCCGGGACCGTTAGGTCACCAAGGCAATCCCCGAACCAGGGGCATGCATCAAGGTAAGTTGAATCAATGAATGGAAATTATATCAAGTTTACATCTGAACGAGAATTATTCAAGTATCACAGCTCGTGGAGCAATACCCGTTCAGAGCAAAACAGCCCTTGTACTCGTGTTATGGATTTGGAAAGACCCTGACCTGCAAGTCACAGACAACTTGAAAAAGGTGATCTACGGATCTTGTTCCATGGACGGTTTTTGGGGCACCGGGGCTGATCCGATCCGGATGGAACATATATCGTATAGCAGGATGGCGTGTGCGCTTCACGCTGCACCATTCGACTAGTGGGTCCATCGTATTGGCGGGATGGCTCATGGCGCACCTTGTATATTTTGTAACTTTCTACTCTCGCCAATGACCCGGGGTCTATCGTAATGGCGTGATGGTTTGAAGCACCTCTTGTTCTTTCGTTGCATTCCATCCTCGTCAATGGCCCATGTCCTTTATGGCTATGCCAGCGATAATTGTTCATATAGATAAGTCATCCTCGCTTAGCGGCAATCCGCATGCGAGTAATTTCATCGCATCAAGAATAACTGAATACCTGAACGATCATGACACACTTGTACATATAGAACACTTTAATATCCTGTACAAACGCCTTGTAATCATATAAATCGTGCGCCTGAAACATAAACTCGCTCACGACACTCGTGTTTGCACATGTTATTGCCCCTTGCTTCAATAAATGAATGCTCATGCTTAAATTAACTTGGTTTGCCTTGGAGGGGGAAGGATAAATGGTAAGTTGGTAAGTCTCGCAGTGTTTCCTCTTATATCGCACGGTGCACTACCACACGAGTTAGGCTACTCAATCTTTGCCATAAAACTGATCCTAAGGCAACTAAAAATACAACATAATAGTTGGTACACGGAACCTATATTACATGTTTGGATTTGTCGAACGGGCGAGTAGCCTCCCCACAAGTGCATTCATGTACTGATAATCCACCAGATTGCTTGCAGGGTGCGGAAGAACCTCGTTCGGTGCGGACGCCTCCTTCGTGCTTGCTAAGGCATAGAGTTCACTCTGGATCCTTCGAGCGTTGCAATTCCGAAACTGAAGCACATATACAAGACATAATATTGGAATATCGCCTTTACATCATTCCACAAATGTTGCCACTTGGCACGCTTATACTGTTTGAGAGAGAGAGGCTTGAGCGGGTTGTAATCTCGGCTATACACCGCCTATAACACTTGTACAATATCAATAAAGAGTTTGTTTTACTTTAATTTGTGTTATTCAATGCTTCCGCTATTGTCGACTTAGTAAACTTGTTACCAAATTGCCTATATGTTTAAAATTTTGCTGCACTCGGACAATCTGTGCAACTTTGTAGCTTAGACCTCTTACCGCCAGCCAATGAACCATGGCCTTGCACGGGCGTGACTCATGCTCGTGCGGTATCATGCCCAGATAGGTCAAAATGATCGTCCCATGGGAGCGCTGGCACGATGATTCTCGCCTAATAAGGACGGCCGATTAGCTTGCGGGGGGTCGGGGCGTGACAACTTACACTGATGTTGAAGGTGTTTATCCTCAGAAGAACGTTTGACTGCCACCATGGTTGACCAATAAAAATATCTATTGGCGTCTTGCAACGACATGGATATTGGATTAATATACCGAGAATCTCATATCTTCGGGCTTATACAATGCCTTGTTAGCGACTTTCTATGGCATTGTGCCTAAAGTCAATATGTTCTTGGCTTTGGAAGAGCGATAAAATTCTAGTACTAGAACTATTTTAAATCCACATGGCAAGTTAGTGTTTGCCTTACATGAGATAAAATACATATCTACACTGCCAACAGGGGAGATTCCTTATAAAGAGTACGTGTCTACCAACGCAGAACTGGAAAATTTAACAAAGACTGAACCGCGTCTAGTTGAAGTGTATCAAGAAGTGATGTGCCACTACCTGGCTTGCAAACATTACTACAACATTGATTCTGGCACTGTCTTTATCATGAAGTGGTTTCAATACCACTTCAACGGTAGAAGCGAGAAAGAATGTACAGAGTTTTGACCGCTTTGAACTTTGAGTTCTATTAGAGTTGAAGAACTCATGGTAAGTTATAATGCTGAAGATAAGTCCTTTGAGGATCGTGTAGGAATTTTTACAGTAGGTACACCAGCTATTCGCTATCTCAAACACATTTGTACAAAGATCTCTCGTCTGAAGCTTTGTTGGACGAATATTTTTCTTTATAGCTTCGAAGTTAGGCAGTCCGGGGAGGTTCAGGCTTGGTGGATTATATCTATAGGAATGTTTTATTTCCTGTAGCCCGTATGGTTTTTAAGCAACGACTGACATTGCTACCATCAATGGTGTGCCATTTGAACACTGGTTTACCAAAAATTGCTCATAATTTGGCGGTAGATCCTCCACGAGAGAAATTTTCTCGAACAGAGCTTCCATTTACATATCTGATGGGTTGGTTGATTTTACACATCTAGAGTTTGATGGTTCCCAGCCTGACTCAGGCTGATGGGACATAACAAATATTTCTTTGTAGATATAGGCTTTCTAAATGGACCTATACCACATATTTTCAGACCAGGCAAGCTTTAAATATGGGGAACAGTTGGAACTTTACTGCGTTGTCCCTGACGAAGGAACTAAGCACAAAGGTTCAAGTTTTTTTGATGAGGGAACCACCATATCCAAGTTGCCATCAGGGGTCTTTTTATGGCTGATGTTTATCCAGCTATCTCACTTAGTATATAGAAATGGCAATGGTCGCATATTTGAACTGTACTTACCTAGCCACTTTGCAAGGCAATTTGGCTATAAGCAATTGCACGTTACAAATGATACTCCGTGTCTTGCAACCTCTGGAGGTTTAATCGACGGCGTCCGAGGAAAGAGATATTTTATCATGGGTTGTACAAGAGCTACTTTTACTCTGCCTGCACCCCATCATCATGTACGTTTATTGCATTCCTTTGCCCAGTTTTATTGTTCTATCAACCAATTTTATAGGAATTTTGATATACGAGTTAGTTTCCGAACTCCGATAGAAGGATACACTTTTGAACCAATAAAACCTTCTTTAATCGAAGAGGAGGAGGATGCGCCACTGGATGAGGTATTGGAAGCTCTTTCATATGTACAACCAAATGCACCCGCCCCTGCCATAGTGGTTCACAAATCTGGGAAGCAAAATATTATGTCCCTTACTGAGGGCTGGTCTTCCATGAAGAGGGTTGTTGTCTTGAAGCCTAAGGAAGCCAAAATCGAAGATTTCTGCTCCTTCAAGATGGAATTTCATTGACAAACTAATTAGTTCGCCAGAGCGGCCAAGACCGTCTATCTCTTCTCTAGTGGTGCAGAGGATTAGCACTTCCATCCATCCCCCTGTGACTGCTACAGGAATAAGTATTGTCCCTGTTACTGTAACAGTTGATTTTGCAGCTCCTATCCTTGATGTTGCGGCTCAATTTATTCTGTCGATTGCACTCATACCTCGATGGATCCAAAGAACCAGGTTGCTCCACCATAGGATCCAAAGGATCAACCTGCTCTGGGAATTTCTTATTCCAGGATTAGAGATAGCGGCGTAGACGTTGGCGTAGAAATAATTTCACCCTCTCGGGGTTGGTGAGCAGATTGAGTCACAAGCTGACATTGTCATTACAGCCTCCAAAGATATGCCTGGACATGATATTCAGGATCAACCTCAATCTGCTATAGTTACAGCTAGGGTTGAAGATGCTACGAAGCATATTGATATTGAAACTGTAGTTTCAGAAGAGAGCATGACTATGACTGACTATGATGATTTGCTCCTTCATGCTGATTCGTCTGAGGTAGAGACTTCGTTGACAGGTCTGAGGAATTCTTTGGAGGGGCACACTACTGAAGATGAGTATGTACCACCTGGTACTGGTCCGTGTCTCTCTATTCTTTTTATACCACAAATTCTTGCATTGCATACTTTATTGTCACGAATTCATGAAGTGATAGCTCCAGCTTGCAAAGGCCAAGGTACGATTTATTTTCTTTGCTCGACGTGCATATATCTTAATTATAATATGTTGTTTATTGATCATATTGTTTGTTCAATTTTTCCTTTTAGATAATGAAATTGTGGTAGGAGTTTCTCCGGAGAGGTTCGAAGACATGGTTGTTTCATAGGCTGAAACAATTTTTGTTACTGATACCACGATTCCGGCTGCGGATATCGAGTCAATACCATGAGTAGTTTCAACTGCTCTTGTGATAGAAATGACCAGTGCTATTGAAATAGGTTTTACTATTAGCCCGAAAGAATGAGCAGCAGGTTCTTCCTCTTTTGTCTCCAGCGTCGAGGCTACAATTATCACAACAACTGTCTTCGTACATCATGGCCGAGGATTAGTTGAAATTGTCGTGACTCCAAGTTAAAACACACGCTTTAATGCTTTAGTAGAAGCTTATACATCTGCTTTCTACACAATATTGAAGGAGTTGATAAACCTGGTACTTGAGAAAGGTTTATCCTTTGAGGATATGAAGGATGCTAGCTTGGCCATGATTTAACTCATCAAAATTTTAAGGATGAAGATAGGGCTGCTGCTCTTGACCAAATCTTGATAGGCCTTGAGCAGCCAATGAAAGAATATATGCAGGTTAACAATGGGACCATATCGACTCTAATTCAGACTGAATATGAGTCAATTATTGTTGAGTTTATGGAGCGTCAGTCCACTTTCCAGGAGCATATGAAGATCAATGTTGAGAAGATTGTCTGAATAAATACTTCTATGAAAGAGGTAACTTCTTCTTTGTCTCTTCATTATTCTGCCCATGATGAATATAATGATAGGGCAATACAACTCAAAACTCAGATCCAAGAACTCGAAACCCAGCTTAAGCAAACGAGAAGAGCTGGTAAATTGTGACTTAGCATAAGAACATCTTTTGGAGCTTGAGTATAAGAAGAATGAGCTTGACCATGCTTGAAATAAGATGATAGAGTTATATGCTTTTATGGCTCCTTTTGCTACAGATAACTCTAGAATTCTCGAAGCACGTAGGAGAGCGATATTGAATAAAGACCAGGAATAAGCTTGACTGACACAGTTCCTTCTTGATCTCTCTACTCCACCTGAGTAAAACATATCTTATACTTTACCTTGTAAGTTTTCAATGAAAATGATTTGAAATTTTCAAAGAACAATTGTTTATATGGACCCATTTATTTATTGCGTATCTACTATTAGATAAAAATAATATGTTAGATTAAAAATAAGATCAGAGGTAATGTGGACATGATATATTTTCAAACAGGATCCTACCGAATATATCTGCTCAGAGGTATTATAGACATGACAAAATAACTATGTGGAGAATTTGGTAGATTTGTCCCTCAAGGCATACTCATGCTGAGTACAAATGACAAATTTTGCAGTATGCAATACTATCAAAGGTGATATGGACATGATAGCTCACTAGTTTACTGCGTTGGGGAAGAGAAGAAAGATTAGTTCCAGGGTAAACTATTGTCTTCTCTTTAGGGGATAATAAATAGAATATAATTCATAGGTAATATGGACATGAGTCACATTACACTTATTGACTGGTAAATAAATATGAGTACCCCAACTGGGGATCAGGAATAGGATATTCTTAAAACAACTGGACTTTAAGAATGGAATATTTTTGTTGATGAGAATCGTTTAGATGATCTCAACGAGAGTGTTCCGTTGGATCTGAGTATTGTCCCACTGGGAAATTTTGAGGACCCATTACCCAATTATTATTCAAGAATGAATATAGTTAATAGTTCGAGAGGCCGTGTAGGCTTAGAGTTGCTGGGGATTAAAGATGTATTTGTTGTACATCTTATTTTAATTTGCTGGATATGGAGAGGAATATGTCGTGCTTAAAGATAATACTTCTTGAGAAATTTTTCATTGATAGGCATCAATATCAAAGATCTATTAGGCTTAGCGAGCCTGTTGGCTCCGTTAGAGAATAATGTCTCTACTACATAAGGACCTTCCCATTTAGCTTAGAATTTGTCTTTCCTCTTATGGGTTGTGATCATAGGTCTCCTTATTAAAAGGACTAATTCACCGACTTAGAATATTTTTTCCTTAACTTTTCGATTAAAAGCTCTGGAAATACGTACTTGGTATAGCTCCATATGTTATTGAATGTGCAGGCACTTTTCATCAAATGCTTCTAATTCTTGTAGGAGCATTCAATTATTATTCTCTACTGTTAGCTCACTAGCAATAGCAATTCAAAGAGTATCTGGATTTTGAGCAAAAAAACTATTTTACATTCGTAGAACAAAGAGAATGGTGTACAACCAGTTGGAGTTCAAACTATTGTATGATAAGCCCATAAATACTCTCCGAGATTTCCATTCCAATCGCATTTGTTGGATGAGACAAACCTTTTAAGGAGTTTGAATATGGTCTTATTGAAGCATAAAAAGTGCACCTTATGAAGATAGTGTCAACCACATCCTAAAATAGGGGTAATTTTGTCATTTTATATATTATAAGTGTTGTGTGTATTTATTTTAATAATTGCATGATATGTGTATATATATTATATATATAGTATTCTTTAATGCATGAGTTAGTAAACTAGACCTAGAAGCCACTAGATGGACCCCTAACCAAATATAGGGTTATGAATTTAATTTGTATTATTTCGGGATTAATTATTTATGGTTATAATTTATTATTGTGATTTTATTTTATTGTTGTGCCTTACCGTTGTTTCGATATTTGGAGCGCTACCCTAGCCTTTGCCTTCCAACAAATTCCACACTCTTGTCCTAGACGTGTCGGCCTTCCATTCTGACCTATATATAAGTCATAAATATGCTTTCTTGTGCTTCATTTTAGTCGCACAATATTCGTCGTGGATATTTTTTTTAATTCTAAATAAATTGGACTTGTATCTTTGTGCGTACCAATCGAAATTGGAGACACAATCTTGACCCATTTTGTACAACCCAAATTATGACAATATTCTATTCTGAGTCTTCTATGTCCATGATACTTGTGTCCCACATAATTTTAATCCCATGTACTTCCAATTAATTTTAGAACACCATTTACATTAATTTTAATTAAATTGATGTAAGGACCCAACTTGACCCAAAACTTGACCCAATACCAAACCAAACCCCCATTCACACCCTCAAGACTCATATTAAACACCACACACCTTTTTTAGCCAATACATCCTACCAAACATGACGTTTTCCCTCATTTAATCCAAAAACCCACTTTTTGTGCAATTTTCCAATTGTTGGGGACTTTATTACAAAAGTGCAATGATGTGTCACCATCCTATTGGTCAAGCACATAAAAAAAATTACCCCCTCCTCCCTTTGACCGTTCAACTCTCTCTCCCCTTTTGTTTTACTCTCTCCCTCATGATTAATCTTGGCCATGTATTCAAAGGGAGCATCATCTACACCACACACACCCTTATATATATATATATATATATATATATATATATATATATATATATATATATATATATATAATTCCTCATACAAACCCCTCTCCCAAGGCACAGCCGGCCCTAATCCCTAGGATGTCACCATCAACCCTCTCTCTCCTACATGCTAAACTCCTCCATTATACATCATCCCCACCATCCTTCTTTCTATAACCAAACCTAAACCTAAACTATTTATCATCACCATCACCCTCTCCTTCCTCAGGTGAACTCGACCGCCGGAGCCCGGCCATCCCGACCTCCCCCACTACAACCCCGACTCCGGCCTCTTCCGTCGAGCATGACCACACCACCAGACTTCTTTTCCCTACGTTCCACCGCCGCTCACAGCTGCCACCGCGGTATCGTACAACCCCGCACGACCCGTCAATCTCGCCTGAGTGTCCTCTTCTTCCCTCCTTCCTCCGGTGATCATCACCATCGTCATCTCCCCCAATACCACCATTAATACCTCGCCTGAACCACCTCACAGCCGGTAGAGCCGACCAGCCGACCTTCCATCTCCCTCTCTTCTCCAGCCGCCTGAGTTCTCCCCTCGACTGAACTCCATGACAGACACCACCTGCTGAACCTGACCTCTCATCACCCTCAACCATCGCCACTGCCTCCCCCCTTTCATCATCATCACCTTTATCATCATCATCATCATCATCATCATCATCACCTTCATCATTATCATCATCATCATCACCTTCATCATCATCATCATCATCATCATCATCACCATCATCATCATCATCATCCTCATCATCATCATCGTCGTCGTCATTGTCGACCCCGTACACGCACCCCGAGGTTCAAACATGTCCCCTCTTCTTTCATAGTTGTGTATATGTGCTTGTATGAATGCTAATAGGGATTAGAATTTGCTTCATGACAGTTAGTGATAGAGGACCCTGTGTCGGTGAACCTAGTGTCTAGTGTGCTCGTATATGTGTGTATATTTGCATATAATATTAGTTGATATATATATATAAATATATGGATATATATTTAAGTAATTATATGCTAATGCTAGTTATGATTATATATGTATATATATACTGTATGACCCTAGTTTAACTGTGGATATCCCGTATTTACTTGACCATATGACCCTGAATGATTGTGAGTGTCTGCCTTGTGTACACTGACGTACTGGCGAGACATATATTAGTGTTTGACTGTCTGATTATGCACAGTAATCAAGGACCTGACACCCGTGCAGTTAGACGCATATTTGACCCTGCTAGTTGACCAGTATCATACCTAGCGTAGCCCTTGAGTTCAGAGTATTTATGATTGTGCATATGTTAGTGTATCGACTAATTCTGTATTACTATTCTATGATGTCTATAGGACTGTTGGATTATTCAGACAAGACTTTGGAAACAGGATATTGGTATTGCCAGCAGCAGGACCATAGGCGAGTACATTCTCTGACAGTTTTTATTATGTTGATTATCTCTATAATTCTAGTTATATGGCGTACATGATTCTGACACTATGTATACACGAGTTGGCATCATCGAGACTTGTCACGAGGAGTGGTGATTGGAATCCATCGTGCTAGCTGGAGACGGGAAAATATTAGTAGATTATGTGATCATACCCAACTCTACATGAATCATAGCTTACCCACACCTCACGTCGGTGCAGCCAGACCATTACATGTCTCATAGCCTGTTATATGTGATTAGCCTGACTATTGCTCACATCATAGCCATCCGGATGGTTAGCCTGACCTTACATGAATCATAGTTAATCATATGTAACAAACCTGATCAGTCCCAAGCCGATCACATGATATGCTGATGTTTCACACACTTAGCTAGATAGTCTATACATGTATCTCTAGTTTATTGATCTAGCATTTCTCTATGTTCCAGTTCATTGTTCTAGCATTAACTTATATTCCAGTTCATTGTTCTAGCATGCACTTATATTTTTGTTCATTGCTAGTTGTACCATTGATGATGATATATGCTCCAGTATTTCTATTTCCAATATATTCATGCTCACCAGTATTTCTTATTTCTAGCATCTATATCCATCTTGTATTTCTTTACATTGTATTATAGTTTTTGCCAATATACATGGGACTATTGTTAGTGCTTGTACTTTGCTCCAATCCTGACTGGATATTTTTTTCAGACTACGCCTTAGAGGACTTGTTTCCAGCATACTTGGAGATTTGGATGTTATTGTTTGCAGGTTAGACTATTTTTTGTTGTTTAGACTTGTGTTATATTTCATTTATTTTCTTTGATATCTCATCGTGCTTTAGTTTATGTGATTGAGTATTTCCATATTATATTGTAATATTTGTGCCTCCTTATGGAGTTGGATATTCGAGAGAGATTGATTAGATAGTATTATGACGTAGACAGCATTCTACCGTCGATGCTGCGGCGTAGGCTGGATGTACCCACGTACTCATGCCCCAAATTTCGGGTACGAGTCGTGACACTTTTTTAGTGGTGGCCCATGCAGGTCGAGCTTCGCAATTAAAGCAAAGTCGTGGTAGTGCGACGTCTTAGTTGTACTACTGCGTGCCTGCGATAGGATATAGTACATAGTATACTAGGATGATAGCGAATACTCAATCACAAATTTTTGAGAGATTCCTGGGATGATCCTTGAGAATCTTATTATAATTTCTAATTTAAATCTTTCCCTTGTTTCCGTTCGTTCTCACTTGTTGATTATTGAATTTGATTCTTATAGATCAGTTGTTAAATTTAATTCTTGGTGTCGTTGTTGAGTTGATTTCATATCAACATGAATTTTATGGACTAAATTTATGGTATCATCTGATGACATATATTAATGAGGACAATAAAAAAGGTAAAATATCTACTTTGGTTATGGAGCCTAGAGTTTATCGCAGCCATATTAGCTATCATGGCGGAAACGTAGGAACCTGACCTTGGATGTACATATCTTAGTTATAAAATTTAGAGTTTCTCGCAGCCATACCGGTTAGCATGGTGAGGATTCTAGATGACATGATTATAGAGTTGCATACCTTAGTTAGGGAACCTATCGTTTATCTCAGCTATGCTTACTGGCGTGGCGAGGATTTTGAGTGTCATGATTTCGGACAGACGTGTATGATTATCAGGTTGTATCTTAAATTGGTTCTTAAAGTATCATCTCAATACTTATCTACTTCATATTATAGGACCTTGTTCCATCATTTTTATTGCTAGAAGTAGAGATACCTTCAGTCCTTAGTCCAGTTCCTTCTTGAGCTTCTTTCCATTAGGATTCCTTTTTAGTGTTATAATTGGTGACTTGAAATTAGGTCTGTGTCATGTATCATTGTTGACTGAGTATGACTTGTGAGTCTGTAAGTGTTTCTTGGTTGGACATGTGAGCAGTAGGCATTAATTTACAGATAAACCGTAGCGTAGTACCTTGTAGCAATAGTTCTATAATATGTGTCATTATAGTTAGTACTATAGGTAGAATAAGGAGTAAAGAGCATGAGTGATGGTTCCAAGAGTTAGTATCAGAGCCAGCATACTAGTCCTGGATAATCATGAATTCATGTAGTTGGGCGATCCATGTAAAAATTAAGTATCGAAAAAATTGTATTAAAAATTAATGGAGCATAATATTCAATTTGATGGTTGATTACTTGGGTGTGTCAAGAGTAAAGAATTATATATGCATAAAGGGTATTAATGAGATGCCATGGGTAGATAAATATCAAGATTGGTCATGGAAGGTATGAAGTATATCACAGATTAGTGTATCAGAGTATAAAAGATTTAAGAGAAGATACATATACATCAATCGAGATATGGAACAATATGCCTGCCTTAAGAGTGAAGTGAAACATGTGTATTATAGACGTTAATAAAAAGTGCAAGTGATCATGAGTTCTAGAGAGTGTGATGAGGCGATCTAATAATGAAGCTAGTATTACTATACAAAGAGTGCTAGTGTTTTTATATCAATGATTAGTTGAGTAATGTGCTAGTAACAGTAAGCACCTCATGTGATAATATTATATTAGTGTATCAGTTAATATAGATAAAAAAAATTATTGGAAGTAATAGTGCAAGAAATCTGGGCAGTGCAAATTTTAGTACACAGTTGAGGGTTGTAGATAATTGGTGTATTTGTGTGTACCTTGAGTGTTAGAGACTGTGAGTATTTATATGTATACTTAGATAGATGTGGATTTAAATTTATAATTTGAAGATTGGAAATAAATTTCAATTTTAAGAATTTTTGAGGAGTTGAAATTTTATGTTATTAAAATTTTGAGGATTCAAATAAACATAGTCAAAGCTATAAAGATTTTTGGAAGTGATTAAAATTTTATTTCAATAATTGAATATTTCACTTTTGAGGAAAGTATATGCATTTTATTTTAAATTGTTCGAGAAGTTAAATTTTGAGGATTTTATTTTAAGGATAAAATTTTATGGTGGGTAAAAAATGTATAACAATATATGAGTGGATGAAGTGCATGTATAAGGATCTATGGCTTGAGCATAATTGAAATGGCACTGCAAACTGACTTGGGTATCCATCTAGAGTTATATTAGAGGGAGTAGTACTTACTGTGGTGTGTTGCACTTGGCGTGCAATTGAGTGATAAGATAACTAGTATAAACAATTACAGTAGGTAAGAGAGCTAGCAGTGGTTGTGCTAGTAGTAGAAACAGTGGTACCTAAAGGGATAGAGATATTAAATTTGGATGCATCATTTAACCTATGGTTGTGTTAGCAGGTTCTGTTCCTTTCTTCTGTTCCTTTTTCGACTATTTGATTGATTAATTCCTTAGTACCGTAGCTTGCATCAGTGATTTTCTTGTTAGAATGTAGTTAGTAGTACACCCCGATAGAGACTGCAATACCATGACAAAACAGACCATAACCATACATGTTTTCTCTAGATTTCATGTTGTATGACTGTAGGTAAAATTTTCTTAGACCTCGATTGTTGGGGGTTTGACCGTAGTGAAGATTAATGAAGAGGTTACGACTGGACAAAAAGAGACAATGTGCCTTAAATTTTGAGGATAAACATTAAATTAAATAAAGAGTTAAAAATTTAATATGACAGAATTAACGATTTTGTTAAATCATTAATTTTTATGAAGATTATGATATGATTGAATTTGTCATTAAATTTTGAGGAATTTAAGAATATTAACATTATATTTATTTGACTGCAAGATATAGATTTATTTTTTAATGTTGTATTTGAAGAATTCATAAGTATTATATTGTTGGAGTATTGTGTGGAAAAAGAAATCGGGGAATAAGATCACTAATGGATTAGTGTTTGAATTCAAATTTTCGGGATGAGGATTTAAATTTTACAAAAAAAAAGTGCATCGATTGGATTTAAATTAGAGGAGTAAGATGATTAATGGATTAGTGTTTCCGGATGAGATTTTTTTTAATTTTTATAAATATGCATTGATTGGATTTCAATTAGAGGATTGAATATTAAATTTTTGTATTTAGTTATTAACTTAAAAATTTTGAGAAGATTGTGATAATAATGGAATTTGATTTTATATTTGGAGATTTTTAGGAATATTATATTATAGAATTTTGAAAAATTTTGTGAAATAACAATATGGACTTACTTCATGATTATATGGTTTGATGAATTTAAATTTTGATGGTAAAATAAATAAATAAATAAATACAACTATTGAGGATCTTAAATTTTAAGGACGAAATTTTTCTAAGGAGGGTAGGCTTATCACTACCACATCCTAAAATAGGGGTAATTTGGTCATTTTATATAGTATAAGCGTTGTGTGTATTTATTTTAAATAATTGTATGATATGTGTATATATAGAGAGTTCTTTAATGCATGAGTTAGTGGACTAGACCTAGAAGCCACTAGATGGACCCCTGACCAAATATAGGGTTATGAATTTAATTTGTATTATTTTGGGATTAATTATTTAGGATTATAATTTATTATTTTGATTTTATTTTATTGTTGTGCCTTACCGTTGTTTCGATATTTGGAGCGCTACCCTAGCATTTGCCTTCCAACAAATTTCACACCCTTGTCCAAGACGTGCCGGCCTTCCATTCTGACCTTTGTGTAACTCATAAATATGCTTTCTTGTGCTTCACTTTAGTCACACAATATTCGTCGCGGACGTTTATTTTTTTATTCTAAATAAATTGGACTTGTATCTTTGTGTGTTCCAATCAAAATTGGAGACACAATCTTGACCCGTTTTATACAACCTAAATTATGACAATATTCTATTCTGAGTCTTCTACGTCCATGAAACTTTTGTCCCACCTAATTTTAATCCTATGTACTTCCAAGTAATTTTAGAACACCGTTTACATTAATTTTAATTAAATTGATGTAAGGAGCCAACTTGACCCAAAACTTGACCTAAAACTTGACCCAATACCAAACCAAACCCCCATTCACGCCCTCAAGATCATACTAAACACCACATACCCTTTTTTTAGCCAATACATCACACCAAACATGGTGTTTTCTCTCATTTAATCCAAAAACCTACTTTCTGTATAATTTTCCAATTGTTGGAGACTTTATTGCAAAAGTGCAATGATGTGTCACCATCCTATTGGTCAAGCACAAGAAGAAATTACCCCCTCCTCCCTTTGACCATTCAACTATCTCTCCCTCTCTCCCATTTTGTTTTACTCTCTCCCTCATGATTAATCTTGGCCATACATTCAAAGGGAGCATCATCTACACCACACACACCCTTATATATATATATATATATATATATATATATATATATATATATATATATATATATATATATATATGTAATCCCTCATACAAACCCCTCTCCCAATGCAAACCCCATCCCAAGGCACAGTCGGCCCTAATCCCTAGGATGTCACCATCAACCCTCTCTCTCTCCTACATGCTAAACTCCTCCATTATACATCATCCCCATCATCCTTCTTTCTATAAACAAACCTAAACCTAAACTATTCATCATCACCATCACCCTCTCCTTCCTCCGGTGAACTCAACCGCCGGAGACCGGCCATCCCGACCTCCCCCACTGCAACCCTGACTCCGGTCTCTTCCATCGAGCACGACCCCACCACCAGACTTCTCTTCCCCACGTTCCACCGTCGCTCACAGCAGCCATCGCGGCACCGCACGACCCCGCATGACCCGTCGATCTCGCCTGAGCGTCCTCTTATTCCCTCCTTCCTCCGGTGATCATCAACATCGTCATCTCCGCCAATACCACCATTAACACCTCGCCTGAACCTCCTCACAGCCGGCAGATCCGACCAGACGACCTCCCATCTCCCTCTCTTCTCCAGTCGCCTGAGTTCTCTCCTCGACTGAACTCCAAGACAGACACTACCTGCTGAACCCGACCTCTCATCACCCTCAACCATCGCCACCGCCTCCCCCCTTTCATCATCATCATCATCATCACCTTCATCATCATCATCATCATCACCTTCATCACCACCATCGTCATCATCATCATCACCTTCATTATCATCATCATCATCATTATCATCATCATCATCACCTTCATCATCATCATCATCATCACCATCATCATCATCATCATCATCATCATCATCCTCATCATCATTGTCATCCTCGACCCCATGTGCACACCCCGAGGTTCAAACATGTCCCTTCTTCTTTCATAGTTGTGTATATGTGCTTGTGTGAATGCTAATAGGGATTAGAATTTGCTTCATAACAGTTAGTGACAGAGGACCCTGTGTCGGTGAACCTAGTGACTAGTGTGCATGTACATGTGTGTGCGTATGCATATAATATTAGTTGATATATATATATAAATATATGGATATATATTTAAGTAATTATATGCTAATTCTAGTTATGACTATATATGTATATATATACTGTATGACCCTAGTTTAACTGTAGATATCCCGTATTTACTTGACCATGTGACCCTGAGTGATTGTGAGTGTCTGCCTTGTGTACATTGACGTACTGGCGAGACATATGTTAGTGTTTGACTGTCTGATTATGCACAGTAATCAAGGACCTAACACCCGTGCAGTTAGACGAGCATTTGACCCTACTAGTTGACCAGTGTCATACCTAGCGTAGCCCCTGAGTTCAGAATATTTATGATTGTGTGTATGTTAGTGTATCGACTGATTTTGCATTACTATTATATGATGTCTATAGGACTATTGGATTATTTAGACAAGACTTTAGAAACAGGATATTGGTATTGCCAGCAGCAGGACCACAGGCGAGTACATTCTCTGACAGTTTTTGTTATGTTGATTATCTCTATGATTCTAGTTGTATGGCGTACATGATTCAGACACTATGTATACACGAGTTGGCATCATCGAGACCTGTCACGAGAAGTCGTGATTGGAATCCATCGTGCTAGCTTGGGACGGAGAAATGTTAGTAGATTATGTGATCATATCCAACTCTACATGAATCATAGCTCACCCATACCTCACGTCGGTGCAGCCTGACCCTTACATGCATCATATCCTGTTACATGTGATTATCCTGACTATTGCTCGTATCATAGCTATCCGGATGGTTAGCCTGACCATATATGAATCATAGTTAATCATATGTAACAAGCCTGATCAGTCCCAAGCCGATCACATGATATGCTGATATTTCACACACTTAGCTAGATAGTCTATACATGTATCTCTAGTTTATTGATCTAGCATTTCTCTATGTTCTAGTTCATTATTCTAGTATTCACTTATATTCCAGTTCATTGTTCTAGCATGCACTTATATTTCTGTTCATTGCTAGTTGTACCATTGATGATGATATATGCTCCAGTATTTCTATTTCCAGTATATTCATGCTCACCAGTATTTCTTATTTCTAGCATCTAAATCTATCTTGTATTTCTTTACACTGTATTATAGTTTTTGTCAATATACATGGAACTGCTGTTAGTGCTTGTACTTCGCTACAATCCTGACTGGATATTTTTTCCAGATTACGCCTTAGAGGACTTGTTTCCAGCATACTTGGAGATTTGGATGTTATTGTTTGCAGGTTAGACTCTTTTTTGTTGTTTAGACTTGTGTTATATTTCTTTTATTTTCTTCGATATCTCATCGTGCTTTAGTTTATGTGATTGAGTATTTCTATATTATATTGTAATATTTGTGCCTCCTTATGGAGTTGGATATTCGAGAGAGATTGATTAGATAGTATTATGACCTAGACAGCGTTCTACCGTCGATGCTGCAGCGTAGGCTGGACGTACCCACGTACTCATGCCTAAAATTCTGGGTGCGGGTCATGAGAAATAGCACAGTTTTCTTAAAATAAACTTAACAGAGAAAGAATGGCGCACTTTCTCTCTATTTTAGAGGACGATGCACTTTCTACTAGTTTCAGAGGATGGCGTACTTTCTTTCTTTTTAAATGGTGGCACACTATTCATAGAAAAGAAAAGTGGCACACTTTTAAGCTGCTTTCATCAGTATAGACAGACATACAATTTACATGTCTATTTTTTCCTCCGAGCATTAAATGCGATGAATCTGACAGGCTGAAACATAAATCAAAGAGTTAGAAGTCATCATTACAGCTGGGTTGTGGCACATAGACCTAGGTTGTCGTTTATCGACCCAGCCATTGAGCCAACTTCATCAAAATTTCATCGCTATGCTAATTCCAGTACAAGAGCAGTAAAGGTGTAACCAGAGTTAGATATAATGGGTGAGAGAATAGTCTATTCATCAAACTTCCTTTCCTCCTTTAGAGACTCATTTTGGGAAGCCATCAGAAAACTCGATTGAAGAATGTTAAAATTGAGTAAACCAACTCTTTTATTTATAAACGAGTGGAATGACGGTTCAAATTCCCCACATGATTCAACACCCCACTATTCGTAAAGGAAGACGACGGTTCAGATCTCCATAGACGAATCATAAAGGGTACAACTATTTGTTCCCCAAGCAAAAAGCAGAATACAAAATATAAAATCATTTGGTATGTTAGTCTGAGGACTCCCATGTGCGCGTATTTATGTGATTGACAAAAAAATATTGCATAGTGCACATGACTAGACAATTTAAAAAAATGATTATAAATGCACGCGACAAACCACACAGTGCGCACAAAATCAAATTTTATCTAAGTATATATTTGTGCGCTTATCAGTGGGACAGAAGAAAGACAATATATTCAGTCTTTTTGGATGCACGTCCTCCCGAAAACAAAGACAACCAAAGTCTTCATTCAACAGCACACATACAACAAAATAAAATCAAGCTAAAATTTTATTAATACTTAATCATGATTACATATAATGGAGATCTATCATACCTAGATTTTCATTCTAAAAATCATGATTATATATATGTAAATCTATTACATCTAAATTTTCATATGATGGGGATCTATCACAGAGCCATCCCCATCTTAATGTCCCGCCTGCTCCCGATGCAGATAAATTAAGGCACAGAAGAAATGATCTCCTTAGTGCAAACTACAGTACAGGAAAAAGAAATTCGTATTGTGGACAAGTGAGGATTTTACACAGGACTGGGCCTGTTTAAATTAGCACAGACCCACTTCTGTCCTGACTCGATGGAGGACATGGTGAGTCAAACAGAAGCTATTTCGCTATCTCCATCCAGCGCCACCGCTAGAAGTCTCGGTTGGGAATTCCAATCCCAACCCTTTAATCAGCACAGGGACCATGTTAAGAGAGTAATTCCAGCGAGCTGGGTTTGATGACAACGAACAGTCTTCTGGGTAATTCATCAGTTCAATATGAATGATGATGCCTATAATATCCTTCCATTCTCCATCACACAAAGAGCTCAGCGACAACGATTGCCAAATGAGTCTCTCAACCATTAGTGAGAAGCATTTCCTCTTGCATCTTCTCGGTGGTCAGCAAAGCCAGTGGCGCCATGCTATTTCGGTCATCTTCTTAGACTCACACTTAACAATAATCAAACTCAAGTCTCCCAGCAAGAAGGAGATAAGTCTGGGAGGGTTGGTAAAATTTTTCTCCTATTTGTAGAAGAATACATGACAATGTGGCATAGCTCTCGAAAATTTATTCAAATGAATTCAAAAAGAATTAGTTTAAATGATTATACCCAATCCTCCCCAGTAGAGTCGCCAAGACCCCCTTCAAAGTTTTTTGAATTTGTTCAAATGAATTCAAAATACTTTGAATTAGAAGCATAAAAGTTGTTGAGATATTTGTGCATGCACTCAAGACAGAATCCTAATAGTTTTGCTGTCGTAGCTTTAGGTCATGATTTGCTGCTCGAATCCTGAAGTGCAGCCAAAGAGTTTCCCCTCCAAATCTATAAATAGACGGGTTGTGGAGAGAGAGAATTTTTTTACTGCTCTCAAATCTCTTCGTCTCTTTCTTTCTTAAGAAAACCCTAGCTTTCTTATTCCTTTGAAGCTTTTAGCAATGACCTCAAGGAAATCTCAGGCGAGCAGCAATGATAAAAAGGGTAAAGGAGCGGCTTCTTTTTATCACGACCCACACCCGGAATAAGGGCACAAGTGGTGAACAACGCCCAGCCTACACTGCAGCATCGGTGGTAGAACGTTGTCTGGGTCAACATAACTATCTACACATCTCACACAATATATATAAGGTACATGTCATGTCATGTCATCTCAACTCCAATTGAATGAACAATATAATGTGTGATAAATGATAATCAATACCCAATCATAATATAAAGCTAGAGGAGGATATGGCACGATATGGAATAGAAGAAAAAAAAATACAAGTCACAATACAATCTCAAGTACAAGATCTAATCGCAATCACAGTAGTCTCAAATAATAATACATGCCATAAAGTCTAGCTAAGATCATATATAATATCATAAATGAATGATCTAAGTCTCTCCAGCTGGTGGTACTATTTTAAGAGACTCTACGGGTGCAGGCTCAACTGCCTCGCCATCATGTGGCCCATAGTGCGTAGGACACCAGTCCTTTAGTGAATTATCTGGAAAAAAGTATCTAGTCATGATGGAGCAAAGTACAACCCTAATAGCAGTTCCAATAATTGACAAAAACTACAAAACAGTAAAAGCAAAGAAAATAAATGATGGAAGTAAACAGAAAAGTAACTAGCATGGCGAAGAGAACATCAGGGCAAGGAAATGGAAATAAACTTATAGAAATATAGTAAAGAGCATCAATATAATGAACTAAAAATAAGGAAGCAGGATAATAACTTGTGACTTGAAATATTAGCAAGATATGTGATAGGCTTAGGCCTAACACGGGCTATATAACTAAATGGGAGCTAGCGTGACCACACGTGAGTTGCATGATCTGCTTAGCTATCATGGGCTATAAGGTATGATCACATATTCACTAATATTTTTCCATCCCCCGACTAGTACATGGATCCAAATCATGACACGTTATACACGTATATCATAATGCACGGTCTAATATCATCCACTATGATCATGGTCTATATAATCAGAAGATAACACGGTAATCACTGAGTAATCACGAAATACGATACGACAATCACTAAGTAATCACGATAATAACATCTTATGACAAGAATTCACGTATACCAATCCGTGTAACCATCGTGTCAGGAATCAAATATCTCATTACTAAATATATGTAACATAGAACTGTCAAATAAGGAAACTATCAGAGAATGTACTCGCTTGTGGTCCTGAGCGAAAGGTATAACTCAGTGTCCGAGCTGGTGCCACACAGACCTATATATGAATATCATGTCATTTGGTGTATAGGAATGATAAATAAGCTAAAATGAGTTAAAGTATGATTTCTAGGTCAGTACTAGGTTATTCTAGCTAAACTAGGTCAAACTTGGTCAACTTAAGTCAAACTAGCTATCTCTAGGTTCAATATTAGTTGAGTAGTCTATATTGGTCACTAACTAGCTACTATTAGCTAATAACACTAATATCTATATATTAAGATACTCTATGTATCTATATATAGTAACTCACCTATATACACTACTATATATATGCTAACTAAAATCAGTATCCATTATTGATAACTGATTGATACACCAACCTAACTTATAATGACTGAAACTAACATACTAATTGTTATACCCTTAACTGACATCAATACTATACTAATTCAATACTAACAATGACTTAGTTATAACTAAATTAACTCATCTATATATATATATATATATATATATATATATATATATATATATATATATATATATATATATATATATATATACTAACTCAACTTTACCCTTATTAATACTTAACTTATATTAACACTTATACACTAACTACTAACCTGATAACCATTTGACTGTTACCAACTTTAATACTTAACTGACGGATTAACTAAAGCTAGATCACTGAACCAACTGACCACTCTAACTGATACTTATTCTCATTCATCCTATACTGACATTAAACCTCATCCTATACTGATACACACTCCCCTTATAATCTCAGTCACCAATAAGCACAAGTAAATACCCTTGCACCAACAGTCCACAAATCTCCCACTGTCTCACCCTCACACATAGACACACGTCACTTGCCCACTGACTAAACCACCTGAGATCAAGTCTTAAACTAATGATGCTGCTACTGAACTCAAGCTCCCTCTTACTGCACTGGAGGATGCCTGCAAGTATTGCAACCCAACTCTCTCACCAATTTATGTGTACATGTACACCAATATACTGGATTGCTGGTACACTGCCACCCCAAACTCTAACACTCAAACTAATATACTCCTCCCCATCCCACTATTAATACCGACATTCCTCTTACCCAAATGGTGAAGTTTAACCAAGCCACTCACCTCTCCTACAGCTATTGCTGCTCGGGCTACTACTGCTGCTGCTTTGCTCTTTAACAACAATCAATATTATTGTTGCAACTGCTACTTCTCTCTAGTCCAGTGGTCTAACTCACGTATATAAAACCCCAAATAGTTGCTGCCAAGAAAAAATATTGCTGCTAACCCCAATCTTGAGTTGTACTACCCATCCTTGAGGGCACACCATAACTACACCACAGGCCCCTCAACTTCCATCCTCCATGCACCTGCACAGCAGTGCCCACAATCCCTTCAGTGATGCATTACTTGATAGTTATACTGCACCTAAACCCTCTAGTTGTTGTTTGCACACAGTTTAAAACAGAACATGCATCATACTTTCCCAACCGATTAATGGATTACCTTAGTAGCAATTTACATGTGCTACTCATCCTCCCTCTGATACTTCCTCTTAAAGGTGTTCTTGGTACACATATATACCTACACACAAGTAGCTATATATATATATATATATATATATATATATATATATATATATATATATATATATATATATATATATATATATATATATATATATATATATATAGAGAGAGAGAGAGAGAGAGAAAGACAAAATTTATATAATCAACACACCCTACACTCTCCATGAGCTATACTATCAAACAACTAGAATGCAACCCATGATAAACACTAGTATCAAGTGATACACTATCAAACCACATACCAAAATCCCTAATACCCAATTGGAATTAAATATCCATATCAAATATAATTATATATAGCTATTAGGACTTGCTACAATAGGAATTAGGATAAAATACACTAATATGCACATAATTCACAAATTAGAGCCCCGTATCACACTGTATCGTGATATGACCTACTTGTATCCAATTGTGGACTCGATACTAGCCCCACAACTCTGATCTAAGTCTAATTAAATTAAATTATTCTCTTGACACACACTTGATGTAGAAGTCACAGTAAGGGTCAATTTGGCCTAGAACTTCTTCCTATGGGTAGTCCTAAGCCATGGGATGGTTCATAATGGTCAAATATTTAAATTAGAAGCTACAATAAAGAGAAATTCAGAATTTACCAATTGGGAGATGGATTCCCAATAAATTATTCCTCCGGACATGATCTCCTCACCAAAGCTCCTTCTCCTTTTGCTCTTTGTAACTCCAAGCTCCAATGCTCCCTGAGTGGTAAAAATGAGAGAAAAAAGTGAATGAATTGAGAGAGGTTGATTGAGGGATGAAGGGAATTGGGGATCTATGAATTGGGGATCTAAAATTAGAGTGCAAAATGAAGAGGAGAGAGAGAAGCTCTCCCTATAGGGCCGGCCAGATTTTTTCCTCCTCAAAGCAACTTTGTAAAGTCCAAATTGCCCCCATTGATTAATTATGAAGAGTAATTAAGGAGGGGTATAATGTAAAGTATCTATACTAATGAAATTTAACTCTAATCCTTTTAATTAGTTAGTGGGAATAGGTTTATTGGGCTTGGTCCATGTTGAGCTCAATCAATTGTCATGACAAGTCAAATTGGGTTCACAAGTATCAAATCCAACTAACAGACTATCTCACTAACTAATAAATAAATAACACAACCACAAATAGTATTTATTAGCATAATATGAATAAATATTAATCTCTAAAAATAATTATATGCAAATTGACTAAATTATCCTCATTAAGAAAAGTGAGGGTGATACTTTTTCTCTGGCAACGATGGCGAGGTCTCCGGTGAGGCCGACATTGACTCAGCCCGCTAGAGAATGGTTCAATATGTCGTCGTCAAGATTTACATCAGGAGATATAGAACATCCTCCTCCGATACGCATGGAGATTGTCTTCTTCTTTCCTATTTTCTTTTTTTTCTTTTACATGTACAATATAAGCTTTTAACAATGGCAGAAAGATAAAAGAAAGAAGAGGAAATCAGACATAGAATACAGAGACACGTGTACACGTACACTTTTCTCTCGTTCAGAGAAGAAATAGACACTTTGACGTATTTTCCCTCTTTTAGATTGGAGATAGTCATCTTGGCGCACTTTTCCTCGTTCAGAGTGAAAACAGCCATTTTGGCGCACTTTTCTAATTATTGGCGAGTCGACGTACTTTTTCTCGTTTAGAGTGGAAACAGTCATTTTGGCGCACTTTTCCTATTATTGGCGAGTTGGTGCACTTTCCCAATTATTGGCGAGTCGGCGCACTTTCGTCTATTTTGACAGATTGGCTCATAAAATGTGCTTATTCTCTTCTTCATAAGATTTGTTGACTGCTCGTTTGTGGCTTTTGTAGTTGACTTGGGTTTGGATCCTTCGGCTGAACTGATAGGATCCACTACTAGACTTTTGTATACCAATTATCTAGAAGTCTTATCGCACACTGAGTTTCCCCAATCTGGTAAGAAGATGTCCAACACACACCAATTATTGATAGCCGGGTAAGGGGAATGGATCTTGACGTCATTGATAAGCGGTGAACCTCTTACTTCCTTTACGAAAGATACATATTCTAAGCCGAATTTCTTGTTTGGTGACGCCATTCATCAATCATCTCAGCCTAAGAAAAAGAAGGAGGAGTGGTTATTCAATATTCATGGTAGGGTCATGTATCTCCCGGAGATGTCAAGAAATTTTTCGTTGTCTGCCTTCTCTTATGCTACTTATCTGTGGAAGATAGAGTAGAATTTGACTCCCCCTACTAATGGAGCTAAGTTGGAGAAAATTATCTACAAACAGGGTCGTTTCTTCAGTTCCGGCGATGGACATTCAGTTCAAATATGAGAACTTCATCCCGAAAATGTACCAAGCGAAGAATCTTTGTTGATTCAACCTATTCAGTCTCTTTTGTTCGCCAACACTTACACTGATGCTGAAGGCATTTATCCTCAAAAGAACGTTCGACTGCCAGGATGGTTGACCAATAAAAATATCTATTGGCACCAAGCAACGATATAGATATTGGATCAATATACCGAGAATCTCATATCTTCGGGCTTATACAATGCACTTGCTATGGTATTGCGCCTAACACCAATATGTAATTGCCTTTATTAGAGTGATATAACTCTAGTACTATAACTGTTTTTACTCTATGTGGCAAGTTGGAGTCCGGATTACACGAGATAAAATACATATCTGCATTGCCAACAGGGGAGATTCCTCATAAGGAGTACGTTCCTACCAACGTAGAACTGGCAGATTTAGCAAAGACTGAGCCGCGTCTAGTTGAAGTATATCAAGAACTGATGTGCCACTAGCTGGCTTGCAACCATTACTACAACACTGATTCTAGCACTGTCTTTATCAGGAAGTGGTTTCAATACCTCTTTAACGATAGTAGCGAGAAAGAATGTATAGAGATTTGACCGCTTCGACCTTTGAGTTCTATTTGAGTTAAAGAACTCATGGCAAGTCATAATGCTAAAGATAAGTCCTTTTGAGGATCGTGTAGGAAGATTTTTAGCAGGTATACTGGCTATTAGCTATCTCAGACACATTCGTATAGAGATCTCGTTTGAAGCTTTGTTGGGCAGATAATTTTCTTTATGGCTCCGAAGATGGGTTGTCCCTGGAGGTTCAGGCTCAGTGGATCATCTCCATAGGAATATTTTATTCCCTGCAGTCCGTCTAGTTTTCAAGCATTAATTGGCATTGCTACCAGTTATGGTGTTGTAGTTCCCCGCTCTGCGATGGTACTATGTATAAGAGATATCACTTTGCTGGCTCGAACGAAATCCTTTACGATTAGTTTCTCGATCGAAACACAAAATGATTAATCTGGATGAGTGGGCAGAAATTCATTCTTTGATTCTTGCATGCCTTTCTAATAAATCTGAGTTTTTGAAATGCTTGTTGCTAAGTAGAGAATGTTCGCATAAGATTGATAGGACAAGAACCTGTTTGCAAAACTAGAGAACTCATATGCTTGTCTAAATGAGATAGATCCCTTGCCTTGCTAAGTCAAGATAGAAATGATGCATTTTAAGTTACACGGGCACCGCTATCGAACGAACCCTTGCCATGCTAATAAGAAGAGTAAAATAAATGCTTGAATATGTCCTTGTATCGTATGATAAACAGAGTAGAAGTACATGCTTGTTTAAAAGATAAGAGAAGAAATATCGCCATGCTTGTTAGATAGAGATCGATTACATGTTTCCTTGTTATTATTGCATGATAGATTGAATGTATGCTTGTATTGTTACAAAGAGTTAATTGCTCATCTTGGTAAGAAAATAGACTAGTAGCCCGCCCTAATGTTCCGGTCCTACGAGATCTAGCGAGTACAGCTATTAGATAAGAAAGAGATAAAGATATTCTTGTTCATGTATTGTGCATCATAATAATTTTTATCTGATAGATGTTGCTTGTCATGCATTGGTCTCGGACAACTTGTGCACAAGGTAATAGTCTCTCGAACGATTTTTGGGGCACTGGGAATCAGTCGGTCCGAAAGATATTGTGAGAGCACCCTGATGTTCTGGTCCTACGGGATCTAGGGGGATCATGTTGTCCATTAGTGAAGAGTGGAACCATGGTATAATATCTTCTAGTATTCATGTGTGTTGGTGAAGAGCTGAACCTTGAGTCACAACTGCTGATATACGCGTGTACTAGTGCAGAACTAAACCTTGAGTCACCGCTGCTAATTATGGGGCAACTCATGGACCATCATAAAGTTAGGGCGCATATTAGGTTAGCCTTCTTGTATACCTAACTATTTGATGTAGAGAGGAACAGGGAAAAGAACATTTATGTATATGCAAATTATTGCTAACTTGTATGTCTGTTGTAGGGATAAACGTTCGACGAAGGGTAAGAATCACTGAATAAGTGATGTATTGATTTTTGAATATGCTTGAATTGTGTACTGCCTCTAGACTTGCATGTTTCACTTGATTAAGCTGCTACCCCATTATATAGAATGAATAAGTCCACTAGTGATAACTTGTGTTTCCTAAAGAGTTAGTAAATATGGTGCATGATACATGTTGCGCTCTGCACGATAGAATATTGTCCCTTTAGCATGCTTGAAAGTGTTGAATGTGCAAACTGTTTTCAAAGATATATTTTTGAAAGAAGTAAATAGACTCAAATCTCGTGCTGCATGAAATAAACCTAGGTAAAAAGTAGTAAAATTACTAGTAATGTAATATTTTACCACATGCTTACTTAGTGTTAGTTTTAGTAAATGTTGCTTCTGTTCATTGCTTTTACTAACCAGTACTTTTCCCACAGTGTTGACCCCCACCAGTTTGCTTGTTCGCTGGTTCTGGATCGTTCATAGAAGCAATAGCCGAGCCTCATCCCAGGACCCAGAAATCTGGAGTCTATACCTTGAGCCATGTCAAAATATTTTGAGATGCTTTTGTATAAAAGGATGTAATGTATGGAACGATATCATTGTAATCGAGAGAGAGAGAGAGAGAGAGAGAGAGAGAGAGAGAGAGGGATCTTAAGCGGATTGTAATCTCGGCCAAGTGTCGCTTGTAACACTCTTTTGAATATCAATAAAGAGCTTGTTTCCTTATGCCATTGTGTTCATTTACTTTTCTGCAATATTTTGTCACTGCTTTCGTCTTGAATAGCTTACTTGCCCTAGTTAAAAGCTTTCTTTTTGCAAGCGCAACTCAAGATTGCATGGCATCACACCCATGCAAGGACGATCGGTTCCAAAAGACACCATGCGAGGACGATCGATCCTTTACAAAAATTAGGGTGTGACATAATGGTATCAGAGCAACTCGATCCTTGGTCATTTCGTTGCTTCGCTTTGACTCAGAGATGTCCCAGATATTGTTGCTGCAATGTGTGTTCCATAAAATAAGTCCATAGATATTCTCAAAGATGCGCGTAAAAGTTTTTTAGATTATTTTATTGGTTGAGAGATATAATTTCGTGATTCTTGATTGCTATAGTTTTTCGATTGAGGATGGTAAGGGATGAGGACTATCGCTGCTCTGGATATCGTAAGTTTCTCCTTGAGTTTCGAGGACAAAACTTTTTATTGGTGGGTAAGTATGTAGTGCCCCATTTCGCAACGGCACTATGTATAAGAGATATCGCTTTGCTGGCTCGATCGAAAGCCTTCTCGAAGATTATTTTTGATCGAAACACAAGACGATTGATCTGGGTGAGTGGGCAGAACTTTATTCTCTGATTCTTGCATACCTTAATAATAAATCTAAATTTTTGTAATGCTTGTTGCTAAGTAGAGAATATTCGCCTGAGAATGATAGGACGAGAAAATATTTGCTTAACTAGAGAACTCATATGCTTGTCTAAATGAGATAGACCCCTTGCCATGCTAAGTCAAGATAGAAATATTACATGCTGAGTTACACGAACACCACTATCGAACGAAACCTTGCCATGCTAATAAGAAGAGTAAAACGAATGCTTGAATATATCCTTGTATCGTATGATAAACAAGAGTAGAACTACATGCTTGTTTAAAAGATAAGAGAAGAAATATAGCCATGCTTGTTATATAGAGATCGATTACATGTTTCCTTGTTATTGTTGCAAGCTAGATTGAATGTATGCTTGTATTGTTACAAAGAGTTAGTGGTTTAACTTGGTAAGTAAAGCGACTAGTAGCCCGCCCTGATGTTCTGGTCCTACGGGATCTACGGGGTGCATCTATTAGATAAGAAAGAGATAGAGATATGCTTGTTCATGTATTATACATCATAATAATTTTTATCTAATAGATTTTGCTTGTCAAGCATTGGTCTCGGACAACTTGTGCACAAGGTAATGGTCTCTCGAACGATTGAGGCACTGGGAATCGATCGGTCCGGAAGAGATTGTGAGAGAACCCTGTTGTTTCGGTCCTATAGGATCTAGGGGATGTTGTTGTCTATTAGTGAAAAGCAGAACCATAATGTCACAACAGCTAGTATTCGTGTATGTTGGTGAAGAGCTAAACCTTGAGTCACAGCTGTTGACATATGCGCGTACTAGTGCAGAGCTGAACCTTGAGTCACCGTTGCTAATCATGGGGCAACCTATGGACTATCATATAGTTAGGGCGCATGCTAGGTTAGCCTTCTTGCATACCTAACTATTTGATGGAGATACGGATAGGGAATAAAAAAATTATGTATATGTAAATTGTAGCTAACTTGTATGTCTGTTACAGGGATAACCATTCGACGAAGGGTAAGAATCACTTAATAAGTGATGTATTAATTTCTGAATATACTTGAATTGTGTAGTGCCCCTAAACTTGTATGTTTCACTTGAATGTTTTACTTGATTAACTTGTATGTCTATTTTTGAAAGAAGTAAATTGACTAAAATCTCGTACTACATGAAATGAACCTAGGTAAAAGTAGCAAGATCACTAGTAATGTAATATTTTTCCACATGCATACTTAGTGTTAGTTTTAGTGAATGTTGCTTATGTTCGTTGCTTTTACTCACCAGTAATTTCCCCAAAGTGCTGACCCCCTACCATTTTGCTTGTTCGCAGGTACTGGATCGTCCGTAAAAGCGATAGTCGAGCCTCATCCCCAAGACCCAAAAATCTAGAGTCGATGCCTTAAGCTGTATCAAGATATTTTGAGATACTTTTGTATAAATGAATATAATGTATGGAACGTTGTCATTGTAATCGATAGAGAGAGAGAGAGCTTGAGCGGATTATAATCCCGGCCAAGTGTCGCTTGTAACACATTTTGAATATCAATAAAGAGCTTATTTTCTAACTAAGTGTCTGAAACATCATCATATCATGTGATCGGCTTGGGACTATACGACTCATTACATTGATTAGCGATCAATCACAATAAGTCCGGCTAACCATATGTAACAGCGATGAGGCATGTAAGGGTAAGGCTGCACCGACGTGAGGTGTGTAGTGCCCCGCTCCGCGTAGGCATTATGTACAAGTGAGATCGCCTTGCTTGCTCGAACAGAAGTCTTCTCGGAGAGTTCCCGACCGATTAATCAATGTGAGTGGGAAGAACTGCATTCTCTGATTCTTGCACGACTTAATAATGAATCTGAATTTTTGAATGCTTGTTTGCTTAAGAAGAATGTTTTCATAAGAGAATGATAGAACCGACTCAACATGCTAATAAGAGAACTCACATAGCTTGTCATTGAAATGAACATGTTGCCTAACTAAGAGAAAGAATGCTTGTCAGAAATGGAATAGAACCATTGCTATGCTAAGAGAAAGATAAGAAATATTACAAGTTTAGTTACACCGACACATCTCAAACGAACCCGTGCCATGCTAAGAGGATAATTAAATGAATCATTTGAATACGTCCCTGTAAATATGCTAAGAAGAGATAGTTATTACATGCTAGATATGAAACCGAAATCGTGCTTGTCATTATATGTTTCGCTCGCCTATTTTGCTATCGAACTGCTATAAGTTATAAGTGTGAAAGATAGTCTAATAGTCCGCCCTGACGTCCAGTCCTTCAGGATCTTGGGGGTGTGCTATTAGATTGTTGGAAAGATGTGTTGCAAAGAAGTGAGAGTCTAATAGTCCGCCCTAGCGTCCGGTCCTACGGGATCTTGGGGGGGTGCTATTAGATTGTTATATGCTTGTGAATGTAAATGTGAATGGGAATGTTGCTTGTTATGCATTGGTCTCGGACAACTTGTGCACAAGGTGATAGTCTCTCGGTCGGTTCCTGGGGCACTGGGAATCGGTCGGTCCGGAAGAGATTGTGAGAGCACCCTGACGTCCGGTCCTACGGGATCTTGGGGGGTGTTGTTGTCCATTAATGCAGAAACCCATGGATCGTCATATAGATAGGGCGCATGCTAGGTTTACCTTCTTGCATACCTATCATTTGTGACACCAGAAGATTGATTCATAAGTTTGTTCATAATGTGCATATGTGACTAACTTGTGTGTCTGTTGCAGGATAACCGTTCGGCTATGGGGTAAGAAATATGAGTTTATGCATAAGCATGCATGATCATTTTGTCTGTATCATAGAGAATACCTGTTAGTGCTTTATGCATTGCATCGGTCGGACAATGGCTATTAGTGCAGAGCTGAACCTTGGCTACGGCTGCTTCGGCGGTAATGTGCAACCATGAGTCACAGCTACTAATAGCATCAGATAAAGGAGTCGTTGGTTAGCTGGATTACCGCTACCAATCCTGAGTTTCTGCGGGACCGGGGCGTGACAAGGTGTGGGTGAGCTATGATGCATATAAAGTTGGGTATGATCACATAAGCTACTAATATTTCCCTATTTCCCCAGCTAGCACGATGGATTCCAATCACGACTCCTCGTGACAGGTCTCAATGATGCCAACTCGTGTAAAGAACAGTGTCAGAGTCATGTACGCTATACAACAAGAATTATAGAGATAATCAACATAATGGAAACTGTCAGAGAATGTACTCGCCTGGGGTCCTGCTGCTGGTATGAATCAGAGTCCAAGTCACAGTCCAAATAGCCTATGTATTACAAATTTACCATGTCAAAAGATAATTTATTTTAATTTATTTAATTCTGGAATAATTACTCTAAAATCCTATTTTATTTTCATTATTCTGATTTTTAGGTTAATTCCTAAATTTTGTCCAAAGGAACTGAATTTTATCAACTCGAGACTTATGGCACGCAAATCGAGGCGATCTGTTGACCAAAAAGTCAACCAACACAAACTCAAATTTCATGCATGATTTCCTATATATTTCAGCGTGAAAAATATGCTAGAATTTATGGCTCGTCCGAATTCAAATTCGTTTGGGAATTATGGCACATACAAGTTTCGTATTGTGCACCGATGGTTAAATTCTAACCTAGAAGTTCTACAGAATTAACAGTATGTAAATACTTCGAATTAGTTTCTGGTAAAAATATATGTCAATGATCTTGACATTAGCTTTCCGAAACTTCAAACGGTTCATGATTCTGATTCCTGGTTCTCCCAGAATCGTGAAAACATCGAAATACGTCTATTTTTGGACATGCTGTGCTCTACGAATTTTTTAGAATTTAATACTCATAATTTCATAAAAAAAATTATGTGATTAGAAAGCTAACCTTAATATCGTTCTAACACAAGAAACTAGGCCTCGTTTGGAGTCCGGAGCTATGCGCAATGGCTTCTGGAAGATGAAGGAACCCTAGATGACAATTCTCCAAAAATCGGCTCAAGAAAAACCCTAGAAATTAATAACTAAACTATTATATATAGAGATGAGAGAGATAACAGCCGCGGCTCAGATCTTGACATGTGGAAGCCATCCGTGCAGCCCCGCCCAAATTGAACGGTCGTAGAACCACGCGGCTTGGCTCAGCTGAGTCCGAGTCGAACTCTGACTCGGCTCGACTCGAGGTCGGCTCGGCTTCACCCGCACCCACCCAGCAGTCACAAACAGGCGGGCCCGGCACTGTTGACTGCGGGAGGCAGACAGGTGGGCCCCCTGTTGGCTGACTGGGCAGAAATAATTACTTTTTGGGTTTTTTTTTCAGAAATTAGTTTTTAATTTAGTTTTTCCTAATTAACTCAAAATAAATGCTAAAAATAATCAAAAAAAATTCAAAAAATTCTAGAAAATTTATTTTATTATATAGAACCTAAAATAAAAGTATAGGATATTTTTAATTAAGTTTGACTGTAAAATAAATTCTTGAAAGTCCTAGGAAATTAGGGTTACTAGTTTTTAATTAACTAAAAATTATGAAAAAATCCCAATAGCCCCAAATTAACCTAATAATAATATTTAAGCAAGAATTTTAGGATACGGAGGTTACAAGTTTACCCACCTTAAAAAAATTTCGTCCTCAAAATTTAAAATCCTTAATAGTTGTATGTATTCATTTATATTATTTTTCCATCAAAAATTTAATTCATCAAACCATATAATCATGAACTAATCCATATTGTTTTTTTACAACTTTTCAAAATTCTAGAAGTATCATATTCCCGCAAACCTTTAAAATTAAAAATCAAATTCCATTCTTATCAAAATCTCCTCAAAATTTTTATGCTAATCACTAAATACAAAACTTAATATTCAATCCTCTAATTTTAAATCCACTCAATGTATATTTATAAAATTTAAAAATCTCGTCCAAAAAGTTTGTATTCGAATACTAACCCATTAATCATCTTACTCCTCAAATTTTGAGTAAATCACTAAATACAAAATTTACTATCCAATCCTTTAATTGAAATCCCGTCAATGCATATTTATAAAAAAATTAAAAAAAAATTCTTATCCCAAAATTTGAATTCAACACTAATCCATTAATCATCTTACTCCTCAAATTTAAATTCAATTGATGTATGTTTATAAAATTTAAATCCTCATCCCAAAAATTTAAAATCGAACACTAACTCATTAGTTATCTTAATCCTCGATTTCTTTTTCCACCCAAAATCAAATAATACAATAGTTATGAAATCTTCAAATATCATATACATTCAAATATAAATTTATATCCAGCAGTCAATAGATATAATGATAATCTCCTTAATTTCCTCGAATTTTAATGATAAATTCAATCATATCTCAATCTTATAAAAATTAATGTTTTAACAAAATTGTCAATTCTGCCATATTAAATTCTCAACTCTTTATTTAAATTAATATTTATCCTCGATATTTAAATGACCTTGTCTCTCTTTGTCAAGTCATATCCTCTTCATAAATCTTTACTATGGTCAAACCCCCAACAATCAAGGTCTAAGAAAATCCTACCTACAGTCACACAACATGCAATCTAGAGAAAACATACATGGTTATGGTCTCCTTTGTCATGGTATTGCAGTCTCTGCTAGGGTGTACTACTAACTATATTCTAACAAGAAAATTATTGATACAAGCTATGGTACTAAGGAATCAATCAATCAAACAAACAGACGGAAAAAGAATATGAGGAAAGAACAGAACATAGCCTTCTAACCCATTACTTGGACATCTTAATCCCCTAATATACACTTAACTCTGGCATATTTATTCACAAATTCCTGTCCATATACACTGTTACCCATATCAACTAATCACTAGTCCACAAGATATCCATGGATACATCCATATTACACACACCTGTTTATTGATACCTAGATATGATACCAAGAATCTCTAACACAACCATAGTTTAATAATGCATCCAAAGTTTGATACCTCTATCCCTTTAGGTACCACTGTTTCTACTACAAGCACACCCACTGCTAACTCTCTTACCAACTAAAATTGTTTATACTGGTTATTCTTATCACTCAAGTACACGCCAAGTGCAACACACCATACTAAGTACTACTCCTTCTAATACAACTCTAGATGGACACCCAAGTCTGTTTGCAGTGCCATCTCAAGCCAATAGATCCTTACACATGCACATCAACCACTCATATACTGTTATACATTTCTTATCCACCATAAATTTAATTCTCAAAATAAAATCATCAAAATTTAACTTCTTGAATAATTTGAAATAAAATGCATATACTTTCCTCAAAAGTCAAATGCTCAAATATCGAAATAAAATTTTTAATCACTTCTAAAATCCTTATAGCTTTGACTATGTTTAGTGAATTGAATTTGAATCCTCAAAATTTTAATAACATAAAATCTTAACTCCTCAAAATTCTTAAAAATTGAAATTCATTTCCACTCTTCAATTTATAAATTTAAATCCACAAGTATACATATAAATACTCACAGTCTCTAATACTAAAGGTGCACTCAAATACACCCATTGTCTACAACTCTCAACTGTGTACTAAAACTTGTACTGCCCGAATTACTTGCACTATTACTTCCAAGTGATCAAAGTTATCATCACAAGTATTTTCTCCAATAATTTTCTATCTATATTACGTGATACACCAATCTAATTATGAAGTACTTACTGTTGTTAGCACCTTGCTCAACAAATCTTTGATATAGAATCACTAACACTATTGGTATGGTAACACTAGCTTCATCATTAAATTACCTTATCACACTTATTAGAACTCATAATCACTTGCACCTTTTATAATACACCTGTTTCACTTTACTCTCATGGGCAAGTATATGGTTCCTCATCTCGATTGATGTATTTACTCTTGACACACCCAAGTAATCAATCATCAAATTGAATATCATTCTCCATTAATCTTTAACACAATTCCTTGATACTTAATTGTTTACATGGATCATCCAGCTATATGAATTCATGACTATCCAGGACTAGCATGCTAATTTTGATACTTACTCTTGGAACCATCACTGATACTCTTACTCCTCTTTCTATAATACCAATACTAATTATAATAACACCTACCATATAACTATTGCTACAAGGTACTATGTTATGGGTATCTCTAGATTAATGCCTAATGCTCCCTTGTCCAACTAAGAAACGCTTACAAACTCACAAGTCACACTCAGTCAACACTAATACAAGACACAAACAAAATTACAAGTCACTAATTATCACACTAACAAGGATCCTTAAAGAAATAAGGCTCAAAAGAACTGGGTTAAGGACTGAAGGTATCTTTACTGCTAGTAAAGAAAAAGAAGCGATAGAACAAAATTCTGGAATAACAGAAATAGATAAGTCTTGAGATGATACTTTAAGAACCAATTTAAGATAGAACCTGATAATCATACACGTCTATCCAAAATTATGACACTCAGAATCCTCGCCACGCCAGTAAGCATAGATGCGATAAACGACAGGTTCCGTAACTAAGGTATGCAACTCTATAATCATGTCATTTAGAATCTTCGCCACGCCAACCGGTATGGCTGCGAGAAACTCTAAATTCATAACTAAGATATGTACATCCAAAGTCAGGTTTCCATATTTTTGCCATGGCAGCTAATATGGCTGCGATAAATTCTAGGTTCCATAACCAAAGTAGACGTTTTACCTTTCTCACTGTCCTCATCAATATATGTCATCAGATGATACCGAAAATTTTAGCCCATAAAATTTATCTCGATATGAAATCAACTCAATAACGATACCAAGAATTAAATTTAACAAATGGTCAACAAGAATCAAACTCAACAATGATACCAAGATTTTAATTTAATAACTGATCAACAAGAATCAAGTTCAATAACAACAAGCGAGAGCGGACGAAAACAAAAAAAAGATTTAAATTAGAAATTATAACAAGATTCTCAAGGGGTCGTCCCAGGAATCTCTCAAGAATTTGTGATTGAGTATCCTCTCTCATCCTAGTATCCTATGTCCTATATTCAATAGCAGGCACGCAGTAGTACAACTAAGACTTCGCACTACCATGACATCGCACAACTTGCGAAGTCTGACATGTATGGTCCACCACTAAAAATGTGTCATGACCCCCACCCGGTATAGGGGCACGAGAGCGTGGGTACGTCCAGCCTACGCTGCAGCATCGGCGCTAGAACGCTGTCTAGGTCATGTAACTATCTAATCAATCTCACATGAATATCCAACTCCATAAGGAGACACAGATATCATAATATAATATGGAATATACTCAATCACATAAGCTAGATCACGATGAGATATCGAAGAAAACAAATAAAGTACAAGACAAGTCTAAACAACAATAAATAATCTAACCTGCAATCAATAACATCCAATCTCCAAGTACGCTGGAAACAAGTCCTCTATGTCACAGTCTGGAAAAAATATCCAGTCAGGATTGGAACAAAATACACCTCTAACAGCAGTTCCATGCATATTGACAAAAACTATAAAACAGTGTAAAGAAATATAAGACAGATATGAATACTGGCAATAAAAAATACTGGAATAAGGGAATGCTGGAATAAAAAAATATGGGAACATCATCATTAATATACATCTAGCAATGAAATAGAAATCTAAGTACACGCAAGAACAATGAACTGGTATGTAAGTGTGTACAAAGAACAACAACTAGAACATGTAGAGATGCTAGATCAATATACTAGAGATGCATGTCAATGATCCTCTAACTAAGTATGTGAAACATTAGCATATCATGTGATCGGCTTGGGACTATACGACTCATTACATTGATTAGCGATCATCCCCAACAAGTCCGGCTAACCATATGTAACAGTGATGAGGCATGTAAGGGTAAGGCTGCACCGACGTGAGGTATGGGTGAGCTATGATGCATGTAAAGTTGGGTATGATCACATAAGCTACTAATATTTCCCTATTTCCCCAGCTAGCACGATGGATTCCAATCACGACTCCTCGTGACAGGTCTCAATGATGCCAACTCGTGTAAAGAACAGTGTCAGAGTCATGTACGCTATACAAAAAGACTTATAGAGATAATTAACATAATGGAAACTGTCAGAGAATATACTCGCCTGGGGTCCTACTGCTGGTATGAATCAGAGTCCAAGTCACAGTCCAAATAGCCTATGTATTACAAATTTACCATGTCAAAAGATAATTTATTTTAATTTATTTAATTCTGAAATAATTACTCTAAAATCCTATTTTTTTCTTATTATTCTAATTTTTAGGTTAATTCCTAAAAAAAATCCAAAGGAACTGAATTTTATCAACTCGAGACTTATGGCACGCAAATCGAGGCGATCTGTTGACTGAAAATTCAACCGACACAAACTCAACTTTTATACATGATTTCCTGTAGATTTCAGCGTCAAAAATATACTGGAATTTACAGCTCGTCCAAATTCAAATTCGTTTGGGAATTATGGCACATACAAGTTTCGTATTGTGCACCGATGGTTAAATTCTAACCTAGAAGTTCTACAGAATTAACAGTATACAAATACTTCGAATTAAATTCCAGTAAAAACATATGTCAATGATCTCAACATTATCTTTCCGAAACTTCAAACAGTTCATGATTCTGATTCCTGGTTCTCCCGGAATCGTAAAAACATCGAAACACGTCTATTTTCGGACATGCTGTGCTCTACGAATTTTCCAGAATTTAATACTCATAATTTCGTAAAAAAATTTATATAATCAGAAATCTAACCTCAATATCATTCTAATACAAGAAACTAGACCTCGTTTGGAGTCAGGAGCTATGCTCAATGGCTTCTGGAAGATGAAGGAACCCTAGATGACATTTCTCCAAAAATCGGCTCAAGAAAAACCCTAGAAATTAATAACTAAACTATTATATATAGAGAGAGGAGAGAGAGAGAGCAGCCGCGGCTCAAATCTTGACACATGGCAGCCATCCGCTCAGCCCCACCCAAATCGAACGGTCTTAGAACCACGCGGCTCGGCTCAGCTGAGTCCGAGTCGAACTCTGACTCGGCTCGGCTCGAGGTCGGCTCGACTTCACCCGCACCCACCCAGCAGTCACAAACAGGCGGCCCGGCACTGTTGGCTGCGGGAGGCTGACAGGTGGGCCCCCTGTTGGTTGACTGGGCAGAAATAATTACTTTTTGGGTTTTCTTTTTCAGAAATTAGTTTTCAATTCAGTTTTTCATAATTAACTCAAAATAAATGCTAAAAATAATCAGAAAATTTCCAAAAAAATCTAGAAAATTTATTTTATTATTTAGAACCTAAAATAAAAGTTTGGGATATTTTTAATTAAGTTTGACCCTAAAATAAATTCTTGAAAGTCCTAGGAAATTAGGGTTACTAGTTTTTAATTAACTAAAAATTATGGAAAAAATTCCAATAGCCCCAAATTAACCTAATAATAATATTTAAATAAGAATTTTAGGATACGGAGGTTACAAGATCCTCGACGAAAGAAATTTCCTCGAACAAATCTTTTATTTACATATCTGATAGGTTGGTTGACTTTACACAACCAGAGTTTGATGTCTCCCAGCCTGACTCAGGATGACGGGATAGAACACATGTTCCTTTGTAGTTATAGACTTTCTAAATGGATCTATACCACACCTTTTCAGACCAGACGAGCTTTAAACGTGGGGAACAGTTGGAGCTTTTACTGCATTGTCCCTGACGTAGCAACTGAGCACCAAGGTTCAAGTTTTATTAACGAGAGAACCACCATATCGAGGTTGCCATCAGGGGTCTTTTCATGGCTGATGTTTATCCAACCATCTCACTCGGTATATATAAATGGCAATGGTTGTACTTTCGAACCATATTTACCTTAGCTTTGCAAGGCGATTTGGCTATGATCAATTGTACGTTGGAAATGATACTCCGTGTCTTGCAAACTCTGGAGGTTTAATCGACGGCGTCCGGGGATGGAGATATTTTACCATGGGTTGTACATGAGTTACTTTTACTCTGCTTGCACCCAATCCTCCTTTACGTTTATTGCATTCCTTTGCCCAATTTTATTGTTCTATCAACCAATTTCATAAGAATTTTGATATGCGGGTTAGCTTTCGAACTCCGATAAAAGGAGTCACTCTGGAACCAATAAAACCTTTTTTAATCGAAGAGGAGGAGGATGCGCCACTGGATAAGGTATTGGAAGCTCTCCCATATGTACAACGAGATGCACCCTCCCCTGTCATAGTGGTTCATAAATCTTGGAAGAATAAGATTACGTCCCCTACTGAGTTTCGGTCTGCCAAGAAGAGGGTTGTTGTCGTGAAGCCTGGAAAGCCGAAATCAAAGATTTCTGCTCTTTCAAGAAAGAATTTGATTGACGAACTGATTAGTTCGTCGGAGCAGCCTGGACCATCTGTATTTTCTCTAGTGGTGCAGAGGATTAGCACTTTCATCCCTCCCCCTGTGATTGCTACAGGAATAAGGGTCGCCCATGTTGCTGCAATAGTTGATTTTGTACCTCATATCCATGATATTGTGGCTCAATTTATTCTGCCGATTGCATTCATACCTCCTCCGTCGATGGATCCAAAGAACCAGGTTGCTCCGTCAGTGGATCCAAACGATCAACCTACTCTAGAAAGTTCTTATTCTAGAGTCAATGTAGCGGCAAAGACCGTTGGCGTAGAAATAATTTTACCTTCTCGGTTTGAAGTTGGTGAGCTGATTGAGTCACAAGATGACATTGTCATTACAGACTCTGAAGATATGCCTGGATAGGATATTGTTGATCAGCCTGAATTTGCTATAGTTACAGCTGGGCTTGAAGATGCTACGGACAGATTGATACTAAAATTATAGTTTCAGAAGCGGGCATAACTATGAGTGACTATGATGATTTGCTACTTCATGCCGATTCGTCTGAGGTAGAGGATTCGTTGATAGGCCTGAGAAATTCTTTGGAGGGGCAGACTCCTAAAGATGAGTATGTACTACCTGGTACTGGTACGTGTCTCTCTATTCTTTCTATACCACAAATTCTTGTGTTGCATGCTTCATTATTACGAATTCATGCAGTGATAGCTCCGGCTAGCACAGGCCAAGGTGTCATTTCTTTCCTTAGCTCGAAGTGCATATATCTTAATTACAATATATTTTTTATTGATCATATTATTTGTTCAATTTTTCTTTTTAGATGATAAAATTGTGGTAGGAGTTGCTCCAGAGAGGGCCAAAGAGATGGTTGTTGCATAGGCTAAAACAACTTATATTACTAATACTACGATTTCGACTATGGATATCGAGTCAATACCACGAGTAGTTTCAACTGCTCTTGTGGTAGAAATTACCAGTGCTGCTGAAATGGCTTCCACTATTAGCCCGAGAGAACGAGCAGCGGGTTCTTCCTCTTTTGTCTCTAGTGTCGAGGCTACAACTGTTACGATAACTGTCTTCGTACATCATGGTAGAGGATTAGCTGAAATTGTCGCGACTCCAAGTTCAAACACTCGCTTTAATGCTTTAGTAGAAACTTATACATCTGCTTTTTATACAACATCGAAGGAGTTGATAAACCTGGTGCTTGAGAAAGATTTATCCTTTGAGGATATCAAGGATGCTAGCTTGCTCATGATTCAACTCATCAAAAATTTTAAGGAGGAAGATAGGACTACTGCTCTTGAGCAAATCTTGATAGGACTTAACCAGCCTATTAATGAATTTATGTAGCTTAACAGTGTGGACATCTTGTCTCTAATTCAGATTGAATATGAGTCAATTACTATTGAGTTCATGGAGCGTCAGTCCACTTTCTAGGAGCATATGAAGATCCATGCTGAGAAGATTGTCCGAATAAATGCTTCAGTGAAAGAGGTAACTTCTTCTTTGTCTCTTCATCGCTCTACCCATGATGAATATAATGATAGTGCGATACAGCTCAAAAATCATATCCAAGAACTCGAAGCCCAGCTTAAGCAAGAGAGAGAGGAGTTGAAGGTGACTGTGGATCGACGTCGGAAGAGCTGGTACATTGTGACTTAGCAAAAGAACAACTTTTGGAGCATGAGCATAACAAGAATGAGCTTGACCATGCTGGAAACAAGATAATAGAGTTATATTCTTCTATGGCTCCTTTTGCTACAGATGACTCTAGAATGCTCGAAGCACATAGGAGAGCAATATTGAATAAAGACCAGCAACTAGCTCGACTGACACAGTTCCTTCCTGATCTCTCTACTACACCTGAGTAAAACCTATCTTATGTTTTTTCTTGTAAGTTTTTTAATAAAAATGATTTAAAAGTTTTAAAGAACAATTGTTTGTTGTGGACCCATTTATTTATTGCGTATCTACTATTAGATAAAAAAATATATATTAGATTGAAAACAAGATCAGAGGTAATATGGACGTGATATATTTTCAAATAGGATCCCACCGAATATAACTGCTGAGAGGTATTATGGACATAGCATAATAACTCTATAGGAGAATTTGGTCGATTTATCACTCAAGTCATACCCATGATGAGTATAAATGAAAAAAGTTACAAGATGCAATACTATCAGAGGGGATATGGATGTGATAGATCACTAGTTTACTGCGATGGGGAAGAGAAGAAATATTAGTTCCAGGGTGAACTATTGTCTTCTCTTTAGGGAATAATAAATGGAATATGATTCATAAGTAATATGGACATGAATCACATTACACTTATTGACTGGTAAATAAATATATGAGATTATTCTCAACCCAACTAAGGATCAGGAATAGGATATCCTTAAAACAACTGGGCTTTAAGAATGTAATATTTTTGTTGGAGAGAATCATTTAGATGATCTCAACGAGAGTGTTCCGTTGGATCTGAGTATTGTCTCAGTGGGAAACTTTGAGGACCCATTACCCATTTCTTATTCAAGAATAAATATAGGTAATAGTTTGAGAAGCCGTGTAGGATATGGGTTGCTGGGGATTAAAGATGTATTTAATGTCCATCTTATTTTAATCTGTTGGAGATGGAGAGGAATATGTCGTGCTTAGACATAATAATTCTTGAGGAATTTGTCGTTGTTGTTGTTTCATTGATTTTGTATTCGAAAGAATTTTGAGCTTGTGTATGGCTATTTGAGTATCTAGGCCAAGCATATCTTCGTAACTCCAAGAGAAGACATCGATATACTCCTTTATTAGCTGGAGTAAAGCATGTTAATTTTCTTCAGGAAGACTCTTGCTAATAAAGGTTAGCCTTGGGAAATATTCTTCTCCTAGATCAATTTGGACTATTTTATCCTTTATAGGTAGTTCACGTTGCTCAAATCGAACCCCATTGAGTATCTATTTGCATGACCAGTCCGCTGGTACCATATTTTCGGCTTGCCTTTTGGAGAGAAGTGACGTATAGGAGTCCGTCTGCCTTTTTCATAATTTAGTCCCAAACCAGATTTTAAGTTATAGCCCATCCCTTGCATAATGTTTTTGGCAGGTTGGCTATAATGATACGGTTGTATCTTTCCAGTATCCTCGTTAGAATCATTAGTCTATATGCCCTTGTTTTTTCTAGCATTGCCAAAAACTATCTGACGTTGCTTATCCAATCTTACTGGGACTATAAAGTATGCATCCTTATATTATTCATATAATAAACTATATTGATATGGAGATGTCGCGGGTATGGACAGAGGTTCGAAGAGATGAAGAGCCTCCAAGTATTTTTTTTAGAAAAGGGTTCAACATCAACGTAGTGCGAATTAGTGTCTTATTTATTCATGAAATACAAGATTTCTTCAATCTTCCACATAGTCAGCAGAATCTTCAGCCTTGACAAGAGGCTTAGCAAGATTGATGACTAGGGGTTGATTCACTGATGTTGGTTGCTTGTTATGACAAAGGTCGATAACAAGGGATTCATTCTCCAGTTTCGGCTGTTCATTGCATCAAAGGTTGATGACCAATGGAGGTGACCTGTGCGGGTCGATACTGAGAGGCTTCGAAGAATTTGGACGAATAGTATGTCCTTTGACTCAAATTATTAAAGGCTCTTCTTTTGGGGTGTCTTCATCTTTATCACTAGCTTGATTAGCTTCTTCTTTCATATACTCCGGTGTATAGAGTGCAGAGTCAGCGAAATAGGCTTCGACACCTTTAAATGGGTTGAGGTCAGCTACCTCTGTTTTGACCTCAACCCTACTATTATAATTTTATGTTCGTGTATCCATGGTCGTTCCAGCAAAATATTGTAGGATACGTCAGAGTCTATCATATAGCATGTGACTTCAGTACGTAGATCGCCTATCTGAATTTTTAGACGTATCTTTCCCAGTGGTTTACTCCTTCCAACGTTGAAGCCTAGAATGGCAGTGCTAGTAGCAGACAGGTTGTGCATTGGTATCTTCAATCCTCTCAGTTGGATTTAAGGAATGATGCTGAGTGAAGAACCAGGGTCGATGTGAATCCGGTTCACCTTAATAGATCTGATATAACTGGTATAATACAGAGGTCAGTCATGTTGATTATCCTTAAGTAGCATGTCATTTTGCGTGAAGTTTATATTGGAAATCTTCTCGATCACACTGTGGCATTAAGGATACGCTAATGGCTCTTCATCAGGAGCCTTGAGTTGAGCTAAGCATGAGTCTGAATGTATCAGAGCTTCGCTCAAAGCTTCACGGGTCTCCTTCGATAAACGAAGTAACTCGAATATGGAAAGTCTAGCTGGGGTATTGGCCAGTTGTGCCAATGTGTCAAAATTATAGGGCTTTTCAAGTCCTTGGAGTATATTTTTCTTCAAGTATTTATCGAAGCGTACTTCCTTTTGCTTCCTTTTCTCTGTCGTAGTTAGGCTTCGAAGGACCAAGTTCAGTTGTGACTGAAGCAACAAGATTTGGTGAAGTAGGAAAAGTGTCAGGAATATCTTCCCGGACAGATTCATAAGTTTTATGATATTTATTACCAGACCTGGTACCAGTCATGGCTTCTTCTTCGGACATCGGAGAAAGAAGCACCATGTTACAAGAATTGAGTTTCTTTTTATCATGCCTCTTCTTGGAGCGAGTCTGTGGGCTAGTCTTATCGTAACCCAATCCACTACGAAATTTGTTGGATTTTTCTTAGAGTTGTAAAGAAATACGTTGTCCCTTGCCAAAGTTTAAAGCTTCAGCTTTCTGGAAGTCATACCCCATATTTTGCATCAAACGTACAGATTGCTGGCTGTATTGATAAAATTGGGGACGATCCTCCTCAATCACCTGAATTAAGGTCAATGCTCTAATTATTGTAGAAGGAGGAGAAAGAATTTATGTAGGAAAACCTTCATAAGAAATGAAGATTTTTGGGCCCTATACAACGGAACACTTCTAATCATGGACCATTGTCGGTGTGTCAAGCGAAGCTTGCGAGTAGAGATTGGTAAGGTAATATTCAAATTTTGAAATCTGATCTCGAGAGATACATCTTCTTGATATTGGTCTTGATCTATGTCTGAATAATGATCTGATGAAATCATATTGCATGATTTATACTTCTTATCCTTCTTGAATTTTGAATTGGAAGGTGCTGCTCCCTGGTCCCAATCTGGCAGCAGGTCGGGATGAATCCACATAATCTCGCCGTGATCTATGCTAAGAGGCACCAACCCCTTTGTTTCACTTCGAGGAGGCGGGAGATTTACCACTTCCATCGTAGTTTGAGGTATTAGGATGACGCCGTTTAGGACTTTTTGTGTTGGAATATCGCCTAATTGAAGAGATACCATATTGGCGGTGACTGTCTTCTCTTCATTGTGAAGGGTGATAGCTTTAGCATCTATCAACTGTTGTATTTTTTTTTTCAAGACATAACAAGCCTTGGTAGGATGATGTACATACCGATGGTCTAAGCAGTACTTTGGATCATCTATTTTACCGGTCTTATTTGGTCGCTTGATGTCAGGCAACTTCAACTTGTTGCTTTTTATCAAGTATTCAAAAATGTTGTGGATATCGCTCTCGTCAAAGAAATATTCTTCCTTAGGCCTGGAAGACTCTGGAGCTTTTGTGTTGGATGAGAGGTGGGTGGCTTTGACAGATTTATTGCTAAGGCCTCATTTTCTTTGCTTTTACGATTATTCACACTGTTGGAGGGACGCTTTTCTTCCGCATTGATCATTTGTAATCCCAAATTACATGCCACCTTTGTGTTACCTTCAGCAGTTTCATCCCTGATGATGAACGACGTCCAGTCTTAAAATTGAGTTGGACCCGTCCAGAGCCCTACAATAGGCAATAGATTTTTTTTTTTGCATGTATCAATGAATGCGGAGTCTGGAATACCAGGGGTAACTTCAGAGTTGCTTGCCTGAAATGCTTTATGAATTTATGAGTGGATTCCTTCTCCTTCTGTTTGATATCGATGAGTGAAGACATTGTCATATCCATGCCTTCCTCTTAGAATCGTGAGAGTAAAAGATACTTCATGTTATCAAATAAGGATATGCAGTTATCAGATAAACTGTGATACCAATCATAGGCTATGCCGGCCAAGCATCCCACAAATAATTTGGTAAGGAGAGCATCTTTGTCCTTTAAAACATCGACCTGTGCACGCAACTCGCGGATAGCTTCGAGAGAATCTTCTGGTCGGAGTGGTGCAATTGACTGATAAGATCCTGATTAAATAGGTATTATCAACGGCGGAAGTCTGCTCCCAATATTGAGAGGGTTAAGAGTTGGCGCTGTAGACTCTTGGTTTATGACTGCTTCTGGATTTGTGTTATCCTACATAGATGTTATTCCAGGAGTAGGTTGTGTAGGTATGAATGAAGCCACTTAGACATGTACTGGTATAGCAGAATGTTGGGTTGTCATTATTTGATGCATATTTTAGTGTGCATGTCCCTGAGAGCGGCCTCTAATGAGTTGAGGCATTGTTTGGTGGCTTCTGATGGAGAAGCGTCTTGTTCATCACCGACAACGTAAACGCTAACATCTTTGTGTACAATAGAGGGATTGGTAGAAAGAGTCGTGTAGTTGGAGTCTACACTGTCAATTTCATAATCGGGGGATTGCTACCCCCAGCCTCAAATTCTGAGGAATGGGGATTCCCGTGACGAACGAGCTCCCATCTTCGAGAACGAGTATTTTGGTATACTCCTTCAAAGGAGTCAACGAGTTGGTCAAATCTTCTCTGGTTGGATGTTTTTGAAGAACTTCGTCTTGATTGTCTCCTACAACGGGAAAGATGTAAAGTCATGTATGCTGAAGCAAAGAGCGGTTCGTCATCATACTCCTAGTTGTCAACTTGTTTTGTATGTCGAGGTTTAGGAGACATAGTGTAGGTCAATCTATCAAACACATACCATTTTGCTGATGCACAGCAATATTCAATTACAACATTATAATAATTACAATAATGTTCATTAGGAAACACCATTGTAAAGTAAGAAGGGTCTATCTCTTTACGCTTTTGTACAATAAGCTCCCGTAAATCAAAAGAGGGAAAAGAAGAGGAGGAAGAAGGCAGACTCTTCCTCTTTACATGAGATATATTAAACCTTCTATACACCTTTTTAGTTTTCTGTGTGTAAAGTGAGGTGCTGACTTGATTGGCGTATGACCCGTCATCTCTTGCACTCTTATTCTGCACTGAGGAGGAGAAATTGTTCAGAATATTCTTCTCATGTACATGCACACAAATATCGCATCGTTAGGACATTAGTCCTTTTTAGCGCACATTCTGTAACGCAGGAAGAGTTGGAACAGTTTGCCTATGTGCATTTAATTTTGTATGTAGGTCTTGGCTTGGCGCACAAATAGAAGGTTTATACTGATTGGCACATAACTTCCCTACAATTGAGCACGTGATCATGATGTTAGGAAGATGATTTTCCCCAACTAAACTTTCATTAGAGCCTATAGAGAGATTGGTTTGGACAGCGGTGTACATGACTTGCTTACCCCGCATATAACAACCAATATGTGTAGGCTCAGAAGCTTGGTTGTGGATCACCCTTTGCTTTATATTGCGCGAGTTGTGCCATTTTTATCCCTTGTTTAACGCAAGGAAATCACAAGCTTGGGTGTGGATCATCCTTTGTATGATATTGCGCGAGTTGCATGAATTGTATCCCTTATTTAACATAAGGGAGTTTTCCACCAAATCATTGATCTGAACTTGGTTAACAGAATTGACAAGGGTGTACTTGTCAATCATAATACTTTTTTCCTTGTTGGTAGCAACTTCGGGATATACATGATGAGGCTTGCGCACCCACACTTTGTGAGTTCACCTGGACTTGAGTGTGGATGAGAGGTTAGCACTACTCCCATAATGGAGCATTTCTTCGTACGCTTGTTGGTTGAACTTCACGACCAAGGTCTTATGCATCGAGCCGACCGACGCAGCAATGAGTTGAGCTATCACCTTCTCGTCAAAGGAGAAAGTCGTCCCCAGCAGAGTCGCCATCTTGTTTGCGAAGAAAAGTTTACACGAAACTTTTGTATTACAAACTATTAAAAAGAAAGAAAAGTACAAAAAAGATCCTAAACAGGAATCTAAGTACAGTTAATTCTGGAGAAGTATAGCTGTAGAGATCTGATCTGCGGATGATCACTTTACTCGGACCACACGACTATGAAGAAATACAGGGAATATTGTGAACAACTTGGAGAGTTGAACAATAAGAAAGCATTGGCAACAACGACATAAGAAGCTTCTATTTATCTTCTTATGTTCTTGTATCCCTCTTTGTATGTGCCTCCTTAATGGATGTACCGATCCTGTATTTATAGAGTTTATGAGCGATTATGAGAGTGTGTGCTTACTTTAGATAGTTTGTACTATTTTACCATTGTGCGCGCACTTTTGTTGGACTAACACCCCACGTTCTGAATGAGTGGGTGCACAACTCGATGTCTGCTTGACACGTAGCTTCCTATACAAGAAAAGCATAGGTTGTGGGGGACAGTTATTGGTACACATTTTTACGAGAAGCATGGCATGCAAGACACGCACTCATAACTACTCACTGTCAGTTAGGATAATATGCGCACTTTAGAAGTGGTCTGGAGACTGGCGGACTTTTAGTGAAATTGGTTATACAAGCATTCTTTTAAAGAAGTAGCCGTGATGGCGTACTTTTGAAAAAATTATTCGTGATGGCGCATTTTTTAGAAGTTGGCACAACGGGGTACTTTTAAAGAAATTGGCATAACGACACACTTTTGATGAAGTTAGCACAGCGGCGCACTTTTGAAGAAATTGGCACATCAGCGCACTTTTTGATGAAGTTAGCACAGCGGCACACTTTTGATGAAGTTGGCCCAGTGGCGCACTTTTGAAAAAATTGGCACAGCGGCGCACTTTTGATGAAGTTGGCTCAACAGCTGGGTCGCTAAATGATAACCTGGGTCTGTGTGCCACAGTCCAGCTGTAATGATGACTTCTGACTCTTTGATATCTTTTCTAGCCTTTAAGATTCGTCGTATTTAATGCTCGGGAGAAAAAGCAGACATGCAAATTATACGCCTGTCTGCACTGATGAAAGCAGCTTGATAGTGCGCTACTTTTCTGTTCTCTGAATAGTGTGCCATCCTTTGAAAAGAAAGAAAGTGCGTCATCCTCTAAATAGAGAGAGTGCGCCATTCTTCCTTTATTAAATTTATTTGTAGAAAACTGTGCCATCTTCATAAGGCGCACTTTTTATGCTTCTACAATATCAGGGCCGCGCATTACGGGATTTCCCCATGCGACTGACTAAGTGAACAGTCTGCGCATGGTCCCTATCCATACGGCAAAGACTAAGTAAAATTGCCACGCATGTCTCTTTATCCATGCGATAAGCCGTGCAAAGGGTATCACGTCCTGATCTCCCGCAAGTTCGATCACCCTCGTTGGACGTGAGATCACCACGTCAATGCTCCCACTGGATAATTGTCCTAATCCGGACGTGACGCATGTACGGGCATATAGATACACTCGCACATGGCAAGAACGTTTGAACAATATGGTTATCTTCGGCACGATTGAGATACCTTATATTTTCACTTTCCTCCATCCAAGTTATATATCCATCGAGTCATGTCCGTTCATGCAGTGATTATAATTTGTCTAGTAAAATCATCCAACTTCAATGTTACCGTTCGGTAATTACATAGTCTACTTATATCATCCCTCAAGAAACTAAGTTTCAATTATTCAAGCCAGAGTCTATTCTATTTTGATACGTTCCATTCATCGAGTTCGTTTAGAATAATCACCGAACGTGTTCTCATGAGTTCGATTATCCCCTTAGCTAGGTGCATTGGATTCTTATTAGCATGCAGAGGGTGATTCTCCAAGCGACTAGTATGTATCGTTTCATATTTTAAGTGTGTTGGCTAAGCAAAGACAAGTTCATCGTAGCCACCCACCTTAGCAATGATTCGCCTTGGTTGAGCGATACTCCGAGCGAGCCTCTGAAAGCCTAAGCCAAAATCCTGAAGGATAAGTCTGGATATCCCTTGCCTCAAACGAGTATTCTCGCCAGAGCAAAGTGGGTCGGGACGTTGCACTTTTGCTGTTTTGAATCGGCGGTCCGCTTAGGCAGAATGGGGTGTTACATCATACACCACTCAGAAAAAGTCTCGTCCTTGAGACTTCCTGAGGGCAGGCAGTACTATCTCACTATCAAATCTATCCCAAGCTTAGCAATCGGTACCACTAAATCCATTTGAACATAATATCCTACTCGACTCTTATGTTATGTTGCGTGTCTGCTGAGTCAGGCTCATTTGCGCCTTAGCGTGGGACATATTGATTAATACAAGTTATGTTTCAATCGATCTTGGATAGCGATCTAAGGCTGAGGCAAACTTATACAAGTCGTTATACTTGTTCACGCAGACATTCACTTGCACTAGCATCGAGATTGGCATATCGTGAGTCTGGATCGTGCGCATATTCGAAGTGCACCTCTAGCATGAGCACGCCAACCAACTTAGCGATAGCGAAGTCTTAGCACTCAAGTTTCACATCTCTTAAGTCTTGGATCGTGCACACGTTCAAGGTGTCCCTTAAACATATATATTCAACCAAACTTAGAGATAGTAAAATCGGACAAGCCGCTTGCAAAAATCTCAAGGGTTCTCGTTTAACTTCCAATTCAAGCATTTTGCACTACCGTTAAGCACGATCTATTCGATTTACCGACTAGCGTACATTTGTTTGGGTCAAACAGAGCACACATTATCGTTCCAAGTCTAACCCTAAGTCTTGCTGCCCCAGTTGTATAGCTTTGTTCAAGCAATATGGCAAAGTCGGTAACACAGGTTAATTCACTCGGCACAGGGTCATCTGCCTAATTACTAGGTCAGCTCACAAGGTCATAGGTACAGGTTCAAGCATTCGAACCCCCGTGCAAACGAACGTATTATTAAGAGTAGGAAAATCTATGCTGCATGTAACGAATATAGGTAAAACTAGAAAGATCACTAGTAATATAATATTTTATAACATGATTACTTAGTGTTGGTTTTAGTGAATGTTTGCTTATGTTCAGTTGTTTATACTCACCACTACTTATAAAAGTGCTAACCCACCAACAGTTTTCTTGCTTGCAGGTACTGGATCATCCGAGGAAGCGATAGGCGTGCCTCATCCCCAAGACCTGGAAATCTGGTTTCGATTGCCTCGAGCATGCTTCGTATAGAGGGGAATAATGTATGGAATGATGCCTTTGTAAACAGAGAACCCAGTCCCTCAATTTGCCCTGAATACTCAGGTGAATAAAAGCTTGCAACAATGTCCCTCCGCTGCTTACTCGATTGATGCGATAATAGCCAAACTCTAACGATGTTGCCTTGTGCGGGAGCAATCCCAGGCTCGCACAGCATCACGTTCCGGTATCAAACGACCATACGTTTCCCCGCCGGGCAGGACGTGAATTACTGCGCCTCGGCGCTCCCGCGGGGCACGTAATCACTAGGTTTCGTGAATAAATACATGAATCATGTTTGATGACTTAAAGTTATACATAAAGGTGTAGAATCGAATCTTGGTTTGGTGGACTAGACTTGAAATGGATAGGTATTCTATCAAAATATGTTTGGAGAGATAGACTATGCAAATCACAAGGCTTGTCCTACAACTTGGATATATTGTGGAATTTTACTGAACGGACTCATCCCCCATGCAACGAATGTGTTATTGTGTGTAGAAAAAAACTGTGTTGCATGTTTAAAAATTTGAGTCAAACGAGCTTGGGTAGAATACCCCATACAAATGAACAATTTTGACCCTAGGAATTGGGGCGAGCATCGTGCGAGAAATTTGTATGATGAATCGTATGCTTGAACCTGTACCTATGACCTTGTGAGCTGACCTAACAATTAGGCAGACAACTCTATGCCTAGTGAATGAACCTGTGATACCGACTTTGCCATATTGCTTGAATAAGCTATAGAACTGGGGCAACAAGATTTCGGGTTAGACTTGGGAACGATAACGTGTGCTATGTTTGACCCGAACGGATGAACGCTAGTCGGTAAACCGGATAGATCGTGCTTAACGGTAGTAAAAATACTTGTTTGAGTTGGAATGGAAGAATGCTATAGAATTTGATTGACCCTGTTGGAAGTTAAACGAGAACCTTTGAGATTTTTGAAAGTAGCTTGTCCGATTTCACTATCTCTAAGTTTGGTTAATGCATATGTTTGAGGGATGCCTTGAATGTGTGCACGATCCAAGACTTAATGAAATATGAAACTCGAGTACTAAGACTTTGCTATCACTGAGTTGGTTGGCGTGCTTATGTTTGAGGTGCACTTCGGATATGTGCACGATCCAGACTCGCGTTATGCTGATCTCAATGCTAGTGCAAGTGAATATCCACAAGGACAAGTATAACGACTTATATAAGTTTGCCTTAGCCTTAGATCATCTTTCAAGATAGATCGATTGAAACATACTCCACGTTAAGCAACATGTCCCACATTAAGGCACAATAGAGACTGACTCAACACACACGCAACACAACGTAAGAACCGAGTAGGAGATTGTGTCCAAATGGATTTAGTGGTACCGATTGCTACGCCTGGGATATATTCCATAATGCAATATAACGGCCTGCGCTCAGGAAGTCTCGAGGACGAGACTTTTTCTGAGTGGTGTATGATGTAACACCTCATTCCGCTCAAGCGGACTGCCAATTCAAACGGCAAAAGTGCAACGGCCCAACCCACTTTGCTCAGGTGAGAATACTCGTTTGAGGTAAAGGATATCCAGACTTGTCCCTACAGGAATTATGGCTTAAGATTTCAGAGGCTCGCTCGAAATATCGCTCAACCGAGGCGAATCATCGCTAAGATGGGTGGCTACGGTGAACTTGTCTTTGCTTAGCCAGCACACTTAAAATATGGAAGTTTTATGCTAATTTCTAGGTGAATCATCCCCTACATGCTAATAAGAATACAACGCACCTAGCTAAAGGAGTAATTCCAACTTGTATTGCTTGTGTTAGAACATGAAAATAAAACATTACTTATAATAAGACCCTTGCATGCTACCTTTGCCCTTTGCAACTAGAATCCGCTATGCCTCGAGTAGGATGATATGTATATGCTCTTCTTAGTGCACTGCTTTACTTGCCACACTGCGCGGCCCTAGATTATGACGCTCGGGAAGTCCTTTACGGTTTCACTAATCGGCTTACCTTTAGGCCCGAGCAAACGTGAATGTTAAGTTCCTTATGGATGCAATGCTTTCCTGCTTAGATGTTAACTTGTAATGTTGCCTCGACTCAATGTTTGCCATACAAAACTTATACCATAATCAAGTAACACTATCGTACATCGTGTATGCATCCGAGTTAACCAGAAGACTATCAAATAGCTCTTCTGTGCAAATGAACATGCAAGTATCTGGAACCATTTGGTCGCCAAGGCAGTCCCCGCACCAGGGGTATGCATCAAGGCATGTTGAACACTGAACGAGAATCATGTAAAGTTTACACCTGAATGATAATCATATCAAGTTTACATCTGAAGTGAATCATGTCAAGCAAGAATCACAGCTCGCGGAGCAATTCTCGTTCAGAACAAGAACCATGGATTATCAAGTCAAGTTGTGTGAAATTGGAAGACCCAAGACTACGTGTCGGGAACAACTTGGAATCAAGGTGATCTTCGGATCTCATTCCATGGGCGGTCTCTGGGACACCGGGGCCGATCCGATCCGGATGGAACGCATGATAGTCTCACAGACACGACGGGATAACTGGCAGCAATACAAGTACCCCCATTATCTGTACCCCGAGACTATAAATCAGGCCCTTTATGGCTATGCCAGCGATAATTGTTCATATAGATAAGTCATCCTCGCTTAGCGGCTATTCGCGTGCGAGCTATTGTATTATAATTAGAATATCATAACACCTGAATGATCATGACATACTTGTACATATGGAACACTTCAATATCCTGCGCCGCGTAATTCGTGTAAGTAGTGCACCCAAAAAATAACTTCGCTCACGACACTCGTGTTTGCACATGTTATTGTCCCTTGCTTCAATAAATGAATGCTCGTGCTTAAATTAACTTGGTTTGTCTTAGACAGGAAGGATAAATGGTAAGTTGGTAAGTCTCGCCATATTTGCTTTTATATCGTACGGTGCACTGCCACACGAGTTAGGCTATTCAATCCTTACCATGAAACTGATCCTAGGCAATACTAGAAAGACATTTAAATAGTCGGTGCACAAAACCTATTAAACGTTTTTGGATTTTTTGAGCGGGCGAGTAGCATCCCCACCAGTGCATTTATGTACTGATAATCCACCAGATTGTTTGCAGGGTGTGGGAGAACCTCGTTCGGTATGGATGCCTCCTTCGTGCGTGCTAAGGCATGGAGTTCATTCTGGAGCCTTGGAGCCTTGGAGCATTGCGTCCGGAACTGAAGCACAAATACAAGACATAATATTAAAACATCGCCTGTACATCATTCCACAAATGTAGCCACTTGGCACGCTTTTACTGTTACAGAGAGAGAGGCTTGAGCGACATGTAATCTCGCCTATACGCCGCCTGTAACACTTGTACAATATCAATAAAGAGTTTGTTTTACTTAAACTTGTGTTATTTAATGCTTCTGCTATTGTCGACTCAGTGAACTTATTACCAAATCGCCTATACGTTTATAACTCTGCTGCACTCGGACAATCTGTGTAACTTTGTGGCTTAGACCTCTTACCGCTAGCCAATGAACCACGGCCTTGCACGGACGCGGCTCTCGCTCGTGTGGCATCACGCCCAGATGGACCGAAGCGATCGTTCCGCGGGAGCGCTGGCACGGTGATTCTCGCCTAGCAGGGACGGCCGATTAGCCTACGGGAGATCGGGGCATGACAAATTGGTATCAGACCGGATTCGATTCTTTGTCCATTCCGTTGTTATGACTCTAAGATGTGCTCGATATTGTATTACAATAGAGCGTTCCATACAATAAGTCCATAGATATTCTCAAATTTGTGCAAAAAGTTTTCTGGATTTGATTGTTTCGATTGAGTATGGCGAGGGATGAGGACTATCGCAACTCAGAATATCTAGAAGTTTATCCTTGAAGTTTCGAGGACGAAACTTTTTATTGGTGGGTAAGTATGTAGTACCCCACTCCGCGTAGACACTATATAATCAAGGTGAGTGGGCAAAACTTTGTTCTCTGATTCTTGCACGCCTTAATAATGAATTTGAGTTTTTGAATGCTTATTTTCATAAGAGAATGATAGAACCTGCCTTGCATGCTTAATAAGAGAACTCACATAGCTTATCTTTGAAACGAACTTGTCTGCATAACTAAGAGAACCTGAAAAGCTTGTCTAAGACTAAGTGTTTGCATGAACATGTTCCACTATCGCCTGTGCTTCGAGAGAACCATATCGTGTGCTTGAACTTGTTCAGTGAGGGCGGCTAGTCCGCAACAAAGATATATGGTCTGATGGTTCGTCATGTCTGCATCCTAGAGTTTATTTGATAGTGTTTCATGCATTCGCATCAGTCGGACAATAGATATTGGTGGAGAGCTGAACCTTTGTCACGGCTGCTACCATGATAGTGAAGAGCAACCAAGAGTCACAGTTGCCAATAGCATTAGATAAATGAGTCATCGGTTAGCTGGATCAACCGATGCCGATCCTGAGATACTCGGGGACCGCACTGCATATAAGATAGTTCATTGTGTTATCTTAATAGAGAACTGCCCCTAGATATGCATTTTTTCCTATATGTGCATTTGTCCCTAGAGTCTTTGAGTATAGCTCACGAGACACGCTATGCACACCCTGATAATAGAACAATCGGCTTGTCTTGCTTGCTTGCTTATATCGAATATAAAACTCTGTTTTTAAAGATGTTTCCAAAAGAAAGTAATATGACTCCGTTCTTATGCTGCATGTACCAAATATAGGTAAAACTAGAAAGATCACTAGTAATATAATATTTATAACATAATTACTTAGTATTAGTTTTAGTAAATATTTGCTTCTGTTCAGTTTTTTATACTCACCAGTACTTATAAAAGTGCTGACCCACCAAAAGTTTGCTTGCTTGCAGGTACTGGATCGTCCGAGGAAGCGATAGGCGTTCCTCATCCCCAAGACCCAGAAATCTGGTTTCGATTCCCTCAAGCATGCTTCGTATAGAGGGGCATAATGTATGGAACGATGCCTTTGTAAACAAAGAACCCAGTCCCCCGATTTTCCCCGAATACTCAGATGGATAAATGCTTGTAACAATGTCCCTCCGCTTCTTACTCGATTGATGCGATGATAGCCAAACTCTAACGATGTTGCCTTGTGCGGGCGCAACCCCAGGCTCGCACGGCATCATGTCCCGGTATCAAACGAGGGCGTGACAGATGTACGGGCATAGAGATACGCTTGCACAAGGCAAGAACGTTTGAACAATATGGTTATCTTCGGCACGATCAAGACACCTTATATTTTTACTTTCCTCCATCTAAGTTATATATCCATCGAGTCAAGTTCGTTCATGTAGTGATTATTGTATGTCTAGTAAAATCATCCAACTTCAATGTTACCGTTCGGTAATTCCATAGTCTACTTATATCATTCCTCAAGAAACTAAGTTTCAATTATTCAAGCCAAAGTCTATTCCATTTTGATACGTTCCATTCATCAAGTTCGTTTGGAATAATCACCGAAAGTGTTCCCGTGAGTTCGATTATTCCCTTACCTAGGTGCGTTGGATTCTTATTAGCATACAGGGGGTGATTCTCCTAGCAACTAGCATGTATCGTTCCATATTTTAAGTGTGTTGGCTAAGCAAAGACAAGTTTATCGTAGCCACCCACCTTAGCGATGATTTGCCTTGGTTGAGCGATACTCCGAGCGAGCCTCTGAAAGCCTAAGCTGAACTCCTGAATAGACAAGTCTGGATATTTCTTGCCTCAAACGAGTATTCTCGCCTGAGCAAAGTGGGTCGGAATATTGCACTTTTGTCATTTTGAATCGGCGGTCCGCTTGGGCGGAACGGGGTGTTACAAAGGGCTTCTATGTGTTTTGAGCTATCATCATCCCAGAGGGAACCCTGCCTAAAATAGGCTTATGTACATCGGAGGGAATCTTAAGGAGATCGGCCTCGGTGGTGGGGGCCTTCCCCTTTCCCTTTTCCTTTCCCTTTCCCTTCTTCTTGGAAGCCACGGACTCTGTGGCTGGACCCTTGCCCTTTGCAGCAGTTGAAGAAGAGAGAGCTCTGGAGGCCATGGCGATCGTTGGAGTATAAAAAATGATAAGCAGCATCGAAAGGAAAGGAAGAGAAGAAAGTGAAAGACCTTCTTTATCTAACTCCCCCCCCACCTATTTATAGATAAAACCAGCTCAGAATTTGAGCCGTCTCAGCCCACGTGGCAACCTAGGATAAAAGCGGCGCTTAAAGTTCTCTATTCATCGTCATCAATAAATAAATCAATGCCTCAAATCTCGCGTCAGAAGATGACTCAGAAACTCAAAAGTACGTTCGAAGATCGAGCCAAATCTTGGCATTTAATGCAGATTTGACAACATGGCAGATCCATCCAGCTGAAGGACCTCCATGCGACATGCAATTTTTTTTCATGCTTCTTATTCAAAGTATTCCAAACTTGTTAGTTTAAAAACTTTGAAGGGGGTCTTGTAGAAGAATGAAAAATCTCAGAAATGCCTATGTGCCTCAGCCCTCATGCGTCGAAGAAACTAAAGTGCATGCGTCAAAACTCAAGTGGTGCATGGCTAGTTAGACGCATAATGTCATCTCAGTCAAGTCAGAGCATTTTTTTACTCTGACAACAATGATGCTCTGAAATGCCTCGATTTTGAGGCTATTAGTAGGTGTCAGAGCATCAGTTATCGCAATAATTACCTTTATCATTTTGCAGTCGTACAATGCCACGTGTATAAGAGACAAATTTGTATGCGTCTCTGGTCATATGCGCCCCAGACTCTATGCGTCCCATGCGTCTCTGGCCCCATGCGCCCCAGACTTCATGCGTTCCAAGCGACTCTGGCCCTATGCGTCCTAGAATCCATGCATTTAGTATGGCAGTACTCCTCAAGTCAAGATCTTTCTGTTACAACTGGGGAGATTCTCTACAGGCCAAGTGTCAAGCTGACCAAGTCATGTACACCAAGTATGAGAATCAACCAGATTTTCAGTAACAGCAGATCCCAAAAATGAATCCACGTGGCAATTCGATCGTGACATATGTCCATGGCTGCAACTGCATCCTGTTGAGGATAGACACGTAGCAGCTCCAGCATCCGTACGTGCATAGCATATGCGATAATGGGCCCGTCAGCAGGACGGCTATAAATAGTAGGGTTGCATACCCACTAAAGGTATAGGGAGACATACATACAGACAAGCACAAGAGAGAGAATAGGAGAAAGCATTCGTATTCCCTCGTCGGACCGTCAACGAAGTAAATGAGTCACTACAGTACTCGATCACCATCGTCAAATTTCCCAGAATAAAAAATAATTGAACTTAGATTTTATGTCTAGGATTTATTTGTACTCTTTTGTTTGTTAAACATTTGTTTCGACTTTGGATAAATAGCAAACAACATATTATATATTTTTGCATGAAGAGCTAGAGGGATAACACTAGTTACCTATGTATTTAAGGAGCAACATAACACCGACATGAACCCTAGATATGACCATTTTTTTATATATGAAAAATTGTACATTTAGAAGACTTGAGGATGTTATATGACTAGTAGGCTTAGTGTTTACACACTTTCTTGGTACTTGACAAGTCAACCCACCTAATTGGAACCCTTATTGGTTAGACTCCGTATGACTCATGATAATGAGTATGTTGTATTGTTGTGCATGCTTGGTGTAGCATAACTTAGTATTTGATATATTATTATTATATTCAAAGGCACCCAGGACGGATCTACCTTGGCTGTAGGTTCTGGATCTTTACTTGTTCACATCGGAGTTCCAGGCAAGTATATCTTGTCTTGTTGTACTGCTTAAATTCAGTTATATTTATTCATATATTTTGTGCTCTGAATATTATACAAATGTGCGCGTCTAAGAATGCCTTATTTGCAGTCGACGAAAACATCGATGTTAGGACTTGTGTTTGACCTAGTTTCTATTGGACGTACCTAAAGTTGTGGAGTTATGATTATAAGTCTGAGGCTTTGTCACGTATTATTTCACGTCACGGAGAGAGTTCATGATAGGATACGGGCTTACGCACTTGACTGACCATCGGTGCGAGTAGCACGTATGACGGTACTTAGCATAGTTGTATAGCTCTATGTGACTTGCATTATTGTTACGAGATGTTCACGTCGTACTTGAGACTTGTAAATTTACATCGGGCGGGGAGGAGGCGTATGGGACACACATATTGGTACCCGTAGTGTCCAGAGGAACTACAAAACTGATGACCACCTTTATGCATATTTTGCATTCTTCGAAACGATACAGAAGTTATTATATATGCATATTTTGTGTTCTTCGGAGCGATATGGACGTTATACATATACCTACACCTACCCATATGTTCAAGGTTGTCCTCAAATTGTATTTACTTAGAAGGATAGTTCACCCTTATTTACTTTACTCAGTATTTACATTATGGTATGTACTTTTTGTATCTTGTTAGTTCCTCTGAGGACCTGGTTTCCTTCCAGGTTATTTGACCAGGTTGCATGATACTTGATCTAGTTGAGTGTTGGACATCTTTGCATGTATCATTATATATTTCATCTATTATAGTTATGTACTACTTTCCATTATGATTCTGCTTTTATAGCCTAGTGTTTATAGGCCTATATTGTTCTCTTGGCCTATTCGAACAAATTATTGGGCTGCAGACTACTGATGCATGTTGTTCCTTCTTAAGTTTATTTACCATAGATTGCGATTTCAGATTAATGTTAAAAATAGATATTTAGCTTGATCACTTGACCGTGGATAATGTAAGTACACTTTGTGGGGTCCATTAAATTGAAAAGCTCTACGGAGCCGTACTAGCTGGCAATTGCCACGTGTCTGGTCCCATATGTTTTGGGACTTGGGGGTGATAATGGATCTCGATTTTGATTTATATTTTGGGGGAGAGATGATTTTTGTGTGTGCAGCTTTGTGTCACAACAGATTGGGAGGGTCAAATAAAATACATAAACCATCCTAAAATCAACTAAAATTTTGAAACAAATACTAGTTTACCTAGATAAGTTTTTATAAAGTTTTAACTAAAGTTCGTGGTTAGAAAAGGGGTAAAAGCTTTATTACAAGTTACTAGCAGTCAGTTGATTCTCAAGAGGAGGAAGAAGAAAATAACTAGGGTTTCTTTAATCCTAACATTTATATATAAGGTAAGGGTGATTGTTTGCTGAGTTTATAAGCAAATAATGGTTAAAAGTTGTAGGGGTATTGGAATTGAAAGATATTAGAAATTTTGCTACAGTGTAGCCACAATAAGAATGAAATTATATAAGAAGAAACTTGTCGTGTTGGAGTGATAATGATCACGGTTGCTTAAAGCAAGATTCGATATTTTTTCGTTAATTTACTTTCAGGAACCAATAAGTTCAATGATATAACTTCTGGAACGTTCCTTGTCACCTTCAGAATGTACAAACAACACTTTGTGGCTTCTGATTGTTGTTAAATCCCCTCTCGTAGAATATATCTTCTAAATATTTCTTTAAAAGAGGAAGACTTGAGAATATATAGGAAAGTCAAGCCGCCTAATAGTAAATACTCCCATAATGTACAGTAAATCAGGAAAACAAGTCCATATTAATTGGACAGTTACAGTAGTAACCCTCTCTAAATGGGAGTTACAGAAATTGAACCCTCACCCCACCCAACGTTAAAGCAGACGAGCAACCACGCTAAAACACAGCTCCCGCGGGAGCACATCCACGCTGGAGCATCATTCCCACGAGAGCACAACCGAGGGAGCTTAAGTCCCAACCTAGGTCCCGTAGGAGCAGCCTCCCCACGGAACAGCACCCTCATGCGACCCATGCGCCTCGCTGAACCCGCAGACCATTGCGACCCATGCAACCCTGCACGTAACGACACAATGACGTCCCCGATGCGTACGTGCAAAGTGCGTTATCAAAGCGTCAATTTGTGCCATTCGTCCACGTTCAAGTCACAATTCCGAAGAAAAATGTTCATGAAATGGGTGACAAAAATATATGTTTCTTAAAGGATTACCCACTAGTAAAACATCATACCAGCCACATGGGCTACCACTCCAATGTGTACAAGTCAATAAAATAATAATCCTATATTAAAATACGCACTTGGAGTTTGTCACATGGACGTGGGACCATTTCGAGAAAATAATTTTAATAAACCTCAACAGTAAGTACACTGAACCAGTGTTTTAAAAACCGGACCGGACCGGACCGGCCGGTTCAACCGGTTAACCCGTAAACCGGGAGTTTTTTCGGTCCTGGTCAGTATTGATCCGATTTTTTTTTTTAATCAATTGAAAATGTACACTTTTGTAAAAATCAGTGTTAGGAAGGAACTGAACTTGGACCATTTAGATTAACCCACTGATTGAACCAACTGGTTGAATCGGTTTGACCTGAACCAATGCTTTGTCTTGGTCAATCTCCTGTCCGGTTTTTAAAATACTGCATCGAACACTCACCTAGTTGCAACCCGGCTATTGAAGTCCTATCACTGGAAAGAGAATCAGCCTACACTCAGCGACGGCATTCCTGTAGAGTACAGCGTCACTTGCGCGCTGCACGAATCCAAGAATCACGCCGTTGCTTTGGCCCTTGATGCCCTTGCATCGCGAGTGAAGTTGGGTACGTACTTTATAATCATTGACAGGAAAAAAAAAAAAAAAAGGCAGGTTACATACTTGTGATAGGGTCTCGGCTGAAGGATTAGATTGTTCATGTATTGTTTAAGGTTTTCCTTTAATTTGTTCATTATGATATGCATATGATCTGCTCATAGTTGCCTGGACCAGACACTTACATGTCTGCTACAACATTTGTTGTTGTAACGGATGTTACAAAAAACAGATGGATTGGTGCTTGCAAAAGATTTCTCGAATGATTCAATTATTAGGTGGCTGGGCCATGTATCTCTTGATGGGCCTATCATGCTCATAGTGCAGTCGGCCCTTTGTCGTCAGTGTGTGACACAGGATGGTTGGACCAATTTTTTTCCAGAATATTTCTTGTTTCCTAAACAGCACTCCAAACTTTTTGGGATAAAAACGTCGGCATTTTTCTGTTCTCTTCTTTGACGAATTTTAATATCGCTTTGTATAAATTTAAGAAACTACTATTTTCTCTTCCCTTATACAATAAATAATGAGACATTTTTTGTTACCTTTTAATTGTTAATAGCTTATTTGCATCACATTTTTTTTTTATTAGCGTTACATTCCAATTAGACAAAAGTTAGTTTTGGGAGGTAAGTATAATTACTATTAACAAACTATGAATGCATGGAATAGTAGTAATTAAAAAAAAATGGGAGATAGTGGAGTTAGGCTTAGAAAATGGAGGATTAATAGTAATTAATTGTAACTCATGTGCTTTTATATATATATATATATATATATATATATATATATATTCTTGTTTCCTACACAACACTCTTCTTTTTTGACGAATTTTTAATATCACTTAGTAAAAGTTTAAGAAACCACTTTTCTTTTCCCAAATACAATAAAATAATTGTAAATTATATATATATATATATATATATATATATATATATATATATATATATATATATATATATGCACATAAAAAATTGTTGAAAAATAATTTAAATTAAAATTAGTTATAGATACCATGTCACTATATCCTATGGATTCGAATCCATCCAACCAGAAAAAATGTCTCCTACATTAACCACATGAGTTAGAGATATTTGGTTATAGCAAGTTAATATTAGGTAGTAAACAATTAATTAGAATTTATTTAATTTTTAGTTTTTAATTATGTGAGGATGTACATACAGTTTAAACGTTCATTTTGTACTGCTTTTAAGCCTCATTATAAACGGTAGAGATCATTATGATTTTTCGAAATACATTTAAAGAATATGAGTCAATTTTGTATTCTATACAAAACGTTATGCTGTAGTATTTTTGCTTTATCGTATTTTCTATATAGAAAAAAAAAACATATATTGCTATTTCGAATTTATTCTTTTTTTTTATATATCTCTACTTTTTATAAAGAGGTTTAAAAAAGGTTCAAAATGAGCCGTTTAAACTGTATGTATAGTGTCTCGTAATTAAAAATTAAAAAAATATTCTAACTTATTGTTTAACTACCTAATTTTAACTATAGTCAAACACATCTAACTCATGTGATTAAGATCAGAGATATCATTTCTAGTTGGGTGGGTTTAATCCCAAGTAGCCAACAGTATTTATAACAAATTTTAATTTTAATTATTTTGTAACAATATTTTTTTTACGTAATTATAAAAGACGGGATGTGGCGAGGAGAATAAAATCTTGAGCCCTATACACGTATTATATATTTTGCACATGTGTGAGAGAAAAAAGAAAGACAATTCTCCATGAAACTTAGACATGTGGCAAGGAGCTGTGGCATAGCTATCTATAGGCACGGTTGGGCTATAATCCGGTCCAAATTTACTCTTTTTTTGTATATCTCTATTGTTTATAAAGAGGTTTGAAAACGGTTCAAAATGAACCGTTTAAACTGAATGTATATTGTCACGTAATTAAAAATTAAAAAAAAATTCTAACAAATTGTTTAACTACCTAATTTTAATTATAGCTAAACACCTATAACTCATGTGGTTAAGATGAGAGGTATTATTTCTAGTTGGGTGGGTTCAATCCCAAGTAGCTAGCAGTATTTATAAAAAAAAATTAATTTTAATTATTTTTTAACAAATTTTTTAACATAATTATAAAAGACGGGATGTGGCGAGGAGAGTAAAATCTTGAGTCATATACATGTATATGTTGCACGTGTGAGAGAAAAAGGAGAAACAATTCTCCATACAACTTAGACATGTGGCAAGGAGCTGTGGCAGAGCAATCTATAGGCACGGTTAGACTGTAGTCCGGTCCAAATTTTAGAAAAAAAAAAAATTAAAAATGTTTTGTTAATTATGTTTTATTCTTTTGTTCCACTAGCAAGGAGGATAAAATCATGAGCCCTATACATAGCATTATACATAGGGTTCACATGGGAACAAGTGGGGGTAGTTGTCCCCACTGAATTTTTATTTTCGGATTAAATATTTATATATTTTTTTTAAAAAATATTAATTTTATATTTTGTCCTATCCGAAACTTGTAAGATTTAATTTTTATATACATATTTATATCAGATTTTACTTTTTCTTCATTTAATGATATTATGCAAGCTTATATAATCATACCACAAAACATCTAATTTTTTAATAAAATTTTATTGTTACTATCTTTATTTAATTAAACTTTAGACTTTATTTCTGCGTTCTCTGATTATACATGTTCGACATGTCAGTGTGAGAGGGAGAAAAAAAAAAAATGGAAACAATGCTCTGTGCAGCTTTTGTTTTCTCCCTTATCATTTGGTCGACTCTCTCTTTCTCTCTAATTGGCATGCTTGGCCTATTCACTCAGGACCAGCGTGATTGATTTGTTTGTGAAGAACACAACAAAAGAAAGCAATGGAAGCATTGGCACCACCACCACAAAAAGAAGTGCATCATCTTCTTCCACCCTTCTTGACTTTGACAGCTGAAATTATCAGCCCCATGCATGCAGACGCGCGCAGATGCAAATGGAATAACATACCCTCATTCACTCCAATCTGCAGTTCGCGGGAATTAAGGACTTTATTCATTGATTTATTATCTCATTTAAATAAATGCATCACCCCTGTTTGCAATGGCTATTAATTACTTTTCCCTTCTTACGACAAAATCTTGTCACTACCTGCATTCGGATGATTGGTTACAAGTGTGTGGATACGTCCAGCCTAGCAGCATCGACGGTAGAACACTGTCTAAGTCAACAATACTATCTAACAATTTCATCCAATAATATATATGTAACATGTCAATGATATCTTAACTACATACGGAGGACAAGATGAATATATATAATGATAATCAATACGCAATCACAATATGCTAGAGGAAGATAATGGCACAATATCAAATAAAGGAATGGAAATCACAATGTCACAAATCGAGAATAGCTATAAGATATGAGCAAGTCTAAGAATCTAGCAATAACAACACAAAAGTCTAAAATATCAACAACATCTCAATGTCTAAAAGCTGGAGACAGATACAGTACAATAAAGAAATACTAGCTTAGTTTCGGCTATAACCAGTTGAGCCTACTCAACAGTTGGTACTGGCTCCTTCTGTACTACTAATGCAACCTCAGCTAACTCCTCATCTTGTGGGCCATAATACATAGGACACCAGTCCTCTAAGTAACCATCTGAAAAATATATCCAGTCAGGATGGAACGAGTACAACCCACAGTTCTAATTAATTGACAAAGACTATAAAACAGTAAATAGAGGATGCTATAAACAATGAGAAAATAATAAACTGATGCAATGGTAAATAATAAAGAGAGACAGGCAATGTAAGCAATCTGGTATAGCCAGTGCATATATGAAATAAAATAGAAGGAACTACAATATCGGATGCAAGGCAATGTAATCTATGAACTGAACAATAAGAACTGCAACTATACTAAGTGTTTTGAAATACCAAATAGATATGTGATCGGCTTGAGAGATTCAATGATTTACACTAAGGATAAGCTAGCTCAACCAAACGTGAAGTGCATGATTAGCTAGTAGCCAATGATTTACACTACTTGCCAACAGTTTTTGATTTCATATCTAGCTAGTACTTCCCCCGTCCCGAATGGTACGATGGATCCAACCATGACCCGTTACTAGCCAATGTATCCAATGTTAACCAATATTATCCAATGTTATCCAATATCAAACGATGAGCGAGTACATTATCTGATAGTTTTTATTATTTGACAATTACTATAATTCAAGTAGTTAGAAATGTTACATCTGATTCTTGAAACGATGGTACTAAGGATATCCTCATCTTGTCTTGTCTTAATTTTTCTTAAATCTTTTTAGAGTTAATTGTCGAAATGGTACATAAGGAATGTAGTGTTTATCATTTTAGTGATCGAACTTTTTTTTTGTCGAAATAATGCATAAGCTTTGCATTTTGGCTCAATTAGTGCCTGAAATAAATTTCGTTGATATTTTTGGATAAAAATCGATAAAAAAAATATACATGTGATGGTCACGTGCCCTATTTTTAATGGTTATTTTGAAAAAAAATTTTGTTTTTGACTACTATATTTAACAATTTTTAACTATTTTCATCCAAAAATATTTCTTCGAACACTAATATTCTTTTGAAAATGATAGTCCAAAACCCAAAACTTGACAAAAAGAACCAATTAAAATAGGTCACGTGACCATCGCATGCCCATTTTTATCGATTTTTATCCAAAAATATCAACAAATTTTACTTTATGCACTAATTGAGCCAAAAAGCAAAGCTCTTGCACCATTTCGACCAAAAAAAAAGTTCGATCATTAAAATGGCAAACACTACATTCTTCATGTACCATTTCGACAATTAATTCATTTTTTTTAAATCCATTGACAATGTATGAAATATAAATCTATATATTTTAAATTAATATTTTAACAATTTTTTCTAGTTTTAATTTTAAAGAACCGAAAAAAATTAACGTTAAAAAGATGTAAAATATAAAGAAATGTAAAACATTTCAATAGCCGAATGAGTCACTACTAGAAAAAGTCAAATTAGCGACGTTTAAAAACGTCGCTAAATGACCAAAAAATATCGCTAATCACATTTAACGACGTAATTAGCGACATTTTAAAGAAGTTGGAACAAATGAAGTCGCTAAAAGAAAAAATGTCGCTATGCCGACATTTTTTAGCGACTTAAATATGTCGCTAAAATTAGCGACGTTTAGCGACGCAGCGTCACTAATTAGCGACGTTAATTAACATCGCTAAATGTCGCTAATTAGCGACTTATATAGCGACATTACAGCGACGTCTTTAATGACCTGGCAATACTGCCATCTCAGCAATTTACGACGTACAGCGACGTTTTTAGCGACGTCATTAGCGACTTGTAGTAACGTCGCAACTTAACGACGTATTTAGCGACGTGTAGTAACGTCGCTAAACATCGCTAACAACGTCGCTAATTTTACAAAAAAATAAAAAAAAAGAATACTGAATTGTTTCCAAACTATTATTCCTGCAGTTTATTAAATCATAATCTGTACAAATAGACCCGGAGCAACCCTCCGTTGAATTTCTGGGTTTGCCAACCCCCTTAGGTTGAATACTCAACACCGATAAAATAATATATTTAATATGAATAATATAATAAAATTTGAAGAAAATAAAGCATCCAACAAATCTCATCGTAAAGAATACGGCAAATATATATCCATACAATCTCATCCTAAATAATAATAAAAATACAAATATCCAGCAACTAGATATTCTACTGCGGATCTGTAGGAGGCTGACCACCGGCGCGCATGAAGGATAAGAACAGCTCATACTGGTCCCGTGGAATCGACACCGATGTCGATGGAGAAGGCAGTGACGTCGGTGGAGTGTGTGTCGATGTAGGTGCACCAGGAGGCCGTACCCGCTCCAAGTCTGCGAGTCGTTGGTTGTAAGAATCCATGGTAGATAACAGCCTCGTACTGCTATGAACCATTGAATCCTGCATCATCGTCAGCCTCTCGTCCATCAATAGCTGTGATGCCTACAGCTCCATGATGTTGCGGTCTGTCGAGGCTCTAATATCATTTGTCAAATCCCGGAGCTCCATGATGCTGCGGTCGAGCATATCGAATCGTACGATGAGCGTCGGATCGTCCGCCTGCGGCAGGGACCGGGGCTGCTCCTCCATCCTTCGCAGCAACTCGTCACGGAGAGACGCAATCTGACGGTCAACGGCCTCCTGGACTCTGGCCGACGACTGCGAGGGCTGTGTGGAATGCACAACTGTCGGGGAGGCCCTAGATGACTGCGTCGCAACCAGGGCGCCATAGGATCCCGTACCGTAGTACGTACCCCTCGGGAGACCACCAGCTGCGGTCACCCACAGGTCATCCCCGACGGAGCTGGAGCGGGCTGCGAGGAAGTACCAGCCTCTCTAGGTGTAGGAGCACTAGCAGTCGCCCGCTCACGCAGCCTAAGATACTCGGCCTAGAAAGATTTAGAAACTCGATAATTGCCTAAGTTATATTAAAATTAACACAAAGTAAAGTAATACTTACATAGGTCTGCGAGGCCCTCTCATCAATGAGATTTCTGTCCTTGCGATGGGTGGCCAAGAAGACGATCACCATGTTTGCATCCTCACCCCTCTGTACCTGTTAAAAATATATTATTTAGTAATAAACTTAAATATTTTTCCTACTACCATTTTATGGTACTTACATTAAAATAATATATTTTTATAAAAAAATATATCAAACGACAGAAATGTTCCATCATCGGAATCGAGCCACCACACCACTTGGCAGCATTCCGCCTAGCCGTCTTGGCCTTCTCAGACCTTTCCTTGTTGCTCGGATCGTCGAATCTATCCCTCATCGCAGTCCACTGCTCAGGCGTGATCCAACCTTGGATCGGTTTTCCAGCACAATCATGAGCCTTCTGGTCATCCAGAGCATCTCGGATAAGCTTGGCGGTAACGGTAGGAAAGAGTCGCTCGATCAACTCGGCCCGGTGCGGAAGATAGAAATACGTTTTCTACAATAAATAATTTATTAAGTGAGCATCACGGATAAGTTATATAATATGCATAAATTAGAGGATTTATATAATATACTTTTACCTAGACGTGCGCAAACCAGAATGCCTTCCTCTCCTCCGGAGCCTCAGAGTAGTTGATCCAAGGGCCACCGTAGTTGTTCCTCAGAAATTGGCCCAGGCGTCTCTGAACCGACGATGGACGATATCTATACAGAGATAATAATTTTGATCGAAAAAGTCAATATACGATGAATAAAGAAATACACGATATATATTATGCTAAACCATCTAATTGACTTACTTTGTACCGTCGGCCCAAATCTCTGTCCTCGTCTCCTTTGGAGGTGCGCATGAAGGATCTTGCTGATGCTGGGACAACGTGGGCACGACCTCCTCGACATGCTTATCTGTCCCCATGGTTCCGTCAGCAGGAGGAACGCTGGACGAGGGAGTACTATCACGCATGGAACTACTCGTCCCAACAATCGGAGATGTGAGTGATCGATATACTGGAGTACTGGACGACGATGATCCGGAACCAACAGTAGGCAGTACCGGAGGAGCACTCTATCTACCTCGGGACCTGCCGAATCCTCCACGTCATCCTGTCATACCAGATAACAACATATGATGAATATAGAAAAACACAAATAAATAGTATATTCTACAGTCAAAATATGATTCATATCTCAAAGCATTCTACAGTCAAAATATAATACATATATTCGTTAAAATAGTATATTCTACAGTCAAAATATAGTTACATTCTGCAGGCAATATATTTTATTTTCAATTATCTTCAAAAAATTTATCTTGTTCGCCTTCCTCGTCCTCCGCTTCCTTTTCCTCCTCCTCGTCTTCACTTTCATCTACTTCGTCTTCGTCTTCGCCTTCCTCTTCGGATAATTCTACATCTTCTACATTATTACTCGTGTAATGAGTAACTTTCGTTGAGTCCACATCTACAATATTTATTACAAGAGGTAGATCGTCCTCCTGATAAGCTATTTCGTCAATGTCAAAGGTATTTCTAGGTTTAGTCTTGCATACTGCCCACCAATCCGACCTCGTTGTCCCCCGTCTAGGATAAGTTATGAAATACACGAGCTGAGCCTGACTTGATAGGACAAATGGTTCATAGCCTTGATATCTACGCTTGTAGTTTATATCCACAAGGCCATGCTTGTCAATTTTCTAACCTTGATCTTGAATCAGATCGAACCATTCACACTTGAATAGCACGATATTAGCAGGTTTTGTGCCATAATTATATGTCAACTCCACAATCTCTTGTAAGATGCCAAAGAAATCATTGCCAGGATCGACGTCTTTGTAGTTCGAAGATTTGATACACAAACAACTATTTTTTGTGGAATCAAGATCCAGAAAGTTGTCTCTAATAGGAGCATTTGTTGACTTGAACCTGAACCCATTCACACAGAAACTTGGCTATATTTTAACGGCAGTAATTGGTCCCTTGGCTAGAGTTCTAATAGATTCAGTCTCAGGTGTTATTAGGCGATCGACCAAAATACCAAAGTAGCGATAGTAAGTTATTTGTTTTACAAGTACAGAAATAAAAAGTAATTACCAAGCATCTTATATATGCGCTCAACCAAGAAGGAAAATGGCATATCATTTCTTGTTTTACTTCTTCGTCTATTATGTAGGTTCTAACCGACCTCAACTCATCATTATATGTGCTGAAAAACAATGAAGCAACTGCTGATTAGTAGCTTAATAGTATCTTATACTATTACATTGAGATGATATAAACGTGGACGTATTAATTACTTACCCCTCTAGCTTCTCCACTTCATCCTCGTCGCAATTGAGTAATATATACAACTGAGCAGCCCTTAGCTCGTCGTCATTCAAATATCTCTTCTTCATTTTTCCCGAAGGCTTTCCAGACGCATTGAATACTTTGAGTATTGCATCATTAGATTCCTGATATGCGTCGTCATTTCTCGGAGCTTTCGTTCTATTAGTAGCAACATGCGGTTTAAAATACGTCGAGCAAAAGTTTATAATCTCCTTGAGAACATAAGCTTCACAAATAGAGCCCTCAACCCGTGCCTTATTTTTCACCTTTCTCTTTAGGTGATTCAGATGCCGCTCGAAGGGGTACATCTACCGATAACCGACAGGACCACCAACACGTGCCTCATAGGAAAGATGAATTGGCAAATGCTCTATAGAGTCGAAGAATCCAGGAGGAAACACCTTCTCGAGCTTACATAGTGTTACCGCAATGTCCTTCTCTTGCTTTTTTAGACGATCGACAAGCAACTTAGTACAACAAAGATCTCTGAAGAATATGCTCAGCTCTGTCAATGGATCCCAAATGACTTGCGGTAAGAATTTCCGAAATGCAATCGGAATTAACCTCTCCATGAATACGTGACAATCGTGGCTCTTCATACCCGCCAGTTTATTCTCCTTGAGGTCGACGCATCTTCTCAAGTTCGACACGTACCCGTCTGGAAACTTTAGACCCTGAATCCACCTACAAAGTCTCCCTTTATCCTCTTTCTCCAGTGAGAAAACTGACTTAGGTTGCTTTAACTTTCCATTCCCCTCCTCTATCAAATGCAATGCAGGACGTCTACATATTTCTTCTAAGTCCAACCTGGCCTTCGGATTATCTTTCGTCTTTCCCTTTACCTCCATTACAATATTAATTATGTTATCAAATACATTCTTCTCAATATGCATGACATCAAGGTTATGTCTGATCAGATTGGTATTCCAATATGGCAGATCCCAGAATATACTCCTCTTCATCCAGTTATGGGTGCGACCAAATCCGTCACACTTGTACCCCTTAGCAGGCTCTTCGATAGCACTTGGTAAATCTTTTACCTCTTCCCATATCGTGTATCTGGGCCACCTTGGCGGTGGATTGGCCTTCTCCACAACTCCCGTACGAAAAGCATTCTGGTTCCTCCGGTACGGATGATCCTTCGGCAGATATTGTCGATGACAATCGAAGAAGCACGGTTTGCCTCCGTGTTTCAAATGGAAAGCCTTAGTACAGTCCATGCAATACGGACATGAGAGACGACCATGGGTGCTCCATCCCGATAATATTCCATAGGCCGGAAATTCGTTGATGGTCCACATAAGTGTTGCCCTCATCTGAAAATTCTGCTTTCTAGAAACATCGTACGTGTTGGCACCTACTTTCCACAGCTGATTTAACTCATCTATCAAAGGCTGTAAATACACATCGATGTTCCTCTTCGGATTGTTCGGACCCGGGATAATAATGGTTAGGAACATATATGGAGTCTTCATGCACATCCAAGGCGGTAGATTGTACGGAGTGACGATCACAGGCCAACACGAATACTGGGAGCCCGAAAGTCTGAATGGGGTAAAACCGTCAGAGGAGAGCCCCAATCTGACATTATGCGGATCTTCGGCAAAATGTGGATACTCTCGATCAAAGTGCTTCCATGCTTCTCCATTGGATGGATGATCCAATACTCCTTCGATCTATTTTTGCCTATGCCAACTCATATTTTCTGCAGTCTCCTTAACCATAAACAACCGCTGCAACCGCGACGTCAAAGGCAAGTAGTGCATCGAATCGGTAGGCTTCCTTGGACCGATAGACTTTCCTCTAACAGTGGCCTTGTAGCGATCAGCACCACAGAATCTGCACGCATCTTCATCATTGTCGTCTTTGTAGTACAACATGCACCCGTTGCGACATGTATCGATTTTCTCGTATCCCATCCAAAGCGATCTCACCATCCTCTTAGATCGATAGAAGTCTTTAGCCAACTTTGCACCCTCGGGCAAGATCTCTATAATCAAATCGATCAGTCGATTATAGCATTCTTGCGATATGTTAAAATCGGACATGATGCTCAATAATCTTGTAACCACCTCCAACGGTGAATGATCCTCACAACCAGGATATAGTGGAGTCCTTGCATTCTCCAAAAACTCCATAAACTTTGCAGCATCGGCATTCTATGCCTCCTCACCTGCATCATAATTGTCCGGATTGCAACTAGGTCCCGCCGTATCATAATTGTCCGGATTGAAACTAGGCCCTGCGTATCATAAACCATGTTCACCCACCCGTCGTCATAAGCATCGTGGTCGTGGACATCCATATACGGCTCCACATAATGCTCCGACTCCGATGCTAGAGACACAAGTTCTCCGTGCATGGTCCACTGATAGTAATTCGGCGTGAAGTCCTTCGAGTACAAATGATATGTGACTTCCACTTCTGGATGATATTTCCTGTTGTGACATCTCACACACGGACACTTAATTTTGGTACCGTCCATGTACTGTCGGAACGCCTTGGCGAACTGCAGAAACTGTTGTACACCCTCAATGAATTTATCTCGCACACCGCACATGTCATCAGGATGACGGTTGTACATCCACGAACGATGACGTAGATAGTAATTCATATCCATTTCTAGATACTTCTGCAAAAATGACAGTATGTATCATATAAATCATTACATACAGTGTGGTTCTCTAAAGAAGAAGTTGACAATTAGTTGACTAGGTAATCTATATTTGAAGTCACATAGAAGAAGCAAAGTAGGATATATATATTATTATAATTGTGCATCACCGTCAAGAATAGTCCTACGACCCTAATGTAGCTCTGTCCCTGCTTATATGTGGAAACAGAGCCCCATATCCATAATCGACCTTTTCTTCTTGCCCCAAATAGGTGAAGCGATCATACATAAACCGGAGACAATCAACTCTAATAACTGATCAGATCAATATGGTCCATGTGATCGTTTGATTTATCAGGGCGCCTACAATAGAAATATGGTCTAAACCCATAGAGAATTTGTTATGCTTATACATGGATGTATGCTTGTGTCTTATGTGTACAATCGGTGCCACACTACAATACCGGAGGAGTAACAAGGTCAGCTATGCATTACGGAATACACTGGCATGATGAAAATGCATGAAATAAAACTTTAACAAGCATTCGGTTAAGTACCAAGTCAATCGAAAAATCAAATAAACTCCTGAGCCTATTAAACTAATTCATACTTCCAGAACCAGTATACCTGTGGTATGCAATTTTGGCAGTATATCCATGTTGGTGCTCACCAAGGCCAAAATGTACCAATTCTCAATCATCTCTAACAGTCGTTCCATGACAATCAATTACTATCCAACAATCAATTTCAAACTAGACCCAATCACCACAACGATGAATACAAGACGATAATGAGATAATCAATAACTATGATACGAGAAATTAGCGGGTAAATACAACAACAAGTAAATGTAAGCACTATACAATTTTAGATTGTGAACGAAGCATGCTATCGTGTGTAAAACAGTAAGGAAAAGCTATACGCTATAATACTGATTCTAGGGCTCGGGATTCCTTGCCATTTTCAGCACGCTTTTATCCAAAATCAACAATGTATCATATGGGTAAGTTCATAAATGATCTAAGATAGCTATAGGAACAAGTTTCATCTGATTCCGACATGTATTAAGAAAGTTGGAATAATTTACACTTAAGTTGTCATTTACACAGGTGACCATTTTCAGCACGCTTTATCTCAACAAGATGTCACAGAAACCCTAACCCTAACCCTAACCCCAGGTCAAAAACCCTAATCCTAACCCCAGCTCAAAAACCCTAACCCTAACCCCAGATCAAAAACCCTAACCCGAACCCCAGGTCAAAAACCAAAACCCTAACCCCAGGTAAAAAACCTTAACCCTAACCTTAACCCTAGGTCACGTGTGTATGTCGTGTCAGTGTGTGTATCGTGTTTGTGTCAGTCTATAACGTGTGTGTGTCGTGTCAGTGTCTGTGAGAGAGAGAGAGAGCGGGTACCTAGAGGAGGAGGAGGATGAGGAGGAGGAGGAGGAAGGGGGGAGAGGACGCTGCCGTAGGGTGGTCGCCGGACGGAGGAGGGTGCCGCTGGTTTCGAACTTGGGAGAGGGAGAGGGAGAGCGAGAGCGAGAGCGAGAGATCGAAAGAAATGGGGGAAAGCATCCCTAATTGAAACAAATTTAGCGACGTTTTAGCAACATCACTAATGACGTCGCTAACTTAGCAACATTTGCGACCTAAATTGACGTCGCTAATGACGTCGCTAAATGTCCAAAAGACATATGTCGCAAAATACGTCGCTAAAAGTCGCTAAATGAAATATTTTAACGACATTTAGCGACCTAAATTGAACTTATAGCGACTAATCTTTTAAAAACTTAATAAAAGTCGCTAAATGTCGCTAAATGTCGCCAATTAGCGACGTATAGCGACGTTTTTTAATAGAGTCACTGAATTAGCGACGTTTTATTTGTCGTCGCTAAAAAATGTCACTAAACCCGCTTATTCTAGTAGTGAGTGCTGAGTATTGGGCTAAAAATAAGAAAATAGAGGGCTAATAAAATAGTAACTCATTTACATTTAGGTCTCGTTTGGTTCGCAGAATACTGACGTTGGAAAAGAGAAAGTCATTCATTTTCCATATTTAGATGTCAAAGGAATAGAGAAGAAAGAAAAAATAATTTCCAATGGAAAATAAAATAGAGAGAAATGGTTTTCTTCATCCATCCACCCAATGATTCACTTTCCTCCCTTAACTATTTACTTTTCCTACTAATTTTCTTGACATTTTAAAACATCGAAAAGTAAAATCGATAAAATATTAATTTTTCAAAGGAAAGTAAAGAGCAAGAAATTAATTTTATTTCCTTTTCGCGAACCAAACGAGACCTTACAAAAAAGTCTTGACAAAAATGCAACTAAAGTACAAACAACACTACTAAAATAATTCAAATTAGCGACATTTTTAGCGGCTCCAGAATGAGACGTCACTAAATTTAAAGATTTTAGTGACTATTAAAAATGTCGTAAGTTGTCGCTGTCAGAAACGAATTGCGACTACTATTAGGGACTATGAAAACAGTTGTCGCTATGAGTCGTTGGATGTCGCTAACTTTATAATATTGGCGACGTTTAGTGACATGGTTATTCGAATGCTGCTATATTTTTAATATTTTTTGACGTTTAGCGACATATTTAATGTACGTCGCTAAATATTTTAATATACCAATTCAAAATTTTCATTTTCCCCCATTTACTATATATATATATATATATATATATATATATATATATATATATATATATATATATCAAATCAAAAATCTTCCATCGGCGCTCCTCCTTCCGCTCCAGCGCTGCAGCTCCCATCCGGTCCCCTCTGATTCTCCGATCTGGGTCCAGCGTTTCTCCTCCCCTCCGGCGAGCCTTCCTTCCTAGTCCCCTCCTCCTCGATTTAGTCCCCTCCGCAGGTCCCCTCCGGCACGCCACCTCCCCTCCGCCTTCTCGGTAAACCCTAACCTTAATCCAGAATGACACGGACACACGTTGACACAGGACACATACTGAAATTTAAACACGGACACATACACACTGACACGGAAGTGGGTGAGTAAGAGGAGTTTGGGATCATGGTGGGTGGATGAGAGCGAACCGAGAAGTTTAAATTTTTTTCTAGGTTTTAGTTAATAATCGAATTGGGTTTGAAATCGTTTTTTAGTAACTGAATCAAAAAATTTCAATTATTGGTGAAATAAATCATGATTAGTAATAAATAAAATAGAAGTTAAATAGAAATTAATAATATGTATAAAATAAATAAATAATATATAAATCATCCTAATCGAACCAATGCATATACCATTTAGTAAGATAATAATAACAAGTTATTATTTCACTATATATGGGTAATTTAAAAGAAAAAGAAAAATATATAATCAAAATTCATAGCAAGCCTTAATCCCATGAGACTCTCTGTCTCGTCTTTCCAGCAAAGACCGAAGACACAGTGGTGCACCCAGTGTCGATTTCTAACTATGATATAGGTTGTTTGATCTCCTATGGGAGTCTACGATACATCCAATTTAACTTATGATTCAACGATCATCTTCTATCTATCTGTATTATGAGTCAACTAATAGATTTTTTGAGTACTCACTAGAAAGTATTTATATTATGATTCAAAACTATTATAATAAACTTCTTTATTTATGTCCATTTTCATAATTTGAAATGATATTTGGATCCAGCACTATTTTCTAGTGTGCACTTCTACCTGCACAATTTTACTAAACAATTACCTATTTAATAAGTCGTTGACAAAAATTTGATTTTGCAAGAATGAGAAAAGTAAGTTTTCATGCTAGAGAAAATGGTAATATTATCGTACGAGTTTGTATTTTAGGAAGACAAAATTAATTTAATATTATTTGTGTTGATAAATGTAGTTTTTCTTCTTAATTTTGTACAACTTTTGTTGTGTATTAGTAATTTAAGTATATGTGAATCCTCTGATATATCGTGTATGAAATGATCCACAAATTCTTAAGTTATTGATATGCCACCAAAGTTCTACAAATTTAAGAAAAAAGATGTATTTACCACAACAAATACTATTGAGTATTCTTTCCAGAATATCAACTCGTATGACAATATTACTATTTTTGTCTCGACGATTTACGTGTCTCCTTTTTCGAAGAGCAAATTTTTGCCAACCTCTTGTTAAATATGTATCTTTTTTGCTAAAATTATGCTTTTGTAGGTTTGTTTATTATTTTGAACCATCCATTTAATGGGGTTTGAAATTGGAGTTGTCCACATGTCTACTAGGTTTGGAAGGTGTATCCATCTTTCCATCCATTTGAACAATATACTTGAACAATGTGTATACATCTTTATAGAATATCTAAAAATGGATATGAATTACTACATGCGGCATCGTTCGTGGATATACAACCGTCATCCTGATGACATGTGCAGTGTGTGAGTGAATTCATACATGGGGTAGAGCAATTCCCGCAGTTCACCAAGGTATTCTCTCAGTACATGGACGACACCAAAATTAAGTATCCCGGTGTGAGATATCGTAACTTAAAATATCATTCAGAGCTAGATATGATATTTTATTTGTACTCGAAAGATTTTACGTCGAGTTACTATTAGTGGACCTCACATGGAGAACTTGTGCTTTTAGCATTGGAGTCGAAGCCTTATGTGGAGCCGTATATAGATGTCCACAACCACGCTGGTTACAACGACGGATGGGTGAACATAGTTTTTGGAGCTGCAGGGCCTAGTTTCGATCTAGACAATCATGATGCAGCAGAGGATACACTGAATATCGATATTGCGAAGTTCATGGAGTTGTTGACGAATGCAAGAACTCTATTATATCCTGGTTGTGAGGTTTATTAACCGTTGGAGGTGGTTACAAGACTATTGAGTCTCAAGTTCGATTTTAATATATCGCAAGAATGCTACAACCGACTGATTGAGTTGACTATAGAGATCTTGCCGGAGGGTATTGTCACACTCGTTTTCAGATTTGGTATTTCTTAAATTTTTGATATTCAATTTATTTTTCTAATAACGTATTTCTGTTGTATTTGCATGATACTTCATGTCATTTTTTTTTTGTCTGGAGTGACTACCCGAGACCAGTATAATACTCATTGGCATTGCCATAGACCCCATTTAGGACCCTCATGTAGACTAGACACCTGGTTTGGTACATCTTAGTTGAACCCATGGCTAAATCGTCCCCCTCTCCCCTTATATTATATATATATATATATATATATATATATATATATATATATATAATGAGTTCTTTTTCTTTTCTCACTTTTATTTTTGATTTCATTCTTTCCACTTTCTTTCTTATTTCTCCTTCCTTTGCTCCGTTCCCTCAAACCCTAACCCTAGGAAGAAGTTGCTGTGAGCTGGACCGTGAGAGGTAGAGGCTATGAAGCCACTCCAGTCAAGTACATCTTGTTCAATAATAAAGACATGAATTTTTGGAGTTTATTTATATTTTGTAATTTAAATGTGTTTGACAGAAATGTTCGCCTTGATGTTCTCATCTAGTTTAGTTCTTGGAGCTTTGGGTTTTTATGGATGATTTGGAGTAGATCTGAGTTTCAAGATTTAGAATTTTTATGGGTTCACTTTTATTTCCTGGGGTTTGTGTCACGTTCCAGTCCCAAAATACATAGGACTAGGACACATAAGCATGCCAGCCGCATGTATATGGCAACTCCAATATATGGAAACCATAACACATACGTACATTGTAGTATGAATAATAATTCACAAGTGGTAAAAAAACTATCACAAGTCACAGGCATAATCTAAATCTCATCCACAAAAAATTGAATATAAATAAATAACCAATATCTATGAACTAGATCTCAATATAAAGTATCTAAGGATGACAGTCGGATGGAAACAAATCTACTGCCGAACTAGAATATATAAGTACAACACAACAAACACAATATAAGAATATCAACTACCAATCACGGGGCTTGAAGAGAAGACCTCCTCGAAACATAAGTAAGCAGTCTGGATCTGCGCTCCTGCGAATACTCATGAACAGCTACACCTGGAAGGGGTCAGGTCCTCAGAGGGACATAACAAGATACATAAAAGCATGCCAATAAAGTACTAAAATAAATATCTAATGGGTCGCCTAACCGTCTAAGTGAATGCAGTTTGAGAACAACTTTCCAACAAGTGGGCTATCTGGCTAAAATGGGATTGGCATGGTTCTCTTGGAGATCCAGGGGCCTACAAAGCATGTCGTCTTTTGAACGGCAGAGGCCGCCTGATAATATATAATATATAGTGGTCATCATGTCACTACCCTATTTCTAGAGCAGGATATGTTTTTAATTTGGTAAATTATGTATTTATCATAAATATTGTATTAATATTTAATTAGTTGGTTGTATTTTTTTTATTAGTTATTTTAGCGTTTTGGCTAGCCTGGACCCATGTCAGACCCTAGTGGACCCATGCCAGACCCAACCAACACCCTTGTTAAACTTATTTATGGATTTAGAATAATTATTATATTTTTATTTTAGTTAGTTGGGTTGTTTTGGATTAGTTAGAATGTGTTTAGTGAGCCATAAACTTAAACCTTAGTTACATGACTAAAGGAGAGGGTGTTTTAGTCTATGTAAACCCTATATTATGCATATGACCAACACCCCCATTTATTTCTTTCATTCCACTTCTTCTTCTTCTCCACTCTCCTCTCCATTTTCTTCTTCTTCCTTCTTCCAATTTTTACATTTCAAGTAAGTTTTCTCCATTTCTTTCTCTTCCTTCTTCTATTTTTTTCATCAATACAAACCCTAACCCTTTGCTTTTTCCTAACCTAGATGTATAGAGCTTAGAATTGGTGTTGGAGCTTGGGTTGGAAGCTTGGAAGCTTGGTGCGGTGGATTTGTGACTTTTTGGAGACTTTGGCTTGGAATTCCAACTCCCAAGAGGTAAACCCTAATTTTTCCCCTTGTCATTACTCTAATATAGTGTAATTAGTAGTTTAGAACCTTTCTAGACCTTAGGGCTACCCATGGGAGAAAGTTGGAGCTTGTTTGGAGGTGTTTGGAGACTTTGACATTAGGTTTTGTGTCAATTTTGGGTGAAATCCGAGATTGGCCCAATTTTTGGTGTTGCCCTAGGTTAGACGGACCTAGGTAGACGTGCTTGGGTGTCTTAAGGATAAGTATGGGTCCCCGTTCGGACACGTGAGGTCGTGTCGTAGAGATTTAGGCGTTTCGGACGATTTGGGAGTTTTTCGTCGTTGGATTCTACTTGCGTGCGCGTTTTTGTCATGGACCTAGAATCGGAGAGTTGGCATTTTTTTTTAGGTTATAGACATCGATTAGAACTCGTAGATAAATTTTGGGTCAATTCCGAGTAGGTTTGGTGTGCGTTTCACGAGGTATCGCGAACCACACTCTACGTGTTTGTCGAAATGATCGAATGGCCATTTCGACTTGGTTTCTAGGTTTTGGGCTTGTGCGCGGGTTGATTTAGCCTCGGAGAGTGTGTATTAGAGTTTTTGAGTATATATATATATATATATATATATATATATATATATATATATATATATATATATATATATATATATATATGTGTGTGTGTGTGTGTGGGGGAGGTGAGTGTGGTTGAGTGTTTGGGTAGGTGTTTATATATATATATTGTAATACCCCGTTCCGCTCAAGCGGACTGCCGTCTCAAACGGCAAAAGTGCAACTGTCCCGACCTGCTTTGCCTCAAACGAGAAGCAAAGGATATCCAGACTTGTCCCTACAGGAATTCAGCTTAGGCTTTCAGAGGCTCGCTTGACGTATCGCTCTACCGAGGTGAATCATCGCTAAGGTGGGTGGCTACGGTGAACTTGTCTTTGCTTAGCTAGCACACATAAAATCTGGAATATTTTATGCTAGTCGCTAGGTGATTCACCCCCTGCATGCTAATAAATCCAACGCACCTAGCTAAGGGAATAATCCTAACTCATATTTGCTTATGCTAGAACATGGAAATTAAAATACTGCTTATGTTCAGACCCTCGCATGCTAAGTCCCCTAACGATCTAACTCTCGGTTTACCTTCGGGCCCGAGCAAACGTGTTTACTTATGTTCCATAGAAACGCATGATTGTCTGCTTGAATGTTGCCTTGTTTTCATCCAAATCCCGGGAGACTACTACGTAGTCGTTCCGTGCCTGAATGAACCTGCAAGTATCCAGGACCGTTAGGTCACCAAGGCAATTCCCGAACCAGGGAATCTGCACCCTGAATGAATCCCTGAATCACAGCTCGTGGAGCAAACAACTGAATCAATGATCCTACCTCAATAAGTTCAATATATATATCCTGACTCGGAACTTGTTCCATATATATATATCATGCCTCGAATTGTTCCTGCACCTGACCTGACCCTGACCTGCATGTCGCGGACAACTTATTTCAAGTGAGATTCTCCTTATCTCTGTTCCTGCGGACGATCTCCGGGGCACCGGGCCGATCCGATCCGGACAGGAACCCCTGTTAGTCTGCCTGCTTCGGGCAGAATGGCGTGTAGCGCCTGTGAACTTATCCTTCACGCCATTCTTTCTCACAGACTAAGTAGCCGCCTGACTCGGAAGGAATGACCTGTAGCGCTCCTGATCCATGTGTTGCATTTCATTTCCTTTCATGTGCTACACCTGTCCTTTATGGCTATGCCAGCGACTCCTGTTCATATAGATAAGTCATCTTCGCTTAGCGGCTATCCGCGTAAGAGTTATTGCATCGCATCAAATGAACTACTGAATACCTGAATGATCATGATAAAACGACCCTCGTATTTGCATATGCTATGCCTCCTGAATGCTTATACTTGTCCGTGCTTGAATTAACAATGTTTGCCTCAATGTTTGCCTTGGACAGGGAAGGAGATGGTAAGTTGGTAAGTCTCGCCGTGTTTCCTCTCATGTTGCATGACGCACTGCCACACGAGTTAGGCTATTCAATATTTGCATGAAACTGATCCTAAGGCAACTAGAAAGACAACTCAATAGTTGGTGCACGGAACTTATATTACGTGTTTGGATTTGTCGAGTGGGCGAGTAGCTTCCCCACCAGTGCATTCAATGTACTGATAATCCACCAGTTTGTATGCAGGGTGTGGGAGAACCTCGTTCGTTGTGGATGCCTCCTTCATGTGTGCTTAGGCGTGAAGATCACTCCGAAGCAATGGTGCATCCGGAACTGAAGCACATATACAAGACATAATGTTGTGAACATCGCCTGATCATCGCATGTACAATCATTCCATAATTGTAGCCACTTGGCACGCTTTTACTGTTTCAGAGAGAGAGGCTTGAGTGACTTGTAATCTCGGTTATACGCCGCCTGTAACACTTGTTCATATCAATAAAAGAGCTTGCTTTACTTCAACTTGTGTTTCAATGCTTCCGCTATATTTGTCGACTCAGTGAACTTGTTACCGATCGCCTATGCGTTCATGACTCCGCTGCACTCGGACAATCTGTGCGACTCTGTGGCTTAGAACTCTTACCGCCAGCCAATGAACCCCGGTCTTGCACGGGCGTGGCTCACGCTCGTGCGGCATCACGCCCGGATGGGTCAAGCGATCGTTCCGCGGGAGCGCTGGCGAGGGTGATTCCTGCCTAGCGGGAACGACCGATTTGCCTGCGGGAGATCGGGGCGTGACATGTTGTTTCATGCTAGTCGCTAGGTGATTCACCCCCTGCATGCTAATAAATCCAACGCACCTAGCTAATGGAATAATCCCAACTCATATTTGCTTATGCTAGAACATGGAAATTGAAATACTGCTTATGTTCAAACCCTCGCATGCTAAGTCCCCTAACGATCTAACTCTCGTTTTACCTTCGGGCCCGAGCAAACGTGTTTACTTATGTTCCATAGAAACGCATGCTTGTCTGCTTGAATGTTGCCTTGTTTTCATCCAAACCCCGGGGACTACTACGTAGTCGTTCCGTGCCTGAATGAACCTGCAAGTATCCGGGACCGTTAGGTCACCAAGGCAATTTCCGAACTAGGGAATCTGCACCCTGAATGAATGAATCCCTGAATCACAGCTTGTGGAGCAAACTACTGAATCAATGATCCTGCCATAATAAGTTAAATATATATATCCTGACTCGGAACTTGTTCTATATATATATATATCCTGCCTCGAACTGTTCCTGCACCTGACCTGACCCTGACCTGCATGTCGCGGACAACTTGTTTCAAGTGAGATTCTCCTGATCTCTGTTCCTGCGGACGGTCTCCGGGGCACCGGGACGATCCGATCCGGACAGGAACCCCTGTTAGTCTGCCTGCTTCGGGCAGAATGGCGTGTAGCGCCTGTGAACTTATCCTTCACGCCATTCTTGCTCACAGACTAAGTAGCCGCCTGACTCGGAAGGAATGACCTGTAGCGCTCCTGATCCGTGTATTGCATTTCCTTTCCTTTCATGTGCTACACCTGTCCTTTATGGCTATGCCAGCGACTCATGTTCATATAGATAAGTCATCCTCGCTTAGCGGCTATCCGCGTGCGAGTTATTGCATCACATCAAATGAACTACTGAACACCTGAACGATCATGATAAAACGACCCTCGTGTTTGCATATGCTATGTCTCCTGAATGCTTATACTTGCCCGTGCTTGAATGTTTGCTTCAATGTTTGCCATGGACAGGGAAGGAGATGGTAAGTTGGTAAGTCTCGCCGTGTTTCCTCTCATGTTGCACGGCGCACTGCCACACGAGTTAGGCTATTCAATATTTGCATGAAACTGATCCTAAGGCAGCTAGAAAGACAACTCAATAGTTGGTGCACGGAACTTATATTACGTGTTTAGATTGGTCGAGCGGGCGAGTAGCTTCCCCACCAGTGCATTTAATGTACTGATAATCCACCAGTTTGTATGTAGGGTACGGGAGAACCTTGTTCGTTGCGGATGCCTCCTTCGTGCATGCTTAGGCGTGAAGATCACTCCGAAGCAACGGTGCGTCCAGAACTGAAGCACATATACAAGACATAATATTATGAACATCGCCTGATCATCGCCTGTACAATCATTCCACAATTGTAGCCACTTGGCACACTTTTACTGTTTCAGAGAGAGAGGCTTGAGCGACTTGTAATATCGGCTATACGCCGCCTATAACACTTGTTCATATCAATAAAAGAGCTTGCTTTACTTCAACTTGTGTTTCAATATTTCTGCTATATTTGTCGACTCAGTGAACCTGTTACCGATCGCCTATGCGTTCATGACTCCGCTGCACTCGGACAATCTGTGCGACTCTGTGGCTTAGAACTCTTACCGCCAGCCAATGAACCCCGGCCTTGCACGGGCGTGGCTCACGCTCGTGTGGTATCACGTCCTGATGGGTCAAGCGATCGTTCCGCGGGAGCGCTGGCGAGGGTGATTCCCGCCTAGCGGGAACGGCCGATTTGCCTGCGGGAGATCGGGGCGTGACATATATGAGTGTGTTTGTGTGTGTGTATATATATATATATATATGTGTGTGTGTGTGTGTGTGTGTGTGTGTGTGTGTGTGAGAGAGAGAGAGAGAATGTGTGTTAGTGAGTGTTTGTGTGAGAGTGTGTGTTGGTGTTTGTGTATGTGTAGGTGTGTGTGTTTGTGTGAGTGTGTGGTTATATATATATATATATATATATATATATATATATATATATATATATATATATATATATATGAGAGTATGTTTATATATATGTATGAGAGTGTGTGTTTATATATATACATATGTGTGTTATATATATATATGAGTGTGTATGTATATATATATATATATATGTTAGTGTGTGTTTATATATATATATATATATATATATATATATATATATATATATATATATATATATATGTGTGTGTGTGTGTGTGTGTACCTATATATATATGTGTATAAGTGTGTGTATATATATATATATGGTTGTGTGTGTATATATATGTATATATGTTTGTGTATCTATATATCTAAGTGTGTGTGTGTGTGTTAGTGTGTGTCGTGGTGTGCGTGTCAGTGTGCTAGAGCAAGAGGTAAAGAGAGTGAGCGAGAGCGGCAACAGCAGCTGCAGGTAGCAGCGCAGCGCTTGCAGCAGCGTAGCGTCGCGGCAGTGGCTGCAGCGCCACGGCAGCAGCAGCGAAGCACAGCAGCGACGCAGCGCCGCGGCAGCAGGCCGCGCAGCGCCGCGGCAACAGTGAGCATCAGCTGCGTCCAGTAGTAGCAGCAGCTCGTTTCAGCACGGTAGCGCGGCGCTTTGCAGCTAGTTCCTCTCCCCCTTCTTATATATATATATATATATATATATATATATATATATATATATATATATATATATATATATATATATATATATACTTATATAGATAGATAGATACATAGATAAGTATAGATAGATATGTAGGTATTAGTACATATATATATATATATAGTTAGAGATATATATATATATATATGTATAGATATGAATATGTGTATTTGTGTGTGATATATATATAGAGAGAGATATGTAGGTATATATACATATGTGTTATATATATATAATTGCCTAGATATATAGCTAGGTGTATATATTTATATAGATAGTTAGCTAGTTAGTGTTAGAGTGAGGTGAGTTAGGTATCTCAATACCTTGAGATACCAAGGTATTGAGGTATTAGGGGTAAGGTATTGAGGTAGCCTAATACTAAGTTATATATATATATATATATATATATATATATATATATATATATATATATATATATATATATATATATATATAAGTATATATTATACATAGCTAGCTAGTTAGCTAGAATTAGAGGGTAAGGTATCTCAATACCTTGAGATACCAAGGTATCGAGATAAGTTGGGTATCGGAGCTAAGGTATTGAGGTGTTTACCTATACACTAGGATATATATATATATATATATATATATCTATATAGTTAGATATATGTTATATATATATATATATATTAGTATATGGTAATATATATATATATATATATATATATATATATATATATATATATATATATATATATATATATATATATATATAGTTAGTTAGTTAGTTAGTTAGTTAGTTAGTTATCTAGTGTTAGTGAGGGGTAAGGCTTGAGTATCTCAATACCTTGAGATACTCAAGGTATTGAGCGTCGGGGCAAGATATTGAGTTTTAGCCTAGGAATGAGGTTAGAGATGCTTTTATATATATATAGCTATATATATATATATATATATATATATATATATATATATATATATATATATATATATATATATATATATATATATATACGTGCTGGTATATATTTTAGAGGGTATAGATGGGGCGTATCGCGTAGGTTGAGATATCGGATACCGAGGGTATCCCGGTATCTCAAGGAGGCGAGTTTGAGGGTTTATTAGCTTAATGACCTAGTTTTGACCTAGAATTTTAGGGGCACCCTAGTTTGACCTAGAGTTGACCGTAGTTGACCCGGTTGACCGCCAAAGTCAACTTTTGACCTAGAGTTGACTTTGTGGACCCAGAGTTGACTTTTTGACCCAGATTTTACCGGTTTGACCCGTTTGACCTAGAACGACCCTAGAAGCCTGTTTTTAGTTATTTTATATCTATTTAACTCATTAGAACCCCGTTTAATCTTTCTTTTTGCAATAGGTCCTTGCGATGCCAGTTCGGATTGCCAGTTGCTTAGGACGTCAGGCGAGTACATTCTCTAATAGTTTTCATTATCTGATAATTATTATGATTCAGCTTCTAGTATAGTATTCTCTGATTTTTCTGGCATGACACGGACTAGTATTTCGAGATTCATTTACTTACGACACGTATATTTCATGTTTCTTGCCTCTATTCTGGAATCACCTACTGGCATCACATCGTGACTCACTACAGGCATCACTCATGTTTCTGGCTGGACTCATACTTGATTTACGTGTTGGGTCTTGGATTCACTTTTTCTAGTCAGGGCAGGGAAATACTTGAGTAGACATGTAAACATTTCCAACTGGAATCACTGGAATTACCCCCACGTGTCTAATCTGGAATGATAGCAGCCGCACACCCAGTGTGCGGTGAATCGTACTTACCCCCTAGCAGTTTACATGTAGAAACAGGTATTTCAAAGATACGAGTTCATTCTTTCTAGTCTGGACTCACTTGCATTCTTGGCTGGTCTCACTTATAGTTTCTGGACTTGACTCATTACATGTACTCTTGTTGGACTCACTACACGTTCTTGTGCACATACTTGATCTTAGTTTAGATTTCTTGTATCTTGCAGTCATTACTATCTTGCTTCTGATATTCATGCATCTTTACCTTTATGCACCAGTGATATGTATATATTTCTTATTCATACTTTATTTTTTTCACCTTGCTACTTGCTACAACTACTTTATAGTTTTTATCGTTTAACTGGAACTGTTGTTAGAGGTGTACTTGTTCCAATCCTGACTGGATATATTTTTTAGAGGATCCGATGGATTGATGTCCGACGTTTTATGGACCTTAGCATGTCGATGGTGCAGACAGGGACCCCCTAGTTCAGGAGTGATTTCCGGGTTGGTAGCCGGGATCACTAGGACCTCAGTTATTATTTTTATTAGCTTTTGGTACCGGATTTGTCCCCAGTTTTGGATTGAGACCTTGTATTGTATTTGTTTCAGGATGTTGTTGTATTATTATTATTGATGTTGTGGTTGTTTTAGTAGCAGTTGTTTAGACTTTGTAGTTGTTAGCCTTCTTTGTTATCTTATCATGCTTAGATTCGTGATTGAGTACTTGTGTTATCATTATGATATTGCTCCTCCGTTTGGAGTTGAGATCTTGACAGGTACTAATATTGATTGCGTGAGATTGTTAACTAGATAGTATACCTAGACAACGTTCTACCGCCGATGCTGCGGCGTAGGCTGGACGTACCCACGACTCATGCCCAATTTTTCGGGTGTGGGTCGTGACACATCATGACCGCGCATCTCCGGCAGAGCATACGGGTTACACAAGGAAAGTTCAAAGAAGCCCAAATGCCTTACTTGTTGTTCTCCCCACCCCATGCTCTAAGCATGTCACATCCATGACACGATTTGGTTCATAGCCTATCTTTAGTACAATAGCCCAATCATGTAACCAAACAAGGACAAGGATTGGACCACCGTACTATAATAGGCTATGTCCATGGACTACTAATAACTGCTAAGTCTTCTAGCATACAAAGTTTCTATCAGTAGTTATCCCTAACGCACGGTCCATACGTACAGGAGGCCAGACCTGTCACACAGTCCATGATCTATATGAGACTCACACTCGTGTAACAACTGTGTCATGGCCAATTAAACCTAATGATGCTTCATGATAATGGGGCAGTCTCATAAACAAGGTCAATGCATATACATAAATAAAAATATATCACGACGACACCGTCGTTGCACCCAAGTTTCCTTGGACGCGCATTTTATATAACAGTTAAAATATATGAACTAATGACAGAAATAAAGATGCATGCAACATATGGAATATGAATAACAGTACAATGGCAAGGTATACTTGCCTGGCAAGAGAGCTGCAAAATGTAACGTCCAGATGTAAAACACCAAGAATCAGAAACTACGGCCTCAGAATGAACATCTCCGGACGTTGAAATAAACATCACCAATATTCCCAGAATAAGTGAAATAGCTAGAAAACACTATCCTTTCGTCCAATTTGGACACAGGGACAAAACAATAATTTCGGATCAAAGCGGGCTCCATTTGTGGCCCACTTTGCACCGAAAAGCGTGCCAAGGGGAAAGGTCTCTAAATGGAACAAATTATAGGTCAAACCAATTCTAAACATCAATACGAACTCAACGGTACGTCCAATTTTGGATTCCGGTGAGCCGAACACAAATTTGCCCAAAAAGTCAACCGTAGGGCCCGTCAATAGGTAACTTGGTCAACTGTCTCAAAATTGTGTGAAAATTGGGTCGCATGACCAGCGTGATACCACGAGTCCAGTGGCACAAGTTTCGTCGCATTCTGACGAGCATGCACTAAATGCGAAGGATTTTTGCAAAAGTTGTGATACGGGGAATTTTTGCAAAAACGGGCTGATTTCGACGCGCACACGTGTCCGAATCAGTTTTTGCGAAAGCCCACACGTCTGGATATACTGTGTGCACCTTTTGGTACACTTGGTACCCGGCGGGGCGGTCCCGTTTGGCGGCGCGTGCTCCGTATAGCAATTTCTAAAAGTTGTAAAAGGCAGGTTCGGGGATTTCTATCTAATTTAATTTAACATACAGCAGCTAATAAATTATTGTATTTGACAAAAAATAAACTAGGTTAGGTGGTCTTCGCATACCAACAAGAAAAATCGAATTCGGATCTCTATGGTGGGAGATACGAATCCGTGAATATAGGTAGTTACCGCAGTTTTTTGCGATCCCAAAAGTTGTCATTTTTTGCCAACTTGGTCGCTGTTTTCGCCTAGGTTTACGCGTTGTTCGTGGTAAACTAACACATAGATATGGAAGGGGGTTAAGTCGTGAACGTACCGGTGAAGACGGGGTCGAGTTTGGTCAAGCGGGGGCACAAAAAATGGAGCATGAACACAGGTAAGTTGCTGTTCCAATCTGCTGTCGCGGGGTTGCTCGGACGGCGATGCGGGATTCGCGGGGCGGCTCCGGCGGCTCTGGTCGGCGTCGGGGCTAGATCTGGAGGCGCGGTCAGGGTCTGGTCGATATGGGGGATTGAGTTTTAGGGTTAGGGTTTTGGAAAAAAGATATATATATATATATATATATATATATATATATATATATATATATATATATATAGAAGGAGCCGAAGGGGGTGGAGTTCTCGCGGGTCGCGAGGAGAGGTGCAGCCGCTGCTGCTTATAATTCTCTATTGGGTCCGGGTGTGCGGGTTTGGCTATAGGGTTTGGGTTTTAGATTCATTAAGAATTCTTTTCTTCTTCTTCTTTTTTTCTTTTTCCTTCTTTTTCTTTTCTAATTCTTTTATTTTCTATTTCTTTTCTAATTTCTATTATTCTTTTCTATTTAAACTATATATATATATATATATATATATATATATATATATATATACATAGAAAATTCTAGAATTTATATTAGTGCATACTATTAAGCTATCAACTGTCCACAGGGTCTCCTACAAGGAATAAATTAAAGAAAATTTATAATTGCTCCATAAATTTCCTAAATGCACAAACACCTAAAATAAAAAATAAAATAAAATCTATTTCCTCTAATTAGCTACTAATTACTATAATTCAATTAAATAATTAATTTAAAAAGGTTAATACAATTTTTGAAATTAGGGGTTTTACATTCAACCCAACTTAAAAAAAAAAAAATTTCCTCGAAATTAAAACTAAGCCACGATAGAAACTCAAGGATGGTATAAGATAGATATTTGCAGCTTATCTTGTACCTTCCTCCATCCTAACCTCCATGATTTTCCAATTGTCATGGGGATGTTTGGAGGGCTATAATTTGCATTGTTTAAAATGCAAGGCTAGATTTAAATGAGGGGGCGATGTTGCGTTGCACATTTCAAAAATCATGGAGAACTTTTATATGGAGGAGAATTAGGTTTCATCACGTGTCATGTCCAATGGTGTGGACACCTCAATGCACTTTTGCATAAAAGCGCCCAACAATTGGAAAATCGCACAAAGATGGAAATTGGATTAATTAATTAAAATTAATGTGCAAGGTGTTCTTGAATTAATTAGAAGTACATGGGGATAACATTAGGTGGGACACAAGTGTCATGGACATAGAGGGCTCAGGATAGGATATTATCAAAAATTGGGTTGCACGAAATGGGTCAAGATTGTATCTCCAATTTCGATTGGAACGCACAAGGATACAAGTTAGAATTAATTTAGAATTAAATAATAACGTCCGCGGCGAATATTGTGCGACTAAAATATAGCACAAGAGAGCATAATTATAAGTCACGCAAGGTCAGAATAGAAGGCGGGCATGTCTAGGACAAGGGTGTGGAATTTGTAGGAAGGCAGTGGCTAGTGTAGTGCTCCAATTATCGAAGCAACGGTATGGTACGCTAAGTGATACAATGTTGTAAAATTAAATAAAAATACCGTGTTCTATTTCTAATTGGATTCAAACTAGCCCTAGTCTCACTATCTAAGCTAAGTAGGCCTAATTTTTGGTGAGTGGATTTACAATCTACCCAACTTAAAAACAATTTCATCCTCGAAATTAAAATAAGGCATAATTTGTTAATTCCTTCACATTTGCATATAAGGCAAGTCAATCGCAATCTCTTCCAAAATTTAAAATCTATTCAATCCATCACAATCACTTTCAAAATTAAGGTAACCTCGGTTTAATCAAAATTTAACATATTGTAATCTCTTCTCAATTTTTAAATAATCACATCTAAATTTAAGCTAAATATATATGACATCTTCAAGATTTAAATAACCCATATCAAATTTTTACATCATGATCTTCAACTATCATAATCTCCTCTAGAAAAAAATTCTAATCAAATATTATTCCTATTTTTCACTTAAGAATTTTGTACTCTTCAAATTTTTGTTTCAATTTACATCCTCAATATTTCAAATAGGTAATCCATCAATCAAAATTTAACTTTTAATTCAAATTATCAAATTATAAAAAATTTATATCTACTTCACCAATTGTTCAAGCCTAGAATTCTATATTTATCCTCAAGGTTTAAATCGATGATTCCATCTTCAACATTCAAACTTTAAATTATGTGCTCAAAGTATAAATATTTGGTCCTCAGTATCAAGATTTCAAAATTCATTAAATCCTCATCATCTTAGTCATTCTTAGAAATTCCTAAAATTAAAATGGCTTAAATCTCTCAATTTAATCTTACTTGATCGCTTGATCACAATCAAAGAATTACCTCAAGTTGATAATGCGACTTCTACCCAACTTAGAATTTACCTATCTAGCACACAAGGCTATACATTTAAGAAAGATATTCCTCAATTTATTTACTCATGTTTATTCAATCCTCAAACTTCAACACCAAATATATCATATATGATATGCCCTTAATCAATATAAAAGATAGTCACCAAATAATGCGATTGGCCTATGGGTATATCTAGTACTCTCTGTGTATCAACTCATACCAAGCACAAGGTTCGTCTTTCCGAAATAGGGAAAGACGGAAAAAAATAATAAAGAGTTCAAGGGGTCGGTGATAGAATAGAAGTATGGGGATCAAGGCGTTTAAGAAATTCAAATGAAAATTGTCAAGACAGTTGTGGATTGAAATCATATTTGGTAATTCCTTGTTCGCATGCTCGTATTAATACAGTTATGTAACCGATACGATACGCTCAGACATGTCTAGTGGGCAAGTACATGTATTTACTAGTCAACTATATATCTCAATCCACGTAAAGTAGTATTGCGAAGGGCGAATCAAATGCACTAAGGTTGATCAGACCGTAATACACTTGATTCTGATTAGACAATGTATTAGTGTAGCACTCCAATAATACATATGTCATGAACAAGCTGGATAAAGAATAAGCTTGCAAAACTAGGCTATAATAGCAGCATAAGTCAAGGTAGTACATCAAATATAAGTACGCTAGATTATGATGAGAGAAATTACAAAATAATTCAAGTTCACAAAGAAGATAAGACTCATCCAGTCTCTACAGTTGTCATACTAACCCTTGTCTAAGTCGTTAGTCGACCAAATAGGGTATGGGCCTCTAAGTTCTTACAGTCTGAATAAACACTATCTTCTTATGCAAGTCTAAAGTTAATGTCGTTCAGTTACACTTCAATAATGAGTCAAGAGGACTATGTGATACTAGGTTGTGAGGTATATTACCCAACTTATAACAATAAACAAAGGCTGTAGCTGTCTTGAGGGGATTCTATAGAATAACCTGGTCCTTGTAAATAAAGTAGAAGTCTTGTTAGGGTATACGAGGAAAGATCTCAGTACCTATTAGGGTATCTTATTATATTATATAGGTAATGGTCATCTTAAGTTTTAATCATAGTGCTAATAGAACATGTGTCAATAGTAAGAATGGAAAAGTTACTGGCCTTCAAGGGAAAAGGGGATATAACTCGTGTCGAGGTGTGGTACAAGTTACGTGATTCAAAACTAAGGAGTAATCATCAGGTCAGAATCTACAGGAATAACTCAAAACTATCAAGTTCTAATTATCAAGCACAAAAATTTAAAATTCAAGATTAACAACTATAATCCTAACAATCTATATATCTATCGTAAAAGAATACACTTGGCCTACAATCAGAGATGTCAGGTTGCACGAGTTGAAGGAAAAGAAGAACATAATTATTCGTCACACAAATAGCGAGCGCTAAGGTTTCAGTGAAACTGGATAGGGAAAAAAATATAGAGATACTCTAGATAACATCATGGTTTCCTACGGGGAAGGTGGTATGCTAGTTCCTATGTTTGAGGTATGATCAAGAAAAAGTGTTGATTACATTTCTCTTGGCTTCCTAAGATACTGTTCTGCTAATATCAAGACAAGGATCTAAGTTTATGGTTCTCTAATACTATTTTACTATAAAAGTTAGGTGTAGTCCTAATATTCAATTTTGGGTTTCTATTGGTTCCTCAATACTAGGGTCAAACAATATGGTAAACTTCTAACTAACTCTGGTAGTATCTATACTACTCTCAAGTTCTTCATAATATATCAAGGGATAATGGTAAATTAATCTACATATAAGGGGTACTAGGGTTCATTAGGTAGTAAGGAATGCTAGGGTTCATTAAGTATTCTAACTTAGTGATGTGTCTATACTCTAGTTGTATTCTTAATAGGAGTGTTATCCTAATTATCATCCTAACAACAAGGATTTTCCATATTCTAGGAGAAGGCTATACTCAAAGAACTATTAGGAAGTACATGAATCAAGCAGGATACGATTATTTAGATAGAACAAATTGGAAGGAAGGTGAATCATAGTCAATTGTGGATGAGATCCAATGCTCTAATCCTAGTTGCAGGCTTGCTCGGTATAGTAACATAACCGAGACAATATGCTCTCGACCTGCATGGGCCACCACTAAAAACATGTCACGTCCCAGTCCCAAAATACGTAGGACTAGGACACGTAAGCATGCCAGCCGCATGTATATGGAAACTCCAATATATGGAAACCATAACACATGCGTATGTTGTAGTATGAATAACAATTCACAAGTGGTAAAAAAACTATCACAAGCCACAGGCATAATCTAAATCTCATCTACAGAACATCGAATATAAATAAATAACCAATATCTATGAACTATATCTCAATATAAAGTATCTAAGGATGACAGACGGATGGAAACAAATCCACTGCCGAACTAGAATATATAAGTACAACACAACAAACACAATATAAGAATATCAACTACAAATCATGGGGCTTGAAGAGAAGACCTCCTCGAAACATAAGTAATCAGTCTGGATCTGCGCTCCTGCGAATACTCATGAACAGCTACACCTGGAAGGGGCCAGGTCCTCAGAGGGACATAACAAGATACATAAAAGTATGCCAATAAAGTACTAAAATAAATATCCAATGGGTCACCTAACCGTCTAAGTGAATGCAGTTTGAGAAAAACTTTCCAACAAGTGGGCTATCTGGCTAAAATGGGATTGCCATGGTTCTCTTGGAGATCCAGGGGCCTACAAAGCATGTCATATTTTGAACGGCAGAGGCCGCCTGATAATATATAATATATAGTGGTCATCATGACCAAGCATCTCCGACGGAGCGTACGGGTTACACAAGAAAAGTGCAAAGGAGCCCAAATTCCTTACTTGTTGTTCTTCCCACCCCATGCTCTAAGCATCTCACATCCATGACACGATTTGGTTCATAGCCTATCTTTTGTACAATAGTCCAATCCTGCAACCAAACAAGGACAAGGATTGGACCACCATACTATAATAGGCTATGTCCATGGACCACTAATAACTGCTAAGTTTTCCAGCATACAAAGTTTCTATCAGCAGTTATCCCAAACGCACGGCCCATACGTACAGGAGGCCAGACCTGTCACGCAGTCCGTGATCTATATGAGACTCACACTCGTGTAACAACTGCGTCACGGCCAATGAAACCTAATAATTCTTTATGATAATGGGGCAGTCTCAATAACAAGGTCAATGCATATACATAAATAAAAACATATCACGACGACATCGTCGTTGCACCCAAGTTTCCTTGGACGCGCATTTTATATAGCAGTTAAAATATATGAACTAATGACAAAAATAAAGATGCATACAACATATGGAATATAAATAACAGTACAATGGCAAGGTATACTTGCCTGGCAAGAGAGTTGCAAAATGTAACGTCCAGATGTCAACACCAAGAATCAGAAACTACGGCCTCAGAATGAACGTCTCCGGACGCTGAAATAAAAATTACCAACGTTTCCAGAATAAGCGAAATAGCTAGAAAATACTACCCTTTCGTCCAATTTGGACACAGGGACAAAACAGTAATTTTGGGTCAAAGTGGGCTCCAAATGTGACCCACTTTGCACCGAAAAGTGTGGCAGGGATAAAGTTCTCTAAATAGGACAAATTATAGATCAAACCAATTCTAAACGTCAATACGAACTCAACGGTACGTCCAATTTTGGATTCTGATGAGCCGAACACAAATTCGCCCAAAAAGTCAACTGTGGGGCCCGCCTATAGGCGACTTGGTCAACTATCTCAGAATTGCATAAAAATTGGGTTACAGGACCAGCGCGATACCATGAGTCCAGTGGCGTAAATTTCGTCGCATTCTGACGAGCGTGCACTTAATGTGCAGGATTTTTGTAAAAGTTGCGATACGGAAAATTTATGCGGATACGAGCTGATTCCGACGCGCATACGCGTCCGAATCAGTTTTCGTGAAAGTCTACACGTCTGGGTATACTGTACGCACCTTTTGGTAAACTTGGTACACGACGGGGCGGTCCTGTTTGGCGGGGCGCGCTCCGTATCACAATTTCTGAAAGTTGTAAAAAGCAGGTTTTCGGGGTTTTCTATCTAATTTAATTTAACATACAATAGCTAATAAATTATAGTATTTGACAGAAAATAAACTAGGTTAGGTGGTCTTCGCATACCAACAAGAAAAATTGAATTCAGATCTCTTTGCTGGGAGATACGAATCCGTGAACATAGGTAGTTACCGCAGTTTTCTGCGATACCAAAAGTTATCGTTTTTTGCCAACTTTGTCGCTATTTTCGCCTAGGATTACGCGCTGTTCGTGATAATCTAACACACAGATATGGAAGGGGGTTAAGTCGTGAACGTACCGGTGAAGACGGGGTCGAGTTTGGTCAAGCGGGGGCACGGAAAATGGAGCGTGAACACAGGTAAGTTGCTGTTCCAATCTGCTGTGGCGGGGTTGCTCGAACGGCGACGCGGGGTTCGCGGGGCGGCTCCGGCGGCTCTGGTCATCGTCGAGGCTGGCTCTGGAGGCGCGGTCAGGGTCTGGTCGAGTTGGGGGATTGAGTTTTAGGGTTAGGGTTTTGGAAAAAAAAAATATATATATATATATAGAAGGAGCCGAAGGGGGTGGAGTTCTCGCGGGTCGCGAGGAGAGGTGCAGCCGCTGCTGCTTATAATTCTCTAATGGGTCCGGGTGTGCGGGTTTGGATATAGGGTTTGGGTTTTAGATTCATTAAGAATTCTTTTCTTCTTCTTCTTTTTCTTTTTCCTTCTTTTTCTTTTCTAATTCTTTTATTTTCTATTTCTTTTCTAATTTCCATTATTCTTTTCTATTTAAACTATATATATATATATATATATATATATATATATATATATATATATATATATACATAGAAAATTCTAGAATTTATATTAGTGCATACCATTAAGCTATCAACTGTCCATAGGGTCTCCTACATGGAATAAATTAAAGAAAATTTATAATTGCTCTATAAATTCCCTAAATGCACAAACACCTAAAATAAAAAATTAAATAAAATCTATTTTCTCTAATTAGCTACTAATTACTATAATTTAATTATATAATTAATTTAAAAAGGTTAATACGGTTTTATAAATTAGGGGTTTTACAGTTTGATCTCCTAAAACTTTGTATTTTACAAAATTAATTAACTCGTAGTGTAGAGTACCATATTTTATGTAACTTTGCTTTTGTCCATGCTTGATTTTGAGTCCAGCTAAGTTCAATGCTGAAACTTGATACAATACGTATACCAAAATGGCTAATTGGAGAAAAAGAACAGTGCTCTGTGAAGAGTATGCAAGAGAACCCCTTTGGCGTAGAAATACGTATATTTCACTTTGGGTGCATTAGTGTTTTGTCCCAACTCTTTGTGCGTACTAATCATACTACACTCAGTCTCCTAGCAAAAGTGTGCCAGTCACACTCCTTGAGTCAGTGGCGCACTTTCGAGACGAAAACCAGTTTGCGCACTTTGGTGCATATTCAATCCAGGTTCTCTCTCGAAAACCAAGAGAAAGTTTGCCACAGTCCGACAGCGCACTTTCTTCATGTTTGGTAATCTGACGCACTTTTTCCTATGTTTTGTCAGTCGGCGCACTTTTCTTACTTTTGGTCTGCTCGCGCACTTTCTTCCCTCTTCATTTCCTTAGGTAAGAAGTTTTTGTTGGTTTCTTGATTTTCGTGTTATTGATTTGTGTTCCTCGACTATCGAGCTTTGACATCAGATTGTGTATTTTATTTTTTAGCTAGTTTGCCCGATCACTTTCATTGAAAGCACGCCTTATTCTTGCCCGTGCACTTTTGTCAAGTGCGTTGTGTTAGTTAATTGATAAAGTGTGACAACCTTGTTTCTGTTAGTTTGTGCACCAACCTTGTTTATGTTAGTTTGTGTGCCAACCTTGTTTCTATAAGTTTGTGCGACAACCTTGTTTTTGTGAGTTTGTGCGCCTGGTTTTATCATGTGTTCTTTTCATTTTTGTTTGGGATTTTTTGTGTATTATATAGTTGGATGTTGTGTTCTTACAATTTAACACATGTTCTGACCCTCAAGATACTGTGAAAATTATTGTGTATGATAAATCTACTACTTTTGGCATCGAACAATCGAGTGTGAGTATTACCTAATGTATTGCGTATCGTAGATACGATAAGTTCGCCAGTAATAATTCGTGAATAGCTCGTATTTGTAACTCATTATTCTAGGAAGTTCTCAAGTGTCCATGACTCAACAACTTTAAATAATGATTAAACGAGATAAATTTTGACTAGATCATTGGGAGAGAAGAATATTGCGTGACCGGCTACCCCGATCTCCAAGGGCCCCATGAGGCATGGACCAACCATACTTGGCAAGGGCCCCATGACCTACCAAGTTTACGCATGTAACGGTACATACAAGACTTTGTGATGTACCGTGGTAGTTATATGATTTGTTGCATAACATGTTTATAAGATATGTGATGTGCTGCGGCACTACAAATTATTGTTATTGAGCTGATGTTTATAACATTATGTATTTCAATATATGCATTCCAGTATATGTTTCAGTTTTAGTTTATGTTACAAGACAATTTACAGAAAAGTTATGTTTACAAAATTCAGTTTATGTTTACTAAAACAAGTTTAGGCCTAAGTTATGTTGTGTTTTGATATCAGTTATCTACTTTAGTTCTTTATCCATTATTTTTTGTGATATGTACTACAAGTACTAGACAAGCGTACCCTTGGCCATCCGGGTTGACTGTAGTAACGGTGGTAGCGATATTCTTCAAAACATGCATTTGTTAGTAATTAGGTTTGTGATAACCCAACTTAGTTAATTATAGCAAGCCGCATGCATGTTTGGCCATGATATGAATATTTTTCTATTCATCTAGCTCGCCATGTTATATTATATATTCTTTCGGCGCGTGGTTAGAGTGCAAAGTTTTGCTCGGGTGAAGGTCTGCAACTCCGGTCCTTATTTGGTTTAAGGGTTATGGTCCTGATCTAGAGTAGTTCCTATGCCCTCTTGTCGCTCGTTGCCTTATCTTTCTTTATAATTAGTTTGTTATCAGTGCACCAGTCCTTATAATTATTTTATCGAGATAAGTATATTGGTACTATACAAAGCTTGACCCGTATTTATTTAGTTATTTATTTCTCTCTTATTTCTGCTGATTGTGGTTTTGGTTAACACCTTGAGCTCATTTATGGTACTTATTGCTTGGGGTTCTGACCCCACTAGTTTTGCTTAGCTAGATATACCCGAAGGGAATCAGGATCCTCCTTACTTCCAGCAAGATGGCTCACACTCGTAGGACTGCGGCCGAAACTCGCGAGTAGGTATCCTTCTTCCACCCCTCATTTTGATTTCTTGATTTATGGTGTTAGCAAGGGGGCAGAGCTAGCTCCTTATATTTTTGAGACTACTGTCAACATGATATATATATATATATATATATATATATATATATATATATATATATATATATATATATATATATATATATTAAACCATAGCTAGTATATTTGATCATGTATAATTATACTCTGCTAGTGCAGTATTTTGTATTCACTAGCTTCATGATCATATGTGGTATATATTTTGGGATGCTTCTTTACATTCATGTATGATATACTCTTAAAATTGTTATTGATGGATTGAGATACTGTAATTTGTCGGCCTTAGGACTGACGCCATAGCATGCTATAGTCCACCCATTTGTCTTCTTAATAACCTTATAACATTACGACTTACTTCAGTATTCTGCAAGGTGCGGTTGGCCATGTCATTCCTCGTATTTAACCAATATTCTGGGAGTGGGGCATGATAAGTGCCAAGTTAGCTAAAGGCTTCTACCGATCTAAGAGAATAGTGAGATCGCTTTGACTGGGATACGAAAAAATCAATACATGTCGCAACGAGTGCATATTGTACTATAAAGACGATAAGGATGAAGAAGTATACAGTTTCTGTGATGTTGATCGCTACAAGACAACTGGTATAGGAAGGCATGCTGGTGCAAGAAAGTCGATCGATTCGATACACTACTTGCCTTTGATGTTGCAGTTGCAGAGGCTATTATGGTGAAAAAGAATGCCAAAAATATGAGTTGGCACATGCGAAAATAAATCGAAGGAGTATTGGATCATCCATCTGATGGAAATACGTGGAAGCACTTTGATCGAGAATATCCCGATTTTCCTTTAGATTGGTGTAATGTTAGATTGGGGCTCTCCTACGATAGTTTTATCACATTCGGACTTTTGAGCTTCTAGTATTCATGTTAGCCAGTGATCGTCACTCCGCATAACCTAATGTCGTATATATGAATGAAAACTTCGTATATGTTACTAACCGTTATCATCCCGGCTTCCAACAATCCGAAAAGGAACATCGATGTGTATTTACAATCGTTGATAGATGATTTGAACCCCTAGTACAACTAGGATAATGACACATCCCTGAGTTAGAATACTTAATGAAACCCTAGCACCCCTTACCTATAGATTGATGTACCATTGCCCCTCGATATATGTATGAAGACTTGAGAGTGGTATAGACACTACTATAGTAGTTAGAAAGTTGACCATGAGGTTTGAACCTAGTATTGAGGAACCAATAGAAACATAAGGTTAAATATTAGGGCTAACCTAGCTTTTCATGGTAAGATAGTATTATAGAACTATACATTTAGATTCTTGGCTTGAGATTAGTAGGCAGTACTTTAGAAAGCCAACAGCAATGCTTAGAATATTTTTCTCGATCAAACCTCGAACACAGAGATTAGCATACTACCTTCCCCTTAGAAAACCGTGATGTTATCTAGAGTCCTTCTATTTAATTTTACATTCGTTCCACCGAGACCTTAGCGCTCGCAATTTGTGCAACGACTAAATTATGACCTTATATTTTCATCTTTCAATTCGTGCCACCTGACACTTCTGATTGTAGGCCAAGTGATTTTAATTGGTGTTAAGGACATATAGTTGCTAGGATTATAGTTGTTAATGTTAAATTTTGAATTTCTGTGCTTGGTAGTTAGAACTTGATAGTTGAGTACTCCTCTAGATTATAATTTTATGATTATTCTTAGTTTTAAATCACGTAACATGTACCCCCACCTCGATTCAAGTTATATCCTCTTTCCCCTTGAAGGCCAGCAACTTTCCGTTCATACCCTTGACACTTGTTCTATGAGCACTATGACTAAGACTTAGGATGACCATGACCTAGTATCACATAGTCCTCTTGACACACTAATGAAGTGTAATTGAATGACATTAACTATATACTAGCATAAGACGATAGTGTTTATTCAAACTGTAGAGACTGTAGAGTCTCACCTTCTTTGTGAACTTGAATTATTATGCACCATCTTTCATCATAATCTAGCGTAACTATATTTTCTGTACGATCTTGACTCATGCCGTTATTATAGCCTAGTTTTGCAAGCTTGTTCTTTTATCGAGCTTGTTCATGACATATGTGTTATTGGGGCCTGATCAACCACACAATGATACAAATATCTAATCAGAATTAGTGTATTATGGTCTGGACAACCTTAGTACTCTTGGTTCGCTCTTCGCATGACTACTTTACTTGGATTGAGATATATAGTAGTAGACGAATATACTTGCCTCTAGACATGTCTGAGCATATCGTATCAGTTACATAACTCTACCGATACGAGCATGCGAATAGGAATTACCAAAATAGGATATCAATCAACAACTGCCCTGATAACTCTCTTTTTGAATTCTTTAATCTCCTTGAACCTCGTACTTGTATTCTATCACCTTCGCCTTGAACTCTTTATCATTGTTTCCCGTCTTTCCTTATTTCGAAAAGATGAAATCTCGTGCTTGGTATAAGTTGATACCCTGATAAGTACTAGATATACCCCATAGGCTAATCATATGACTTGGTGACTCTCTTTTAAAATTGATTAAGGGCATGTCATAGATGATATGTTGGTGTTAAAACTTTAAGGATTAAATAACATGATTAAATAATTGGAGGAATACCTTCCTTAGATGTATAGCCTTAGATGATTGATGGATAAATTCTAAGTTGGGTAGAAACCGCACTTGTTAAAACTTGAGGAGAAATTCTTTTAGATGGTGATCAAGTAAGATTAGATAGAGAGACCCTACCATATTTTAATTTCGAAGACGAAATTATTTTAAGTTGGGTAGATTGTAAACCTCCTCACCCAAAAGTAGGTCTACTTAGCTTAGATAGTCAAATTAGGGCTAGTTTGAATCCAATATGAAATAGAACAAGGTATTTATTTAATTTTGTATATTTATGACCCGTAGCGCACCTTACCGTTGCTTCAATAATTGGAGCACCTCACCAGCCATTGCCTTCCTATAAATTTCACAACCTTGTCTTAGACATGCCCGCCTACCATTCTGACCTTGGTGTAACTTATAATTATGCTTTCTTGTGCTACATTTTAGTCGCACAACTTTCTTCACAGATGTTATTATTTAATTCTAAATAAAATATGACTTTGTAACCTTGTGCGTTCCAATCAAAATTGGAGGCACAATCTTGACTGTTTTGTGCAACCCAAAATTATGATAATATTCTACACTGAATCCTCTAGGTCCATGATATTTGTGTCCCACCTAATTTTATTCTCATGTACTTCTAATTAATTCCAGAATACCTTGTGCGGTATTTTAATTAATTAAAACCCAATTTCCATCTTTGTGCAGTTTTCCCAATTGTTGGGCATTTTTATATAAAAATGTATTGAGATGTCCACACCGTTGGATAATGCATAAAGAAAACCCAATTTTCCCTTCACATAAAATTTTTCCATAATTTTTCGAAATGTGTAAACGCACAACATCGCCCCTCAATTGAACCTAGCATGCAATTTAAATAATGCAAATTATAGCCCTCCCAAACATTCTCCTATGAGCCCAAGGCCCAATCCAAGAAGATGTTGACCGAAGTCAACTTTTCCTAAGTCAAACCAACCCCCTTACATGTGTATAAATACAACTCCTCCCCTCTTTTCTTTATTTTCTCTAAAAACCAAAACAACCCCAAACCCTAGCCGAAATTCCCTCACCACCCGTGCACCACCTCCTCCCTCCTCCGACCGGACTTCCAGGCCGCCACAGCCACCACCTCCTCAGCCTACCCTTGCCGTCGATGTCGGATCACCCTCCCTCGGCCGCCTGCACAAACTGCAACCACCATCTTTACCATCATCAAACCATCCGACCCGACCCCCTTCACGACTTCCCTCACCAACCCGACCGCCCTGCCACCCCCCTCAGCCCGTCGCCACCGCCACCAGCATCGTCCCCATCACCGCCACTACCATCACGACCACCGCCACTACCACCACGACCACCACCCTCCTCCTCTTTCCCGTCGTCACATCCAAACCACACCACCAACTCCATCCAACCCGACTCCGACTTCCCTCCGCCGCAAGAATCCACCAGCAAACACCGCCCCAACACCACCATCCACCTCCTGACCACCCCCACAACGGACCCCCACCGTCAGCCACCGTCCCCAACCGCCTGCAACTGCCAAACCGCGCTGCCACGGATGTTGCTGTTGTTGCTATGACTACTGCCACTGCTGCTGTTGTTTCTCGAGCCCCGCCGGAGCTCCGCCGCCCCCTCGCCGGCGACGACCGTACGGCGGACACGCACCCCCGGACACGACAGTAGGTACGTATATATATAATATATAATTATATATATGTATATATATAACGTATATTGTATATAAATGAATATATATAATTATGTATAATGTATATATATAGTATATATTTATATATACTATATAGATTGTGTATTTATGTATATGTATAGTATATATATTTATATATATTGTGTATAATTGGGTATTATGTATATATAATATATATTTATGTATAGTGTATATGTATATAATGTATATTTGTATGTATATGTATGTTATTTGTTTACATATATATATGTATATTTATTTGTATAGTATATATATGTATATATATATATATATATATATATATATATATATATATATATATATATATATATATATATATATATATATATATATATATATATATATATATATATATATATGTATTATATTAATGTTTATGTATATATAAACATATTTATATATATATATGTGCATTTTATGTATATACGTATTTATGTATATAAAAGGTATTTATGTTGTTATATATATATATATATATATATATATATATATATATATATATATATATATGTGCGTGTGTGTGTGTGTGTGTGTGTGTGTGTGTGTGTATGTATAAATATATGTATATTTTGTATTTATGTATATATATATATATATATATATATATATATATATATATATATATATATATATATATATATATATATATATATGTACAATGTATATATGTAAATATGTTATTAATATATATATTAGGTATATATGTAATGTATTATATGTATATATGTATTTAAGAATGTATATGTACATATGGCTATATGCATAATTGTATATATATGTATGTATGTTATTAAATTATTTAATGTATATATATGTATATGTGTTATGTATGTATACAGGTACTATGTTAGCATAAGTAATTAAGTATAGTGTAATGTAGTGATTTATAATTATGGTTATCTGTTCGTAGGCATCCGAGACGGTGCTACCTTGACTGCAGGTTCCAGAGCATTGCTTGTGCACACCCGAGTTCCAGGCAACTATACCTTGCCTTGTTGTACTGTTTAAATTCTGTATTATTAGCTGCATTTTTATTATTTTAATTGTGCGCGTCCGAGAGAGACTCGGGTGCAGTCAACGAAGGCGTTGATGTTAGGACTTGTGTCTGACCTAGAGTCTAGGGGACCCACCTAAAGTTGCGGAGTTATCGGTATGACTCCCCAGGTCTTGACACGTATCATTACACGTCACAGAGTGAGTTCATGAAGGGACGCATGCCTCATGACTGACTGGCCATCAGTATGAGCAGTACGTGTGACGGTATTTAGCTTAGTGATTTAGTTTCTTAGAGACTTGCATTATAGTATGAGATGTCCACGTCGTGTTCACGACTTGTACATTGACATTGGGCGGGGAAGACAATTAGTAGGCATATGGGACAGACAATTTGGTTGCTGTAGTTTTAAAGTAAACTGCGGGGCCGTGAGCCTCAGTGTCGCCCGGGTATGGGATCAGTATTGCCCGGTTATGGGAGTATATGCTTGTCGATACATCCGGCAGAGGTTACTAGTTGTGCGCTATCATGATCGGTGATGTAGTCAACATATACATCTAGCATCCAGTTTGCAGCTAATGCCAGATACATAGCTTATGGCTCGACGCTACGCTTTATACTTTTCACCTACCCATACATACCAAGGTTGTCTTCAAAGTGCATTTCACTTAGCTGGTTAGGTCACCCTTGAGTTTTTACAGTACTTACTTTATGGCATACTTTTATGTATCTTGTTACGTCCCTTTGAGGACCTGGCCCTTTCCAGGTGTATTGTTCATGAGTATTTGCAGGAGCGCAGATCCGGACTTGCTACGTATATTGCGATGAGTTCTTCTCTTCGAGCCTGCGATTGTTAGTTGATATTCTTATATTGCATTTATCTTGTTTATCTATATTCTGGTTCGGTAGTGGATTTGTTTCCATCCGACTACCATCATTAGATACTTTATATTGAGATCTAGTTATAAATATTGGTTATTCATTTATATATGATTTCTGTGGATAAGATTTAGTTATGCATGTGACATATATGTTTACCACTTGTGAATTGTTATTCATATTACAGCGTACGTATGTTATGGTTTCCATATATTGGAGTGTCATGTTCATACGGCTGGCATGCTTACGTGTCCTGGTCCTACGTATTTTGGGAGTGGGGCATTACATGAGGCACATGTTGGTGGGCCTTTCGGTTATCGGTTGATGTACCCATTTAAGCGGCATCTGAACCACCTAAAGAGAAAGGTAAAAAATAAGGTATGGGTCGAGGGTTCTATTTGTTAAGCTTATGTTCTCGAGGAGATTACAAACTTTTGCTCGATATATTTCGAGCCTCATATTGCTACTAAAAGAACGAGAGCTCCAAAAAACGATAACAGATATCAGAAATCTAATAATGCAGTATTGAAAGTATTCATACTTTAAAAAAGCCTTCGATAAAAATGAAGAAGAGATATCTGAATGACGATGAGCTAAGGGATGCTCAGTTGTATATATTACTCAACTACGACGAGGATAAAATTGAGAAGCTAGAGGGGTAAGTAATTAATACGTCCATGTTCACGTCATCTCAATGTAATAGTATACGCCAATATTATTACACTAATTGGCCGATGCTTTATTGTTTTCAGCATATTTAATGATGAGGTAGGATCAAGTAGACCATACATAACAAATAAAAAAATAGAACAAAAAATGAGACATCATTTTTCTTCTTGGTTGAGCGCATATATAAGGAGCTTGGTAATTACTTTTTGTGTATGTACTTGCACAATAATTAATGAAATGTTGAACTTAATATTGCTTCTTTGGTATTTAGGTCAATCATCCAGACATAACACTTAATTATGAGTCTATTAAAACTCTAGCCAAGGAACCAATTTATGCTATCAAAATCTGCTCAAGCTACTGTATGAATGGGTTTAGGTTTAAACCAATAAATATTCTAATAAGAGACAGCTTCCGGGAACTCGATTCCATTAAGAATAGTTGTTTGTGTATCAAATCTTCGAACTACAAAAATATCGATCAAGAAAATAATATCTTTGGCGTCTTACGATAGATTATGGAGTTGACATATAATAATGGCATGGAGCCTACTAAGATCGTGATATTCAAGTATGATTGGTTCGATCCGATCCAAGATCATGGTTGGAAAATTGACAAGCATAGTTTTGTGGATATTACTACCGGCGTCGAGATCAAGGATACGAACCATTTGTCCTATCAAGTCAGGCTCAGCTTGTGTACTTCATAACTTATCCTAGACGAGGAACAGCATGGTCAGACTAGTGGACAGTATGCAATACTAAAGCTAAAAATACCTTCGACGTTGATGAAATAGCATATTAGGAGGATGAGCTACCTCTTATAAGAAATATTATATATGTGGAGTCAACGGAAGTTTCTCATCACACGTCTAAGCATGTAGAAGAGGTAGAATTATCCGAGGAGGAAGAAGAAGTAGATGAAAGTGAAGATGAGAAGGATCAGGAAGAGGATGACGAGGAAGACAAAGAAGATAAATTTTCAGAAGGAGATTAAAAATAAAATAAAATCTATTTTGAATTGTGACATGTATTAAATAGAATGAACCATCCATTTAGATCACTTGTGACAAGTACTAGTTATTCACTATGCAATTTCATTTAGACTTGTGGCCATGTACTATATTTTCTTCTTCCTTATATTTTGTTCATGTTATAAATATATATATATATATATATATATATATATATATAATTGTTTTATCATTATATGTTGTTATCATATAGGACAAGACGACACGGATCGTTCGACCAATCCCAAGGTAGAGTCTCTAGACGGAATGCTCCTTTTGTACCGGATTTGTAGCGCCCCGTTCTTCCGGTGCGGAGAGCGCGGCTAAGAAACACAAGACGGTATCGTTCGATCGGGATAGATTGAATTAAGAACTCGTCCTCGTTATAGATTTGTTTCTTCAGAATCGATTCCCATATTCAGTGGACTGCGCCCCAAGGATCGGCTTAGCGGCAGAGTCAGGAGGGACCTCTCCGCTGCTATCTTTTATTGCATCAGTTTTCGATGTCGCTTGTTGCTTTCGTGCTTTGAGTTGGTTTTGGGATTTGCTTGTTTTCCTTGAACGGTTTCGATGGTTTTCATTGTTTTCGTTCATTGACTTGCACTTCTATTCTGAGACTTGGAAAGAGAGGAAGAAGGATTAATCGAGCTGTTCGTGTGCAGGTGAACGAGCAGTAGGTGGCTTGCGAGCGGAGTCGTGAAGCGCCTCTTTCCTTCTTCTTTCCAAAATCTAAGTGAGTGGCTACCAACCCGATTAGCTAGTCCTGCTTCCAAGCTTCACAGCTAATCAATCTGCACTCTCCTTTGCCCTGATCAAACGATACCAAGTAATAATAAAAGAAACCAAGATAAAAGAGAATAGACTTGGTTCATATGCTTGTCAATAATTTCATGAACGGATACTTAACTGCATGCTTGTTCGTTTGGGAATGGATCATAAATTGCTTGTCTTGTACTTGCTTGTCTTGTACTCTTGTTGCCTCAAATACAAACTTGTTACTTGTATATTGTTCGATCATGGACAACCAGTGCACAGGGTAACGGTCTTGCGGACGATGCTGGGGCACTGGCATCGACCCGGTCCGGGCGAGACCTATTGTTTAGTCTCTTGTTCTTGGCAGAATGGCTTACAACGCCCCTTGTACTTTCGTTGCACGCCATTCTCGTCAAAGACTATCGTCCATTATGGCAACCAAGCCAGTGATCTCTTGTATATTTAAACCTGTTGCATACTAACTTGTGTCTTCGTGGCAGGGAAGGCAAGGTAAGTATTGTGCAGGTAATTCAGACGGTCAGGTAAAATCCACCGAATGGTGGCATGTTTATTTTCAGTAAATTCTATATGCTGCTTACTTGTAAATAAACTAAGACAAGATAGAAACCCACAAATATGCTTGCTTCATTAAAACAACGTGTTGATTGGTATAGTCAGGCTAGCTCGCCTTCACCAGCATGTTTCGATATGCTGACCCTCATTAAAACAGGTTCTCCGCACCAAGGCGAACCGAGCGAGGAGCGAAGTCGTCTTCCCGATCCAGTCCAGCTGTTGGCGCATCTTCACCGCGCCCTCGAAGCATCTTCAAGTCAGGAGCTTGCAACTCTTCATATACAAATGCAGCTCCGTGGCAAAGCTATCCTCCAGCCTGGAGGTCCTTATTATTTTGAGTTTATAAAGGGATGTAATGTACAGGACTGCTATCTCATTTTGAGTCATCTCTTTGTAAGCCGTTCGGCATATTAGCTAACTCGTTCAAGAGTTTGTAATAGATGTTCATTATCAATAAAGAGAACTTTTCTATGTTTCAAATCTGTGTTTCAATTTATCTGCGTACTCTGAATATGTGCTTGCTATGCAAATCATTAAAGCCTTGTGCGGGCGCAACTCCAGGCCCGCACGACGGTCACGACTCGGGGGACGCCTCGGGGCGTGACATAGTGGTATCAGAGCACAGATTCAAAGTTCCTTAGACTTCGTGCTGGAAAAGTTCCTTTAACGATCAAATTCCTGTGCAAACTCTTGAACTCGCTAGGCCAAAATGAGATACATTCATGCAATAAGTCCATAATACATTATGATCCTAATGTAATTTACCTTCTTTTGAAGGAATGGCTCCAGCGCAATCTGCAGCGCAAGCCCCGGATGAAACGCAAGGCCAAGGAAGTAGTTCGGGCACTTCGGGAAGTTCAGAAAGCCAGCGAGCCACGCCAAGCATCGATCCCGTTCAGCAAATATTGCGGATGTTGGGGGAAAACCAACAAAGGGACGAGGCTCGCCATGAACGGGCTGAGAAGCGGGCGGAAGAGAGTCAGCTCAAGTTTCAAGACAATATAGAAGCACGATTCTCAGTCCAACAGAAGCAGGTAGATACCCTGCAGCAGATCGTTCAGACTTTGGCATCCAACCAGTCCGCTGCAACAGCAACGACTCCAGTGGAACAGCCCGTGCTTGAAGTAGAGACGCCGCAAATTCCAAGGGCGAGGGACGTGACTGCCTTCGACTTTGGCCACTTCAAGAAAGTCTGCAACACCCCATTCAACGGGACTGAGGACCCAGTCGTAGCTCTAGATTGGTTGGCCGAACTTGAAGATCACTTCGCTCTGCAAGAGGTCCCCGAAGAGAAGCGCGTCGCCTGCGCGCAACTACAGCTCCGCCTCAATGCGCACGATTGGTGGGACGTGCATCGACGATCTCTCCAATTTGATCACGGAGAGGAGGCGATCTCGTGGACGACTTTTCGTGTCGCGTTCGAAGAGGAGTATGTACCCCCTCCAGTCCAACGCCAGATGGAGAACGAGTTCGTGCAGCTGCGGCAAGGCAGCATGACAGTTAAAGAGTACTCCGCCGAGTTCAACCGACTCTCTAAATTCGCTAGGGCCTATTTACCTGATGCAGCGAGTCGAGCTAGAAGGTTTGAAGGTGGACTACGCCCTGTCATCCATTCGCACGTAGCCGTTCCTCAGTATCGGATAATGCGTGAAGTCATGAATCACGCCCTGTCGCTCGAACCACATTATCCTCACGTTCCTGCCGGCGCTGTGCATACATCCAGTCATAAACGCCAAAGCGACGAGAGAGGAAACAACGCTGCAAAGCGTCACAATGTCGGCGGAAAGCAGAAAGCAAACCAGCCTTGTAGTTTCTGCAAAAAGCCGGGGCATGCAATCGACAAATGTCGCCTAAAACTTGGTTTATGCCTAGCCTGTGGCGGATCAGACCATTCTGTTCGTGATTGTTCCTTGAGTCACGATCGCCGCCCCCGACCGAATAATCCCTAACGGTAGGTCCTATCCTAAGTTTCGGGACGAAACTTCCAATTAGTTGGGTAGGATGTAGCGCCCCGTTCTTCCGGTGCGGAGAGCGCGGCTAAGAAATACAAGACGGTATCGTTCGATCGGGATAGATTGAATTAAGAACTCGTCCTCGTTATGGATTTGTTTCTTCGGAATCGATTCCCATATTCAGTGGACTGCGCCCCAAGGATCGGCTTAGCGGCAGAGTCAGGAGGAACCTCTCCGCTGCTATCTTTTATTGCCTCGGTTTTCGATGTCGCTTGTTGCTTTCGTGCTTTGAGTTGGTTTTGGGATTTGCTTATTTTCCTTGAACGGTTTCGATGGTTTTCATTGTTTTCGTTCATTGACTTGCACTTCTATTCCGAGACTTGGAAAGAGAGGAAGAAGGATTAATCGAGCTGTTCGTGTGCAGGTGAACGAGCAGTAGGTGGCTTGCGAGCGGAGTCGTGAAGCGCCTCTTTCCTTCTTCTTTCCAAAATCTAAGTGAGTGGCTACCAACCCGATTAGCTAGTCCTGCTTCCAAGCTTCACAGCTAATCAATCTGCACTCTCCTTTGCCCCGATCAAACGATACCAAGTAATAATAAAAGAAACCAAGATAAAAGAGAATAGACTTGGTTCATATGCTTGTCAATAATTTCATGAACGGATACTTAACTGCATGCTTGTTCGTTTGGGAATGGATCATAAATTGCTTGTCTTGTACTTGCTTGTCTTGTACTCTTGTTGCCTCAAATACAAACTTGTTACTTGTATATTGTTCGATCATGGACAACCAGTGCACAGGGTAACGGTCTTGCGGACGATGCTGGGGCACTGGCATCGATCCGGTCCGGGCGAGACCTATTGTTTAGTCTCTTGTTCTTGGCAGAATGGCTTGCAACGCCCCTTGTACTTTCGTTGCACGCCATTCTCGTCAAAGACTATCATCCATTATGGCAACCAAGCCAGTGATCTCTTGTATATTTAAACCTGTTGCATACTAACTTGTGTCTTCGTGGCAGGGAAGGCAAGGTAAGTATTGTGCAGGTAATTCAGACGGTCAGGTAAAATCCACCGAACGGTGGCATGTTCATTTTCAGTAAATTCTATATGCTGCTTACTTGTAAATGAACTAAGACAAGATAGAAACCCACAAATATGCTTGCTTCATTAAAACAACGTGTTGATTGGTATAGTCAGGCTAGCTCGCCTTCACCAGCATGTTTCGATATGCTGACCCTCGTTGAAACAGGTTCTCCGCACCAAGGCGAACCGAGCGAGGAGCGAAGTCGTCTTCCCGATCCAGTCCAGCTGTTGGCGCATCTTCACCGCGCCCTCGAAGCATCTTCAAGTCAGGAGCTTGCAACTCTTCATACACAAATGCAGCTCCGTGGCAAAGCTATCCTCCAGTCTGGAGGTCCGTATTATTTTGAGTTTATAAAGGGATGTAATGTACAGGACTGCTATCTTATTTTGAGTCATCTCTTTGTAAGCCGTTCGGCATATTAGCTAACTCGTTCAAGAGTTTGTAATAGATGTTCATTATCAATAAAGAGAACTTTTCTATGTTTCAAATCTGTGTTTCAATTTATCTGCGTACTCTGAATATGTGCTTGCTATGCAAATCATTAAAGCCTTGTGCGGGCACAACTCCAGGCCCGCACGGCGGTCACGACTCGGGGGACGCCTCGGGGCGTGACAGGATTCTGGTTCCAGACCCTCGTTGGCAAATACTCCAGTGTTTTGACCACTCACATCTCAGACTGTGTCGACGGTACGTACAGTAATCCAGGGACGAGCAGTTCCAGGAATGGGACTACGCCCACATCCAGCGTTCCTTCTGCTGAAAGTACCATGGAGACAGAGGAACAGATAGAGGAGGTGGAGTAGACTATGTCTATGTATCAGAGCGATCCTCTATGCGCGCCTCCGAACGAGATGAGGATGGAGATTTGGGCCTCGGTCGTACAGTGAGCGCTAGGGCACTAAGGCAGTTTCTGAGGCACAACTATGGTGGTCCTTGGATCAACTACTCGGATGCTCTGAAAGAGAGAAAGGCGTTCTGGTTTGCGCACTTCAAGGTAAAAGTATATTTTGTTTTAATATCAATCATGTAATTTATGTATATAACTTACCACTTTATATGTCACGCTCCGATTTCGCAGAATCGATACTCTTCCTCCGGACGTGATGTCGTGCGAGTGTAGGGTGTGCCCGTATAAGGTATAGAATAATGATATACATAAAAATACAACAGTAGAGTGCGAAAGCTAAGGAACACATATTGAAACAAAAAAAGTCCTTTTTATTGATAATATACATCTTTGTTATAAACTCTTGACTCAAAAGTAAAAGGGATGTCGCACTGGCTTACAAGATGGACGCAAAATGAGGTAGCCGTTTCATACATTATATCCCATACTAGAACTTCAAAATATAATAGACACCATCAGACGAAGCTATCGCCTTTCCTCGGAGCTGCATAAGATATGTGCACAAGCTCTGGATAATTTTTTACAAGCTTCAAAAGACACGAATGGAGTGCGCCGAGTTATGAACTAGTTGGGGGAAGAAGCTTCAGTTCCTCACCGCATAGCCTTGGCTCGGGGAACCTGCTGCAGTGAGGATCAATACTTTAAAAAGTATTGGTAAGGACGAACTAACCTAACTAACCAAATCAACACATTATTGATGTGAAGCATGCAAGTCATTATATGGACTTTCTATCTTGCCTTAGTACAAGTTATAGCATACAATAGATATAAAATAAATGAAATAAATATGCCACCATTCGGTGACATTTACCTTCCTGTCTGAACATCTTATACATAATTTACCATGACCTTTCCTGTCACGTTGATATAATTAGCTTGCACAGTTTAAATATACATAAGGTCACTGGCGTCACAAGACATATTGGACGATTTTATAGTCTCTGAATGAAGATAGAGTGTAACGTAGGCAGTGGGCCCCGCTGTACGCATATTCTGTTAGATTCAAACGACTATCAAAATATTTCGTCCGGATCGGATCAGTCCCGGTGCCCCAGCGATCGTCCGCAGGAACAGAAAGCCTTGTTTTCATGACCCGCACCCGGTGTGAGGGTACGAGTACGTGGGTACATCCAGCCTACGCCACAGTATCGACAGTAGAAGGTTGTCTAGGTCAATAATACTATCCATCCATCTTGCACAATAATATAAACTAAACATGTCAATAATATCTCAACTCCATAAGGAGGACAAGATGATAATAAGGTATAATACCAATACTCAATCACAAAAATCTATAAGGTAGAAGATGGCACGATAAGTTATAAAGCAACTAAAGTCACAAAGTCACAACACTAGAATAGCTACAAAAATATCTCCAAGTCTAAGGGTCTAGCAATAACAACATAAAGTCTAGGAGTAATAATAATACATCTCAAAGTCTAGATGCTGGAGACAAATCCAGTACAACTCCATAATATAATACTACACTAAGTAAAGACCTAGTCTTTCAGAACACTGCAAGGATAGCACTCATGTCCAGCTAATCATCAACACCCCATCACCATCATCATCAACACCCCATCACCATCATCATCTCATTAACACCTCATCACCATTAATACGATCATTAAACACCATTACCATTATCAACATCTCATCCTAGTCATCACCATCAGCCCAATCATCGTCCTCGTCATCACTATCGTCCACATCATCACCCTCTTAACTATTATCATCCACATCATTGCCATCGTCCCAGTCATCATCCATATCACCACCAATATCATAATCATTACCATGGTAATCATCATCAACCCCTTTACGATCATCAGTATTGACCTAATCACCCTCATCCTTGTGTTTATTATAGACCCGTCACCCTTGCCAGACAACCCGCAGCAGTCACCCCCGATTCCCGTACATGTGCACGCTGACCCCGAAGGTCTGTTGGATTTATCTGCGCGACTTCAGGAGCAGATTATTGGTGCTACGCAGCCTCTTGGAAGGCAAGTATACCTTGCCTAGTTGTACTGTTTAAATTCTGTATTATTCAGCTGCATATTTATTTATTTAATTGTGCGCATCCGAGAGAGACTCGGGTGCAGTCAAAGGAGGCGTTGACGTTAGGACTTGTGTCTGACCTAGTGTCTAGTAGACCCATCTAAAGTCGTAGAGTTATTGGTATGACTCTCCAGGCCTTGACACATTTATTACACGTATTGTGAGTCACATGTAGGGCACATACTTGCGTATGCGGTTGGCCACCTGTACGTGTAGGTCGTGCGACGGTTAGGGTATAACTGCTAATAGTGTTGCATGTTAGAGACTTAGCAGTTATTAGTAGTCGGAGCATAGACTATTGTAGTATGAAGGTCTAATCCTTGTCCTTGTTTGGTTGTGAGGTTGGACTATCATTCTAACGGTAGACTATGAGACAGAGTTACGACATCGATACTTGCACTCTGTCTCGGTATAGTAGCTACTGCGTGTTGTGGATACAACAGGTATAGATCATTGGGCGGGAAAGACAATTAGTAGGCGTATGGGACAGACATTTGGTTGTCGTAGTTTCAGAGTAAACTGCGGGGCCGTGAGCCTCAGTGTTACCCGGTTATGGGCCAATGTTACCCGGTTATGGGATCAGTGTTACCCGGTTATGGGCCAGTGTTACCCGGTTATGGGACCAGTGTTGCCCGGTTATGGGAGTATATGCTTGTCGATACATCCGACAGAGGTTACTAGCTGCGCGCTATCATGATCGGTGATGTAGTCAGCATATACATCTGGCATCCAGTTTACAGCTAATGCCAGATATTTAGCCTCTGGCTTGACGCTATGCTTTATACCATTCACCTACCCATACGTACCAAGGTTGTCTTCAAAGTGCATTTCACTTAGCTGGTTAGGTCACCCTTGAGTTTTCACAGTATTTACTTTATGGCATGCTTTTATGTATCTTGTTATGTCCCTCTGAGGACCTGGCCCTTTCCAGGTGTATTATTCATGAGTATTCTCAGGAGCGCAGATCCGGACTTGCTATATATATTGCGATGAGGACTTCTCTTCGAGCCATGATTGAGTTGATATTCTTATATTGCATTTATCTTGTTTATCTATGTTCTAGTTCGGTAGTAGATTTGTTTCCATCCGACTACCAATATTAGATGCTTTATATCGAGATCTAGTTATAGATATTGGTTATTTATTTATATATGATTTCTGTGGATGAGATTTAGTTATGCCCTGTGATATATATGTTTACCACTTGTGGATTGTTATTCATATTACAGCGTACATGTATTATGGTTTCCATATATTGGAGTGCCATATTCATGCGGCTGGCATGCTTACGTGTCCTGGTCCTACGTATTTTGGGACTGGGGCGTGACATATTTTTTGTGGTGGCCCATGCAGGTCAAGAGCATATTGTCTCGGTTACGTTACTGTACCAAGCAAGCCTGCACCTAGGATTAGAGTATAGGATCTCATCCATAATTGACTATGATTCACCTTTCTTCTAATCTGTTCTATTTGAATAGCTGCATCCTGCTTGATTCATGTGCTTCCCTAATAGTTCCTAGAGTATAGCCTTCTCCTAGAATATAGAAGTCCCTGTTGTTAGATAATAAGTAGGGTAACCTTCCTATTAGGAGTACAACTAGGATCACGACACATCACTGAGTTAGAATACTTAATAAAACCCTAGCACCCCTTACCTATATATTGATGTACCATTACCCCTCGATATATGTATGAAGACTTGAGAGTGGTATAGACACTAGTAGAGTAGTTAGAAAGTTGACCATGAGGTTTGGTCCTAGTATTGAGGAACCAATAGAAACATAAGGTTAAATATTAGGGCTAACCTAGCTTTTCATGGTAAGATAGTATTATAGAACTATACATTTAGACTCTTGTCTTGAGATTTGCAGGCAATACTTTAGAAAGCCAAGAGCAATGCTTAGAATGTTTTCCTCGATCAAACCTTGAACACAGAGATTAGCATACCACCTTCCCTTTAGAAAACCGTGATGTTATCTAAAGTCCTTGTATTAAATTTTCCTAATAATTACCAAGACCCTTTCTCGTAGACCTTGACAACAGATATTAGCATACCACCTTCCCTTTAAGATGACCATGACCGATATAATGTAAGAGGATACCCTAATAAGTACCAAGAGCCTTTCTCGTAGACCTTGATAGGAGTTTCTACTATACCCTTAAGACAATACAATATTAGTAATTATTTTTAAGTTGGGTAGTATGCCTCACGACATAGTATCACGTAGTCCTCTCGACCCATTAATGAAGTGTAACTGGATGACATTAACTGTATGCTAGCATAAGAAGATAGTGGTTATCCAGGCTGTAGAACTTAGAGGCCCATACCCCTATTTTATCGACTAGCATCTTAGACAAGGAGTTAGTATCACAACTGTAGAGACTGTAGAGTCTTATTTTTTTGTTTTGTTTTGTGAACTTGAATTATTTGTACCTTCTCTCATCATAATCCAGCGTATTTATATTTTCTAAACTACCTTGACTTATACTGCTATTACAGCCTAGTTTTACAAGCTTATTCTTTATCGAGCTTTTTCATGACATATGTGTTATTGGGGCCTTATCAACCACACTAATACAATTGTCTAATCAGAATAAGTGAATTAGGGTCAAGCTAACCTTAGTGTGCTTGGTTCGCTCTTCGCATGACTACCTTATGTGGATTGAGATAAAATCGACATGGCTCTTAGACGAATGTACTTTTCCTCTAGACATGTCTGAACGTATCATATCGATTACATAACTGTTCTGATATGAACATGCTAATAGGAATCTACCAAATAGGGTTTCAATCCACAGCTACCTTGACGATTCCCATTTGAATTCTTTAAACGCCTTGACCCCCATACTTCTATCCTATGATCTCCCTTGAACCCTTTATTATTGCTTTTTGTCTTCCCTTATTCTGGAAAGACGAACGCTCGTGTCGAGTATAAGTTTGATATATAGATAGTACTAGATATACCCGTAGGCTAACCGCAGTATTTAGTGACTATCCTTGTAATTAAAGGCACAACATAGATGAGATGTTTGGTGTTAAAACTTGGAGGATTAAATAACATGATCAAATAATTAGAGGAATAGCCTTCTTAGATGTATAGCCTTGGATGATAGATGGGTAAATTCTAAGTTGGGTAGAAACCGTATTGCTAAAACCTGAGGTGATTTACTTTAGACTGTAAACAAGTAAGATTAGATAGAGAGACCCTACCCTATTTTAATTTCGAGGACGGAATTGTTTTCAGTTGGGTAGATTGTAAACCACCTCACCCAAAATTAGGCCTACTTGACTTAGATAGTGAAATTAGGGCTAGTTAAAAACCAATTAGAATTTAGAGCACAGCATTTTATTTAATTATGCAATATTTTATATCGCTTAGCGCACCTTACCGTTGCTTTGATAATTGGAGCACCTCACTGGCCATTGTCTTCCTATAAATTTCACAACCTTGTCCTAGACATGCCCGCCTACCCTTCTGACCTTTGTGTAACTTATAATTATGCTCTCTGGTGCTACATTTTAGTCGCACAATAAACATCGCGGACGTTATTATTTAATTCTAAATAAAATATGACTTTGTACCCATGTGTATCCCAATCGAAATTGGAGACACAATCTTGACCGTTTTATGCAACCCAAATTTTATTAATATTCTACACTGTACCCTCTACGTCCCTGACACTTGTGTCCCACCTAATTTTAATCTCGTGTACTTCTAATTAATTCCAGAACACCATGCACGGTATTTTAATTAATTAAAACCCAATTTCCATCCTTGTGCAATTTTCCCAATTATTGGGTATTTTTATGCAAAAATGCATTGAGGTGTCCACACCATTGGACAATGCATGAAGAAAATCCAATTTCCCCTTCACAAAAAATTTTCCCTAATTTTTCGGAATGTGCAACGCGCACATCGTCCCCCATTTAAATTCTAGCCTTGTATTTAAACAACGCAAATTCTAGCCCTTCCAACAACCCCATGTGAGCCCAAGGCCCAATCCCAAGAGATGTTGACCAAGTCAAACCTTTTTAGGTCAACCCAACACCATGTATAAATATCCTCTTTCTTTATTTTTCCCCAAAACCTAAAACCAACCCAAAATCACTCAGCCGACCACCTCTCCCCTTACTATTCATCCTCCTTCCTCCCTCTTTCCCTGTGCCCGACCCCTCCGCCGACCACCGGCCGGAGCTGCCCCCAACCGCCGGATCTCACCTCGATGACTCCTCCTCCACGATACCTCGACCCAGCCTGCTTGAGCAGCCTCCCTCGCCGTTCTCCTCCACCTGAAACTCTTCTACCGAGCCGCTGAGGACCGGAGCTCGACCCCGCTGTCGTCTCCTTCCCTCCGCCGTGCCCGTCTGACTTCGCCCCCGCTGCCCCTTCTCTGGCCTGTACTCTCCCTCCGTCTCCTTCTCCCCATCAACAGATCTCACCACCACCACCTTATACCCGACCACCCGTCGGAACCCGACACCATTGCCACACCGCCAGCACTTCACCTCCACCTTCTTCCTGCCTTCCTCTTCCTCCCTGGCCGGACGTCCCCTAGCCGGAGTTCAGTCATCACCCCACCAACGTCCTCATCTCCTTCTTCTCGAGTCATCATGACCATTGAACACCACCACACCGCCAACAGCCACCTCCTCTCTGACTCCTCCCATCACCGGAGTACACCACCACCACCATTGCCATCTCCTACTTCACCACCTCCCTGTTCCCTTCCTCCCTCGACGAACAGCCAGTCCCCTATCACGACCACCACACCACAGCCTCCTCTCCTTCCTGTCCTCCTTCCCCTGCTGGCCGGACTCCCCCCTCGCTGGCCGGAGTTCAGCAGTCACCACCGTCATCATTAGCATTATCACCATCAACATCATCTCCAAATCATCATACTAGCTATCACCATCACCATTACTATCATCCGCGTCAACATCATCGCCAACAACGTCGTCATCACCCTCGTCGTCCTCGTCATCATCATCCTAGTCATCATCATCATCCTTGTCATCACCATTGTCCATGTCATCATTGTCGTCGTCATCACCTTCACCATCACCATCGTCATCATCGTCGTAGTCATCACCACCATCATCGTAGCCATCGTCGTCATTATCATCGTCGTTATCATCATCGTCTCACCTTAATCATTGTCGTATCATCATCAACACCCCATCACCATCATCATCAACACCCCATCACCATCATCATCTCATTAATACCTCATCACCATTAATACGATCATTAAACAACATTACCATTATCAACATCTCATCCTAGTCATCACCATCAACCCAATCATCGTCATCGTCATCACCATCGTCCACATCATCACCCCCTAAACTATTATCATCCACATCATCGCCATCGTCCCAGTCATCATCCATATCACCACCAATATTATAATCATCACCATGGTAATCATCATCAACCCCTTTACGATCATCATCATTGACCTAATCACCCTCGTCCTCGTGTTCATTATAGACCCGTCACCCTTGCCAGACAACCCGCAGCAGTCCACCCTGATTCCCGTAACTGTGCATGCTGACCCCAAAGATCCATTGGATTTATCTACGCGACTTCAGGAGCAGATTATTGGTGCTACGTAGCCTCTTGCCAGGCAAGTATACCTTGCCTTGTTGTACTGTTTAAATTCTGTATTATTTAGCTGCATATTTATTTATTTAATTGTACGCATCCGAGAGAGACTCGGGTGCAGTCAACGGAGGCATTGACATTAGGACTTGTGTCTGACCTAGTGTCTATTAGACCCACCTAAAGTCGTGGAGTTATTAGTATGACTCCCCAGGCCTTGACATATTTCTTACACGTGTTATGAGTCTCATGTAGGGCACAAACTTGCGTATGCGGTTGGCCACCTGTACGTGTAGGTCGTGCGACGGTTAGGGTATAACTGCTAATAGTGTTGCATGTTAGAGACTTAGCAGTTATTAGTAGTCGGAGCATAGACTATTGTAGTATGAAGGTCCAATCCTTGTCCTTGTTTAGTTGTGAGGTTGGACTATCATTCTAACGGTAGACTATGAGCCAGAGTTACGATACCGATACTTGCACTCCGTCTCGGTGTAGTAGCTACTGCGTGTTGTGGATACAACAGGCATAGATCATTGGGCGGGGAAGACAATTAGTAGGCGTATGGGACAGACATTTGGTTGTCGTAGTTTCAAAGTAAACTGCATGGCCGTAAGCCTCAGTGTTACCCGGTTATGGGCTAGTGTTACCCGATTATGGGATCAGTGTTGCCCGGTTATGGGAGTATATGCTTGTCGATACATCTGGCAGATGTTACTAGCTGTGCGCTATCATGATCAGTGATGTAGTCAGCATATACATATGGCATCCAGTTTACAGCTAATGCCAGATATTTAGCCTCTGGCTTGACGCTATGCATTATACCTTTCATCTACCCATACGTACCAAGGTTGTATTCAAAGTGTATTTCACTTAGCTGGTTAGGTCACCCTTGAGTTTTCACAGTATTTACTTTATGGCATGCTTTTATGTATCTTGTTATGTCCCTCTGAGGACCTGGCCCTTTCCAGGTGTATTGTTTATGAGTATTTGCAGGAGCGCAGATCCGGACTTGCTACATATATTGCGATGAGGACTTCTCTTCGAGCCGTGATTATTAGTTGATATTCTTATATTGCATTTATCTTGTTTATCTATATTCTAATTCGGTAGTAGATTTGTTTCCATCCGACTACCAACATTAGATGCTTTATATCGAGATCTAGTTATAGATATTGGTTATTCATTTATATATGATTTTTGTGGATGAGATTTAGTTATGCCCTGTGACATATATGTTTACCACTTGTGGATTGTTATTCATATTACAGCGTACGTGAGTTATGGTTTCCATATATTGGAGTGCCATTTTCATACGGCTGGCATGCTTATGTGTCCTGGTCCTACGTAGTTTGGGACTGGGGCGTGACAAATATACAAGATGGAATAGTAATACAAAAATATAAGGAAACTGGTACAACAGATAATCATATCTCAGGGAAATAATGAGCGGTGAATAAGCAGGTAAATATCAATCTCATCGAGTACAACTTGGAAAAAAAGAATAGAAATAACTAGCTATGTATTTAAAATATTAGTTTGTTATATGATCGACTTGGGTCAAGATCATTCTCTACCATACATGATTGACTATGCACAAGTACAGGTAAGGGATCAGGTCAATCATATATGATTGACTAGGCACAAGTACATGTAAGGAGATCAGGCCAATCATATATGGGGAGCTATGCACAAGTAATTAGATCAGGCTACACCCACCGTGTGGTGTGGATGAGCTATGCACAAGTAAGTGGGGTATGATCACATAATTTGGTAATACTTTTTCGTCACATGACTAGTATAGTGGATCCAACCATGGCACGTTACGACATAGGATTCACAAAGCAGGGGGGCAACCCGCTCATGAATCGGTAGCTATACATATACTGGAATCACAAGGCATGTACAGGGTCCTGAAGGAAATAACATCTCATGACGGGATCTAGGATATACTAATCCGTGTATCATCGTGTCAGGAATCAAGTATAATACTACAAAGCTGGAATATAGTAATAATCAAAATAATAAAACTGTCAGAGAATGTACTCGCCTGGTATCCGGTGTAAGAAACAGTAAACAGTGCTCAACTGGAGTCCAAGAGTCCTAAATATGGAATATCAAAGTTAAAGACTGATTTGAAGTGATAAACATATATAACTAACTAGTGGGAACGTTTCTAGCCCACTTCTAGGTCCAAACTAGTTAATAGTAGTCCATACTAGGTTAACTAGATCAATACCTTGCTACACTAAGTTTTCTAGTCCATATTAGCTAATACTATGTTGTCTCTAGGTTTATAGGTCAATACTAGTTAGTATATATCATATATTATATACATATACTTATACTATATTACCTACTAATACCTTAGCCTAACATCTTTTACCTTGTCATTACCTAATCTAATATCTAATACCTTGGTATTACCTATGATACCTTAGCTATACTCAATACTTCACATTAATACCTAACTAACACTTGACCCAAATCCAGTACTTTGATTCTAATTTGTAACTTAACTTTACCTCATAACCCTTGGTATCTTAGTACGTACACTCCCACTATTAAATACCTAGGATACTAACTTGATATCCAAAACTCATACTAAATTAATACCCTTCCTTAATACCCCTACTACTATAATTCTCCACAGTCCCCTCTAGGATATCCAGTGCACTACACATACACCTAGATTTATATATTAATCCCTCGTATTCCAATATCTTAGCACACACCATATACTACCTATTAACCCATATGTACTTGACACTGAGATACCTACAATCTAACTTAGCATTCAACTCTAACACTCAAAATCCTTACTTACATACACTTGATACACATATAAAATACTCAAACTCCCTCACTCACTTCACTAACATATGTACCAATCTGTGCACAACATTAAACCCACAGTGAAACACTGTCGCTAGTTGTGCAGCCTGCAAGGACTCCTTAGTGTAGTGTAACAAATGCAATAAACTGCTGTGGTTGGGTCTGATCCCAACTCACCCATGCCCAACTACCTCATACTTGACTGTAGATTCCCTACTATTTGCAGCATAATCGAGCCTTCATTATTGCTATGTAGGAAAAGAAACAACAAGTACCTATTCCCCACACTGATATCAGACCTGGCACAGAGGCATTTCTCCAACTTACTGTTCCGCAGGTCTGTAGAATGATTGCAGTGCTACTACACATGGGTGCAGTGCACCCTTGCACTTGAGCTGAACCCTCAATTCTCCCTATTAATGCCTATAGGCTGATACCCCTCACTGCACTCACCTACAACTAGTACCCAATCCCCTTCTTAACCTCTATTGCTGCTGCCTATTCCTACTTGAACTACACAGGCAATATTATTTCCAGGATACTCCCCTCTAACTCCCTCACTGACTGGCATCCTATTTTTCCAAACACACACAGTCACAATACCACTCTCTCCTTAAGCCTTGAATTTCAGTCCACCTTAGCCTTCACTGCCACTGCTACTTGGTTCCTGCAGTGCACTACGGGCAGTCGTGTGCTTTGCACCAACTATCACCCGAGCACACAAGAACAGCTACCACTCCTTGATACACAGACAACCCTTTATAGTAATACTTCTAATAACACTAATGCTCTAACAAACAACACTCAACACACTCCAACCAAAAATAATCCAAAGCTCTTAATACAATACCACATGCATTCCATCATACACCTAGTGGGCACCAAGCTAAGATACACATCAACACTATGATACTCCCATGATACATACTCCAAATCACCACCAAATCACCATGAACATAAATAATATAGAAAATATAACTTGAATTAAATAAAATAGAGTAATACAAATGAATTAATACAAATATGACACAATAGAACACAAATATAAAGGAATTATCAATCATACACCACCGTATCATGGTGTATCATTATACGGACTTCCTGTATCTATTTGTGGACACGTATACCCTTTCAAACCATGAATCATACTAAAAATTACCTATGAGATATTCCTACAAAAACCTAGTGGTCCAAATTTAGATTTTCCATAATTTGGCCACAAAAGTCAATGTAAACTTCACCAAATGCCTCCTATGTACCTAGTTCTTCTTCCTATGGGTAGCCTTTAGCCAAGAAAATATTCCTATGGGTCTATTACTCTATTTAGAATGGAAATAATTAGAAAAATAAGAATTTTATCTATTGCAAGATGGATTTCTAATGTAACACACCAAGAGGACACAATGAGATGGATGAACACCTTCTTCTAGTAAGCTCCATACCAAAGCTTCTCTTTGATCCTCCAAGCTCCTTAGAATAGATTTAGAATAAAGAAATAAGGATGGATTTGGTAGGAAAAGGATTTGGAATGAAGTAAATTTGGAAAAAAATTAAGGTAAGCTAATTTGGAATAAAAATAGGTTAGAATAAAGAGGAGAAGGACTCTCCCTACCTAGAAATATGTCTGACCACCTCCCTCAAACCTAATACAATACAAAATATCCAATATGCCCCTCACAATAAGTCATGAAGGTTTAAGTAATAAAGGAGTTTAATTAATGGAAGGTTCTAATATAACAAAGAAGATTATTAATTCATTCTCCCTAATTAATGAGTCATCCAAAACTAATAAATTGGATGCACTAATTGGGTCATGTCAAGTCTAGTTGGGTTCACTTAGGTTCACTACAAAAATTTCCAACTAATGGCTAGCCTACTAACCATTCAACTATATATATATATATATATATATATATATATATATATATATATATATATATATATATATATATATATATATATATAATATAATATAATATAATATAATATAATATAATATAATATAATATAACAAAACAAAACAAAACAAATATTATGAAATATAAATATAACCATACTAATTAATATGAAATGACAAAAATATTCCTCTCCAAAAAGTGGCAGTTACAATCATATCCCCCTTAGAAAAAATTCGTCTTCAAAAATTAAGGAAGAAGCTAGCACTAGAACAGAACAAGCACTATCAAGAAGAGGCATACCTCACGACTCTAAGGTAAGGGTATCACTCACCTACTAGATTTCTCCCCGTCGATGGATATTACCTAATCATCATGTTTCACAAAGTCTTGATTCCTTATTATACTGATCGTGAAGCTTTCAGTACAAGTCCTTACGCTGTGCATGATACATCAACCTCTATCATACCATTCCAATCTATCGATCCAAACTTCAAAATCATGAAACTCATTATAAGTCCACTTTTCTTTATCCGTCAATATTTTCTTCCGTCGACTCTAGTTAATCCTATGACCCTATGTCATCAATTGCAAACTCTTGTAAGATGTAGTTACCCTAAATTTTTAATCCCATCCATAGAAAAGTCCATCTTTTGAAATTTAATTTCTCCTTCGAGTTTCTAAATTTATTGAATCAATTTTAAGATTATGTTCCTTCAGTCAAAATATCTCGTACCATATTTTATTTTCCATTCATCTACTGTGGTTCCCCGTTCCCCCTATTCGGGGAGCGCGGCTAAGAAATACAAGTCGGTATCGTTCGATCGGGATAGATTGAAACGAGAACTCATCCTCGTTATGGATTTGCTTCTTCGTAATCGATTTCCATATTCAGTGGACTGTGCCCCCAGAATCGACTTAGCGGCAGAGTCAAGAGGGACCTCTCCGCTGCAAGTTTTCTTGCCTAGTTTTTGCTGTCGCTTTGTTGCTTTCGTGCTTTGAGTTGGTTTTCGGATTTTGTTTGCATTTTCTTGAACAATTTTGATAGATTTTATTATTTTCGTTCATTGAACTATACTTGAATTTTGAGATTGGAAAAGTGGAAGAGGTACTGATCAGCTGTTCATGGCAATACAGGTAAACGAGCAGTAGGCAACGTACGAGTGGAGTCCTAAAGTACCTCTTTCCTTTCCTTCCAAACAACTAGTGAGTGGCTTATATTCGATTCAGTTGACCCTTCTTCGAAGTCTTCACATCTAAAAATCTTGTATTCTTGCTTGCCCCGATCAAACGATACCAAGTAATAACTAAAAGATGTCAAGATAAAAAGGAATAGACTTGGATAAGTTTATGCTTGTCAATCAACTTATGAACAGTTACCTTATTGCATGCTAATTCGTTTAGAATATTCATCATATGCATAAATTTTAAGTTAGAATGTATATTTCTTCTATATATATTGTGCTATGTATAGAACTCATCCTACCATGCAATAAACTGAACAGGAAGACTACGCAAATGTAGATCTTGCCCTGTTACTGTCCTGTGCCTGAATTTGCCTGAATTGCCTCAAATGGATAATATAGTAGACTATGTTGATCATGGACAACTTGTGCACAAGGTCTTAGTTTCTGCGGACGGTCGCTGGGGCACTGGCACTGATCCGGTCCTGAAGGAACTCCTGAATAGTCGCCTATTTCGGATGGAATGACCTGTGATGCCCCTGTTCATTGCGTTACTTGTTATTTCATTCATGTACTATGACCCATCCTTTATGGCATACGCCAGTAATCCCCTCGTATATTTAAACATGTGCAAGCTAACTTGTGTCTTCGTGGCAGGGAAGGACATGGTAAGTATTGTGCAGGTGATTCAGACGGCAGGTAAAAGTTACCGAACGGTGGCAAGTTTATTTCAGTAGTTTCATATATACTGCTTGCTTGTAAAATAAACTAAGGCAAGATAGAAAGACCACAAATAATATGCAAGCTTTATATAAACTACGTGTTAATTGGTATAGTTGGGTTAGCTCACATTTACCAGTATATTTTGATGTACTGACCCTCGTTGAAACAGGTTCCCCGCATCAAGAAGATCCTGCAAGGAGCTGAAGTCACTGCCCAATCCAGTCCAGCTGTTGGCGCATCCTGATCGTGCCATCTTTTGAAGTATTTCTAAGACCCAGGAGCTAGCAAACTTAACTGATGCAGCTCAGAGGAAAGCCATTGTCCCGTCTGGAGGTCCCTTATTTTGAGTTTTAATAAAGGATGTAATGTACAGGACATCTATCTTATTTTGTGTCAATATTTTGTAAGCCCGTGCGGCAACCTTCTGACTCGTTCAAGAGTTTGTAAATAGATATTCATTATCAATAAAGAGAACTTTTCCATGTTTTAACTTTGTATTTCAATTATCTGCGTACTCTGAATATGTGCTCGCTATGCAAAATACCTTAGCCTTTTGCAGTGCACAACCTAGGCCCGCACGGCGTCACGTCCGGGGGACGACTATCGATTACACGGAATCGGGGAGCGAGATATTAGTATCAGAGCACAACTTCAGGTTCCTTTGACCCTCGTACTAGAATAGTTCCTTTAACGATCAAATCCCTGTGCGAACTCTTGAACTCGTTAGGCCAAAATGAGATATGTTCATACAATGATTCCATAATACATTATGATCCTGATGTAATTTACCTTCTATTGAAGGAATGGCACAAGTGCAATCATCAGCGCTAGCACCGCGAGACACAAGCCTAAGAAAGCAGTTCTGGCACTTCGGAAAGTTCTCGGAGCCAGCGAGCAATGTCCCATATAGATCCTATTCAGCAGATGATGCGGATGTTAGAGGCTAACCAACAGAGGAAGGAAGCTCATTATGAACAGATTGAGAAGTGAGCAAAAGAGAGATAGAACAAGTTCCAAGATAATATAGAAGCTCGATTCTCAGTCCAAGAAAAGTAGGTAGATACCTTGCAGCAGATCGTGCAGACCTTGGCCTCCAACCATTCTGCAGCAATAGTACGACACCGGTGGAGCAGCCCGCACCTCAAGTCAAAATGCCGCAAACTCCAAAGAAGAAGGATGTGATTGCCTTCGACTTTGCCGACTTTAAAAAGGTCTGCAACACACCATTTAAAGGGACTGAGGATCCAATAGTGGCTCTAGATTGGTTGGCTGAACTGGAGGATCACTTTAAACTAATAGAGGTAGCCGAGCAGAAGCGTATCGCGTATGCCCAACTACAGCTTCGCATGAACGTGCACGATTGGTGGGACGTGTATCGAAGGTCTCTTCCAGTTGACGATGATGAAGAGATGATGCATATGGGCTACCTTCTGTGGTGCGTTTGAAGAGGAGTTTATACCCCCTCCCGTACGTCGTCAGAAAGAGAATGAGTTTGTACAACTACGACAAGGCAGCATGACAGTTAAGCAGTATTCTGCCGAATTCAACCGGCTCGCCAAATTTGCAAGTTCCTATTTACCTGATGCAGTGAGTCATGTCAGACGATTTGAAGGCGGTCTTCGTCCTGCCATCCATGCGCACGTGGTTGTTCCCCAGTACGAGACTATACGGGGAGTCCTAAATCATGCTCTTTCTCTTGAACCGCAGTATCCTCAAGTTGTTGCCGACGCTGTGCATACTTTCAATCACAAACGCCATATCAACGAGAAAGGAAACACCGCTACAAAGCGCCCAAACAACGACGGTCATCAGAAAGGGGATCAGAGGCCAATTTGTAATTTCTGTAACAAGCCTGGGCACACATCCAATAATTGCCGCCGTAAGCTTGGGACATGCCTCCGTTGTGGTGATCCAACCCATCAGATTGATGCCTGTCCACTCCCTGATCGCTACCCTCAATATCCGAATCCTGCCCCTGCACCCCAGGCCAATCGAGCTGCGCCTCAGCCAGAGCGTCTCCAAGCTCAAGGTCGGGTCTAGACTATGACACGAGAAGAAGCTTTAGCCTCGGACACCGTTGTGTCAGGTATATTGCTTTTTAATAATATACCAGCACGTGTGCTATTTGATTCTGGTGCAACACATAGTTTTAAATCCATAAATTTTGTTGTAGAAAATAACATAAAAATGACACCGTTGTATCTAGACCTTAGTTTTAGCACCCCGTCAGGCACGAAAATACCTATCCGTTCAGTATGCCAAGGTGGTTACGTCTGTATTGGAGGAAGGAAGCTATCGTTAGATGTTTTAGTCCTAGATATTCAGAATTATGACATCATTTTGGGGATGGATTGACTCGGCGCTTGCTCGGCAACTATCGAATGTGCAAAAAAATGAGTCATCTTTCGCCTACCTGGAGAAGCCAAATTCTGTTACACGAGTAGTCCAGCAACTGATGCGTCCAGGGCTTGTATGGTGATTTCGGCGATATCTGCTCGACGGATGCTATACACTGGCTACGAGGGATACCTAGCATCGGTTCGGGACATGCAGCTGGATTACGCAAATATTGAGTCTTTTTCCGTTGTGGTAGAGTTCCCTGATGTATTTTCAAGCGAACTACCCGGCATGCCACATGACTGAGAGATCTAGTTCACCATTGACACATTCCCAAATACTCAGCCGATTTCTAAGCCTCCGTACAGAATGGCCCCTGCTGAACTGAAGGAGTTAAAGTGCCAACTTCAAGAATTGCTGGATCGTGGGTTCATCCGTCCGAGCGTGTCTCTTTGGGGCGCACCTGTGCTCTTTGTAAAGAAGAAAGATGGAACGTTGCGACTTTGCATCAATTATCGGAAGCTGAATAAGGACACCATCAGAAACAAGTATCCTCTGCCCAGGATAGATGACCTCTTTGATCAGCTAAAATAGGCAACGGTGTTCTCAAAAATTGATCTTCGCTCAGGCTACCACCAACTGAAGATTAAGCCAGAAGATATGCCCAAGTCTGCATTCCGAACCAGCTATCGACACTACGAGTTTTTTGTCATGCCATTTGGTCTGATGAACACCCCTGCTGCTTTTATTGATTTGATGAATCGAGTGTTCCGACCATTCCTCGATAAATTTGTGGTCGTTTTAATAGACGACATCTTGGTGTACTCGAAGAATAGGGATGAACACGCAGGACACCTGCAGATGGTGCTTCAAACCCTTCAAGACAACAAGTTGTATGCCAAGCTATGTAAGTGCAAGTTCTGGTTGGTCAGCATATCCTTTTTTGGGCATATTATTTCAGCAACGGGCATCTCAGTTGACCCTAAGAAGATAGAACCCATCGTGAACTGGAAACGGCCTGAGTCAGCTAGCGATATTCGGAGTTTTCTTGGTCTGGCAGGTACTACAGAAGATTTATTAAAGATTTTGCTAGAATCGCCTCTCCTCTGACTCAGCTCACTCGGAAAAGAGTAACTTTCGCGTGGACAGACAATTGTGAAGCTTCGTTTATGGAGTTAAAGTAGTGCCTCGTCTCAGCACCAATTCTTACCCTTTCGGACGGACCCGGTGATTTTAAGATATATAGTGACGCCTCAGGCAAGGGATTGGGATGTGTCCTTATGCAAAAGGATAAAGTGATAGCCTTCACGTTGAGGCAGTTGAAGCCTCACGGGAAGAATTATCCAACCCATGATTTGGAACTCGCAGCGGTGGTGTTCGCACTAAAGTTGTGGAGCCACTACCTTTATGGTGTACCGTGCGAGATCTATAAGGATCATAAGAGCTCAAAATATCTTTACACACAAAAGGATTTGAATCTTCGTCAACAGCACTGGCTTAAACTTCTTAGCAATTTTTACTTGATGATCAGATACACCCCTGGCGAGGGAAATATCGTAGCTGATGCACTGAGTCGAGTATTCATTAGAAGCCTGGCTATTGATGACAAGCTGTGTCAGGATATAGAAGCTTTGGGTATTACACCTTTAATCAGCTACAAAAATGGGGCTCAAATATCTCAGCTACGCCTCGAACCTGACTTATTAGAAAAAGTCAAGTCCGCTCAAAATGATGACCTATTCCTACAAAAGATGCAAGGTCTTATCTCAGCAGGAAAAGCAACCGACTTTACGGTAAGCACGGACGGGATGATCCGAGTGAAGGGGAGATTGTGCGTTCCAAACGATACAGTCCTCAGAAAAGAGATACTCACGGAAGCCTGTTATGCTAGTTATACTTCTCATCTGGCTAGCACAAAGATGTATCAAGATCTCCGTATGATATTTTGGTGGCACGACATGAAACAATATGTGGCGTTGTTCGTATCGTAATGCATTGGTTGTCAGAGGGTAAAGGCCGAGCACAAGAAGCCGGGCGGAGAGATGTAGAACCTCGCTATACCGGAGTAGAAATGGGAAAATATAACAATGGATTTTATTGTTGGTTTATCAAAGATGCAACGGAGGAATGATGTCGTCTGGGTTATCGTCGATCGACTCACCAAGTCAGCTCACTTTTTGCTTATGAAAAATACTTGGAGTGCCGACCGCTTGGCTCAGATCTACCTCAACGAAATAGTTTGGCTTCACGGCGTACCCATATCCATTGTCTCCGATAGAGATGGTCGATTCATATCGCATTTCTGGGAAAGCCTGCAGTCAGCAATGGGGATGAAGTTGAAGTTCAGCTCCAACTACCATCCACAGACAGATGGTCAAACAGAACATGTCAACCAAATTCTCGAAGATATGCTACGACTCTGCGCCTTGGACTTGAAGACAAGTTAGGATATGCATCTACCGTTAGCCGAATTTTTATACAACAATAGCTATCAAACCAGCATTCAGATGGCGCCGTATGAGGTATTGTGTGCGTAGAAGTACAGGTCCCCGATCTGTTGGGATGAAGTTGGCGAACGGTAAATTCTTAGCCCGAAGCTCGTGGAGCAAATCGTCCAAAAGATTCATTTGATACGGGAACGGCTAAAGATAGCTCAGAGTCTTCAGAAGAGCTACTCAGACAGGCATCGACGGCCTCTTGAGTTCTTAGAAGGTGATCGGGTATTTCTTAAAGTCTCGTCAAAGCAAGGAGTCACCAGATTTGGAGCAAAGGTAAATCTACGTCAAGGATTTGTCGGTCCATTCGAGATATTAAAGCGAGTCGCCTCAGTTGCATATCAGATTGCCCTACTACCGTCACTATCTGAAGTGCACGATGTCTTTCATGTTTCACAGCTTAGGAAATACGTGTATGACCTGAGTCATGTGGTGGATCTTGATCAACTGGATCTTAAGGCAGACTTGACTTATGTTGAACAACCTGTGCAAATTTTGGATCGTAAAGAGAAGCTGCTTCGAAGTTATTCGGTTTCTCTCGTGCGCGTGCATTGGCAAAATCATTCGGTCAAAGAATCCACTTGGGAGCTTGAATCTGAGATGAGGGAAAGGTTTCCTACATTGTTTCCTAGTGGTAGGTTCTATTCCTAAGTTTCGTGGACGAAACTTTCAATTAGATGGTTAGGATGTGGTGTCCCGTTCCCCCTATTCGGGGAGCGCGGCTAAGAAATACAAGTCGGTATCGTTCGATCAGGATAGATTGAAACATGAATCCATCCTCGTTATGGATTTGTTTTTTCGTAAACGATTTCCATATTCAGTGGACTATGCCCCCAGGATTGACTTAGCGGTAGAGTCAAAAGGGACCTCTCCGTTGCAAGTTTTCTTGCCTAGTTTTTGTTGTTGCTTTCGTGCTTTGAGTTAGTTTTCGAATTTGTTTACATTTTCTTGAACAGTTTCGATGAATTTTATTATTTTTGTTCGTTGAACTGTACTTTAATTTTGAGATTGGAAAGAGTGAAAGAGGTATTGATCAGCTGTTTGTGGCAATGCAGGTGAACCAGCAATAGGAGACGTGCGAGTGGAGTCCTAAAGCACCTCTTTCCTTTCCTTCCAACCAACTAGTGAGTGGCTTATATTCGACTCAGTTTACCCTTCTTCCAAGTCTTCACATATAGAAATCTTGTATTCTTGCTTGCCCCAATCAAACGATACCAAGTAATAACTAAAAGATGTCAAGCTAAAAAGGAATAGACTTGGATAACTTTATGCTTGTCAATCAACTTGTGAATGGTTACCTTATTGCATGCTAGTTCATTTAGAATGTTCATCATATGCATAAATTTCAAGTTAGAATGTATACTTCTTCCATATATATTATGCTATGTATAGAACTCATCCTACCATGCAATAAACTGAACAGGAAGACTATGCAAAAGTAGATCTTGCCCTATTACTGTCATGTGCCTGAATTTTCCTGAATTGCCTCAAATAGATAATATAGTAGACTACGTTAATCACGGACAACTTATGCACAAGGTCTTAGTTCCTACGGATGGTCGCTGGGGCACTGGCACCGATCCGGTCTGGATGGAACTCCTGAATAGTCGCCTATTTCGGATGGAATGACCTGTAACGCCCCTGTTCATTGTGTTACTTATTATTTCAATCATGTACTATGACCCATCCTTTATGGCATACGCCAGTGATCCCCTTGTATATTTAAACCTGTGCAAGCTAACTTGTGTCTTCGTGGCAGGGAAGGACATGGTAAGTATTGTGTTTGTGGTTCAGACGAGCAGGTAAAAGTCATCGAACGATGGCAAGTTCATTTTAGTAGTTTCTATACATACTGCTTGCTTGTAAAATGAACTAAGGCAAGATAGAAAGACCACAAATAATATGAATGCTTCATATAAACAATGTATTGATTGGTATAGTTAGATTAGCTCGACTTCACCAGTATATTTTGATGTACTGACCCTCGTTGAAATAGGTTCCCCGCACCAAGGAGATCCTGCGAGGAGCTGAAGTTACTACCCAATCCAGTCTAGCTGTCGGCACGTCCTGATCGTGCTCCTGATCGTGCCATCTTTTGAAACATTTTGAAGACCCAGGAGCTAGCATACTTAACTGATGCAGCTCAGAGAAAAAGCCCTTGTCCCGCCTGGAGGTCCCTTATTTTGAGTTTCAGTAAATGATGTAATATACAGGACAACTATCTCATTTTGTATCAATATTTTGTAAGCCCGTGCGGCAACCTTCTGACTCGTTCAAGAGTTTATAAATAAATGTTCATTATCAATAAAGAAAACTTTTCTATTTTTTAACTTTGTATTTTTATTATCTGCGTACTCTAAATATGTGCTCGCTATGCAAAATATTTTAGCCTTGTACAGTGCGCAACCTAGGCCCGCACGGCGTCACGCCTGGGGGACGACTATCGATTACACATAATCGGGGCGTGACATCTACTATCCTCCGATATTTGGTATTCTCGTTCTAATTCGACCATTTTACCACCAATCCTTTCCTCTCGTAGTTCGTCCTTTAGTTTCACCTCAATTCGTACCCTTTAAATCAGGTTATTTTATTATACAGTTCTTATTACTTCAATATTTTATCATGTTTCATCAGATATGTTCAAATCTCAATTCTGTGTTTTGGTTGAAATATTGTTTCCTTTATCCCCTTGTACACTTTTATTATTCTCATTACCATCTATATTTTCTTCAACATAAATTTATTTTTCTCAATTGTATATGCATATACTAAAAATCTATCACAACTTTTGTACCAAATTCCCGTTTGATCAAAACTTTCTTAGTTATCCTTCTATTTTCCTCAGCCTGTAACTACCGAAACACAAGATTCGCCATGAGCATAGTTACCATAAAAATTTAAAACTACCATATCTTTATTATTCCTCGTCACCTAAATTTACTAGTAACCAGATTCTCAAGACCAATCAAGTCCCTTGACTATCTCACTAGTCCTCAAAACCACTTAAAAATTTATACCCCTCTCTAATGATCAACATTTTCTTTCTTCAATCACAAATTCTTATCTTATCTTCTTCATTGCTTCAAAACTTAGATTCACTCTATCAATTCTTTAATTTTTAACCTTGATGTTTTCGATTTTGAATATTATTTCTTCCGATATAATCACTCTTGTAATCTTGTCCAATTTCTCTTCAGAGTCCTAACCCTCAAATACTTCTGACCAGTGGAAGCCCTATTATCACTGTTCCTGCACATAGTTCCAGGATTAAATCCTGCTTTATTATCTTCCATACCCATTCACGATCTCCACTTGTCATAGACTTGCATTCTCTACCAAAAGTTCTACCTATGAACTACTCCTCAAATATACTAATAAGAATAACACTACTAGGATAGACAATAGTATAGTCAAACTGGTATGGTTAACATTATAATGAACCTGGTACAAATCAATATAAGGATGAAGTTACAGAAAGATAAAATATATGATGGAGAACTGCTCGATCATCCTCAAAAGTAATTGTTCCTCAAGGGACATCCATATTGTCTTATTTAAATCTTGTGATCACTTATCAGATTCTGTTATCCATCATCAACTCTAAGATAATAAAAATATTCCCTATTCCACAACTTGTGTGTTTAACTATCTTATAATTTTCAAGTCAAAAATTTACCTCCTCTATATGCAAGTTCAATCTCCTTCATTTAAATCTTGAATTATTCTTTGAACTCCTTAAGTTTTCTAGACTCTCAATGTTTAATGTTTCTACCAATTTCTTATTTTTTTCACCAATATTGTTTGTCATTACATTAATTCTATACCTCAAAATATTTATAACCTTCCAATCTTCATTTACCAACTTCCCTTATGCGAATTTGGAAAACTCCTCAATTTTAATTTATTAACGATCATCATTCCAGATTTAAATTATTCCCCAGGCGTCAAGATTCCATGATTCACTCATTTATTAATCTCTAATTTTCATTATGTAACTCTATTTTAACATCTTAATAACTTCTGATTCATCAAATCAAAGTTTTAATTTATGAAATTATTCCCAATACTTCTTCCATCTTTAAGAATATCAACTCAGATCTCGAAAGTATTTAAAATATATTATCTACATACTTATCTGAGTTTATACCCTCGAAGAGTCATTTTTGTTAGGAGACTGATAATCTTCAAACTCACTCTCACATTTCTATTCCCTTGACCTGCCACCCTTCGCAATTCACATAATACCATCAATTTCAAAGTCCTCCTTTGTTTGTTTTAGTGATCCACAACACCATAGTATAAATATTTAAACTATCTTGCACATAACCAATTTTAATTCCTTATTTTGCCGCATTTTCTAAAATTTTATGTTCAGTATTTATCTATTTGCCCTTATAGGTTATATCCTTAAAGTATTTGAAGTTTTAAAACTCATTCATCATTCCTTCCAATTCATTTTTTTGTCCTCTCCTAGATCATATTCAATTTCTATAACATCATTCCAAGCCTGATTATGCAACTCCTATCTATGTCTCTGATTTTATATGTTATATTTCTATTCTTTGATTTTTGCTACCATTCTCTAGTCACTATATATTATGAGTATCATACTCTCATCATCAACTCATTCTCAAGAGTATCATAATATAGTCACTTATTCATCGATATGTCTACGATATTATCCAAAGATATGTCAAAATTCTAAATTAAACACTTTCCTCAATCCAGTATTGGATGACTAGGGTTCTCCCTTCGTTGTTCAACCCGAACATAATCCCTTATTTTATACTCGTTAGATCCATAATAGAGGCACTGTATCCTCGGAGACTCTTACCCTGTAACCTTCTTACTTGTATCCCCTTTTGCCATATTAAAAGTCATCATTTCTGAGGATACAGATGAGTAGATAAGGAGTTTCAAAAGGAATAAGAATTTAAATGTTACAAGAATGAACAAATATTCAAGGATCAAATGAGTATGGAAGTTTCCTAAATGTGATTAAGTATTCTTTCATCATAGCAATCCTAGATCCTATCACAGGATCACAGTAATACAACTAAGTCGTTGCACGACAATGATATCACACTAATTGTGAAGCCAGATCTACATGGGCCACCATAAAAATGTGTCATGATCCGCACCCGGTGTGAGGGCATGAGTACGTGGGTACGTCCAGCCTACGTCGCAGCATCAGCGTTAGATAGATATCTAGGTCAAGAATAGTAACCATCCATCTCCCACAATAATATAAACTAAACCTGTCAATGACCTCTCAACTCCATAAGGAGGACAAGATGATAACAAGGTATAATACCAATACTAATCACAATAATCTATAAGGAAGAAGATGGCACGATAAGATATAAAGCAACTGAAGTCACAAAGTCACAACACTATAATGGCTACAAAATATCTCCAAGTCTAAGAGTCTAACAATAACAATATAAAGTCTAGGAGTAATAGCAATATATCTCAAAGTCTAGATGCTGGAGACAAATCTAGTACAACTCCATAATATAATACTATGCTAAGTAAAGACTCAGTCTCTCAGAACACTGCAAGGATAGAACTCATGTCCAGCTAATCAGTCTCCACTATGGCACCCTCGGCTCCTGTAAAAAATGTTATCCAATCAGGATTGGAGCGAAGCACATAAACTAACAGCAGTTCCAATTAAATTGATAAAGACTATAAAATAGTGAGTAATGAATATACAAGATGAAATAGTAATACAAAAATATAAGGAATCTGGTACAACAGATAATCATATCTCAAGAAAATAATGAGCGATGAATAAGTAGGTGAATATCAGTCTCATCAAGTACAATCTGGAATAAAAGAATAGAAATAACTAGCTTTGTTTAAAATATTAGTTTGTTATGTGATTGGCTTGGTTACAAGATCAGGCTCTACCATATATGATTGGCTATGCGCAAGTACAGATAAGGGATCAGGCAATCATGTATGATTGATTATGCACAAGTACAGATAAGAAGATCAGGTCAATCATATATGGGAAGATATGCACAAGTCATAAGATCAGGCTACACCCTGCGTGTGGTGAGGGTGAGATATGCACAAGTGGGGTATGATCACATAACTTGCTAATACTTCCCCCGTCCCCCGACTAGTATAGTGGATCCAACCATGGCACGTTATGACACAGGATTCATAGAGCAGGGGGGTAATCCGCTCATGAATTGGTGGCTATACATATACTGGAATCACAGGGCATGTACAGGGTCCTCAAGGAAATAATATCTGATAACGGGATCCAGGATATACTAATCCGTGTATCATCATGTCAGGAATCAAGTATAACACTATAAAGCTGAAATCATAGTAATCATCAAAATAATAGAAACTGTCAGAGAATGTACTCGCCTGGTATACGGTGCAAAAAACAGTAAAAAGTGCTCAACTGGAGTCCAAGAGTCCTAAATATGGAATATTAAACTTAAAGATTGATTTAAAGTGATAAACATATATAACAAACTAATGGGGATGTTTCTAGGTCACTTATAGGTCCAAACTAGTTAATACTAGTCCATACTAGGTTAACTAAATTAATACCTTGCTACACTAAGTTTTCTAGTCTATATTAGCTAATACTATGTTTTCTCTAGGTTTCTAGGTCAATACTAGTTAGTGCATATCATATATTATATACATATATACTTATACTATATTACCTACTAATACCTTGGCCTGAAATCTTTTACTTTGCCATTACCTAATCTAATATCTAATACCTTGGTATTACCTATGATACCTTGGCTATACTCAATACTTCACATTAATAACTAACTAACACTTGACCCAAATCCAGTACTTTGATTCTAATTCGTAATTTAGCTTTACCTCATAACCCTTGGTATCCTAGTACCTACACTCCAACTTAATATTAATTCCTATTATTAAATACCTAGGATACTAACTTGACATCCAAAACCGATACTAAATTAATACCCTTCCTTAATACCCATGCTGCTATAATTCTCCACAGTCCCCTCTAGGATATCCTGTGCAGTACACATATACCTATATTTATATATCAATCATTGATACTCCAATATCTTAGCACACACCCTATACTACCTATTAACCCTCATGTACTGGACACTGAGATACCTACACTCTGACTTAGTACTCAACTCTAACACTCAAAATCCCTACTTACATACACTTGATACACACATAAAATACTCAAACTCCCTCACTCACTTCACTAACATGTACACCAATATGTGCATAACATTAAACCCACAGTGAAACATTGTCGCTAGTTGTGCAGCCTGCAAAGACTCCTTAGTGTAGTATAAAAACTGTAATAAATTGTTGTGGTTGGTTCTGATCTAAACTCACCCATAACTTGACTACAGATTCCCGACTATTTGTAGCATAACAGAGCCTTCATTTTTGTTGTGAATGAACAACAACAACAAGCACCAACTCCCCACACTGATATCAGACCTGGCACACAGGCACTTCTCCAACTTACTGCTCTGCAGGTCTACAGAATGCTTGCATTGATGTAGCACATGGGTGTAGTGCACCCTTGCACTTGAGATGAACCCTCAATTCTTCCCCTTACTGCTTATAGGCTGATACCCTCACTGGACTCACCTACAACTAGTACCCAATCCCCTTCATAACCTCTATTATTGCTTCTTATTCCTACTTCAACTACAAAGGCAATATTATTTCCAGGATACTCCCCTCTAACTCTCTCACTGTAAACCCCCTCGATTTATTCTATATATAGTCAGGTTGGATTTGGAAAATTTTAGTTTTAGCAGCAGATGTTGAGGTTTAGAGTGGAGTTAAGTTTGTCTGGTATTTTTTAATTCATTTAATTAAAACCCTTGACGCGCCCTATCATTGCTAAATTATTCGGAGCCCAATATCAGCCCATAAATTCCATCGGACTATTGTACTTCTGACATGACTCGCCAAATTAGGCACTGGACTTTTCGTCACTTAAAATAAGTTTTCGTTGTGCTCTAAATTAATTGCACAATTTCCCGAAAATCGTAACCCATATTTAATTCCGTGTCGGACACCTGTGTCGTTACCCTCAATTTTGAGATACCAACTTAACCCGTTGAGCCGGACCAACTAAAGGGTCCAAGACCGACTCCAAGCCCCCACCATTTTTGACCTTTGCGTCATTTTCGGATTTTGATCCCAAGTGTCCCCATTTAATTTAAAAGCGCGGGATACTTTAATTCTATTTAAATCGAGGATACCAATTTCTTTTAATCCAATTTTAATCCTTAATTAATCCCATTGGCTATTAAATTAAACCCGTGCCAAACCCCCAACACCCCCTCGCCATGCAAATTATCACCCGTAATTTTCTCTATAATTTTTGCGTCATTTTATGTGTTCGTGCAATTTCTCGAATTTAAGGGGCTAAGTTGCAATTTAGTAATTTTAGGTGCCCTCACCCCATTGGCCAAAACCAAATGGAGAGGTCACAAAATTTGGTCCAAATTACACTCATCCATTCACCACTCATGAAGAAATTATTTTTCTTCATGACATATCTAGACCCTCCATTTTGAATAGGAGCATCTCCACCCTCCATCCATTCACCACTCCCTATAAAACATCACATCACCCCACCCTCACAAACTCCAACCGGCCCTAATCCCTAGGTGTGGAAAACCCTCCTCTCCCTCTCTCTCCTCACTCCCCCATTTAATTCCCCATGAAAAGAACCCCTTCCTCCATTCTTCTCCTTCTTCTTCCTGTATTTCTTCTCCCTCCTTCTCACTAAGGACCCGACCGGCCGACTCCGGCCCGACTCCGGCGGAGCGCCGACTGCAACCCGCTCCGGCTACAGCCCTGTCGACCGGCTGAGAGCTCCACGACCCGTCGACCGGCAGAGAGCTCCATGACCCGTCGACCGACGCAGTCCACGACCTGACCGGCTGAGAGCTTCTGACCGTCCGGCCCGACTTCGACCGACCGCTGTTTTCCCGACCACCCGCAGCACCGTGCATCATCCCCGCCGCCGCTGTGCATCTTCAGCAAGCAGCTTCACTGTGCAGAACCACCACTGCACATCCCCGCTCCGGTCCAGCCCACGGCTGTGCAGCCTCCGGCCAGTCCACCCTGCTCAGCCGACCGAGCAGCCTCACAGCTGTGTTCTCTCTCCGAACAGCGGCAGTCTCCCCCGCGGCTGTCCCTGACTCCGGCCGTGCGTCTACTCCGACCGGCCAACCACCCTGTCCAGCTTCTCTACCACCACCATCACCACCCTACTCTGGCCACCGTCTCCGACCAGCAAGTCTCGTCGAGGTATCGACTCTCCCCCCTCTCTATGGATATATATATTAATGTGTTATGGTTGTTAGGGTTAGTATTATACATGGGTTGTGAGCATAGATAGAGTCATGTTGGTACATGATGTGGTTTGTGGATGAGAATGGGATAAGAACAGGAGAAATAAGTTTTTGATGTGTTGTTAGGGTTTATATTGTATAGTGTAGTATAGTACTTGAACATTGTTGATTAAGTCGAAGGATAATAATAATGACTTGAGGTTAAGGTTAATGGAACTTGGGGTTTTAATCGTCATTAGTATATTAATATAGAGTTGAATGAGAGACATTGAGCTTAAGGGTTAAACATATTTATGGATGTGCATGATAATCTGTAGGGATGAGTGGTGTTTGTGGGTGAAATGATCCTGAGGGTTGAGGAAGACCAAATATTTAATAAGTAAATACAGTCAGGGAGTGAGCACACCTGATACTGAACCACGTGATGAATATGGTCAGAATGATGATTTGTCGAGGAGAGTGTACAGAGGACTAGTTGATGGACTATCGTACCGATAGTCAACTGTGGTCAACCCCCTAGTGTCTTGTCCCTGTGAGTCGTAGATGAGTTTGAGTTTAGTTGTAGATGCGTATCGCATCCCTGCTTGACGTAGAATAGACTATTGATTCTGGTTTGTATCTCATCTCTAGGTACTGCGGGACCTGAGGACTTGGACGCGGTACCAAATCCCCATCATCAGCAGCCGCACGTAGGCAAGTGTACCTTGCCATCCTGTATTTCAGTTTACAGATATTTATTGTTTCGTTATGTACATTGTGCACGTATTTATGTTGACGTTCGATACCTCGCGTCCGGATCACAACCGGGTGCTGACGTTCGTCGTAATATCTTAGAATAATTATTAGATGCTTTATAGTACCTCGATGCACGTACCTGAGTACATCGACACCCCAGGACACACTCATACACTGTGATCATGCCAGATTCTTGTATCCTGATACTGACATCATGACCAGAGACTGGGACGACCTTAGGGTCGCGTCTGTTGAGTTACTTCCGTAAGTCGAGACTGTTAAATAGAGGTTCAGGTTCAGCGCACCATCGTTGACCGCTTGGGAAGGGGAAGACAGTTACTAGACATTTGGGCTCCTATGCACGCACTTATATATGTATATGTAGTGATCATGTATTCTAGAGTAGTGTATCACCCGTGTGTCTCTGTGCTCGGAGCTACGGTATGCCCCGTGTGTCTCTGTGTTCGGAGCTACGGTTTTATTTTGGACAGCCCACGCGTCGAACATTGTCTTTAAACTGTGTCACACTAGTTGGTTATGATAGAGCACCCTGTCGTGCACTTATACTTTCTGTTTACTTGGCTTGCTGTATTTTTGTACCTTGTTACGTCCCTCTGAGGACCTGGTTCCCTGCCAGTTTTGCAGCATAGATGATTACGGAGCATTTGGAGTTGTTGTTGGAGTTGCAAGTCTCGCGGGCATGGTACCAGGTACTCACATCATATCTACCGGCATTATGGTTATTTTACATTGATTATTCATCTGCTGTTGTAGCCTAGTTTTTATAGACTCATACTTCTTCTCGAGTCTATTCGAGTTAGTGTGTTATTGGGCGGCCGACCTTAGCACATATAAATCTTTCTTGTATACTGATGTACATTATGGATTGAGACATAGAGGTTTACATTTATGGAATATCTAGATAGTTGATGAGAACATAAAATATCATATTTTTATTCCTTAATATATACTCCTTTATGCCCATTTAATGTCTAAAGATACTCATTACTTTTATATTTTGATCTAGGATGCAATTGGAGTCACTAAAAGCAAAATGGAGCTAATTATAAATTCTGGACAGTTCTGACACCTTGTAGAAAAATGGTCATAACTTGCTCATCCGAAGTCCAATTCTGGACAGTTCTGACACCTTGTAGAATAAGTAAATTTTTTTTCAACTTAGAATTAATTAGTCTAGTTATTTTTATTGAAAATGGTAGTATCTAAATTGGTAGACAAAAGCCACTGAGGATTTGAGCCTTTAGACTGACACATCAGTCTAATTATTCTTTCATGAGAGATATTCTTCCACTGATTTGTTTCTCTGGAACTTGCTTTGATTCTCTTCGAGGTCACATTGACACATGCATGCATGAACATGATTAAGGCCATCTTTGTTATGAATTACATAAGCCAAATAGCCCACCTTGTAATTAATTTTTTTTTGTTGAACCCCTTTGAGCTTTATTGCCTTTTTCTTTGTATACCCACATTACAAGCTTTCAACCAATAATATTTATACCTTTACCCAAGTCGCAAAGCTAGTGGAGCATTATTGATCATTATGATATGTATGGGTGTACGAAAAAATAAGAGTGGGGGTGTCTAAATTTGTTGTTTGGTTATAACCCACAAAATGGAACATATTTTCATCCTCAAATTTACTATGTTCCATTATTGTTATAAAAAAAATGAAAAAAATGAAAAAAAAAAAAGAAAGAAAAAAAGAAAAAAAAAGAAAAAAAAATAAGGGTGGAAGTTGTTTTACATTGTTTAAATGCTTTAAAAGCCAAATTGAAGATGTTGCAAAATGGAGTGATTGATTTTACATGTTTTATATTGAGGTTGAGTTAATTCAATTTTGCTCCACTAGTTTTGATGGCTTTTGAGCTACACTCCCAAATATATCTCACCTTAATCCTAAGCCACGTTACAACCCATGAAAAGTCCTTATGATTTATGTTATGCATGTGATCCCAGTGGTGGAGAATGAGAAGATATGCAATCTTATGGTAGATCATTTCTTTTGGAATGAATTTGAGTGAAATATATACCTTTAAACACATGAGAGTTGAGTATTTATTCCGTGAGGGTCTACCTATTTAGTTTAGTCCATTTTTCAAGTAAAAATATCTACTAAGTAATTAGAAGTTGTTTAAAAATATATGTTCATGATATGTTATGAGTTTTGAAGAGCTTGGTTATTTTTTTATTTATGATATTACAACCTTGATTTCTTTTTGGAAAAATAAATTAGAGTTTCGCCCGAGGACGAGCAAAGGTTAAGTGTGGAAGTATTTGATGAGAACATAAAATATCATATTTTTATTCCTTAATATATACTCCTTTATGCTCATTTAATGTCTAAAGATACTCATTACTTTTATATTTTGATCTAGGATGCAATTGGAGTCACTAAAAGCAAAATGGAGCTAATTATCAATTCTGGACAGTTCTGACACTTTGTAGAAAAATGCTCATAACTTGCTCATCCGAAGTCCAATTGAGCTGATCCAAATTGATTCGGAAAGCTAAGTGATAGAGGCACAATTTTTCTGTTTTGATTTTTCCGAGATTCTGGCTACATCATGGACCAAATCATGTTTTAAGTTGAGTCAACTATGCTGTGCACAAAAAGTGGAGTTGAAATAACCATTTTCTAACTTTTTCAAAGATTTTATTTTATTGTTTGGGTTGTTGTAACTATTAGAGGATTTGTGGGAAGATATTGTGATCTTCAAACACTAATTTAGAGTCTATAAAAGGGATAGAGATCAGGAAGAAATGGAGAACAACACACAACTCTTCTTCCTCTTCTCCAATATTCTTTTCAAGTTTTCTTGAACATGCGGAGCTAAAAGTCTTGTTGGTCGAAGGAAACGGAAGCCTCGGAATGAATAAAAATTTGTGAGATCTAATTTGTGTTTATATTTTTTATTTGTGCTTTGAGTATCGAATGTTTTCTTATGCATATTTTTATGATTATCTTGTTTAATGACTAGGATGCATACTAGTTTATTATTCCTGACAATCTAATGCTAAATTAGATATCGAATCCGTAATTGTTCAATCCCTCTAATTTGTGAAGCAACCAAGATTTAATGAACTACTTTGTTTTATTAGATTTTAGGAGGAAAACTTTTGACAAAATTAAATGCAACCGCTTGTGCTTGTGCTTGTGTTGTTTTGCTTCATCGATCTCATCGAGTTTAATATGCTACTAGATTAAACCTTTAGCGCTTGTCTGGGGTTGTTTAGTAGTTAAGGTTAATTAGATCGCTTATTTTTAATTAATTGTGGCTGAAGGAGATAGGAAAATAATTCCAACGGTGAATATTCAAAGTATGAATTAATATATACTTGCATCGATGATCAATTTTAAGATTCCAATGGTGGATGTTGACTGAGACCAACATTTATTTCTTTGATTGTTTTAATACTTTAATTGTTTTTAGCTCTTTTTAATTTGCTTTGATCCAAAAATCTCCCCCCATCTTATTTCACATAGCATAAAGATCAAACTAATTACTCTTCGTGGGAACGATCCTTACTCTCACTACTACATATTATTTCAAGAGTAAAGGTTTAATTTTTGGGTGCCTACGATAGCACGCCAAATTTTGGCGCCGTTGTCGGGGAGTAATTTTAGTTAATTTTTGTTCTTTTTGTGATCTTTATTTCGTTCTTGTGATCAAATAATTTTCTGTCTATTAGCAAAAAAAAAAAAAAAAAATCGGTAACAGGAAATGGCGGCCAATTCTCAAATATTTGGCACTTGGCTAGATCTTCCATCTAGGCATGCTGATGAGGTAAATATTTCTTCCCTAGAACAACAAATTTCTTGTTTAACTTCTCTTGTTCGTCAGATGGTTGAAGGTAACATGAAAACAACAAAGGCTTGTGGGATTTGTCTAGTATCAGAGCATCCAACCGATATGTGCCCAACTCTTCAAGAGGAGTCCAATGAATAAGTGAATGCTGAATGTGGTTTTCCTGGACTACCAGAAATGAAGTATGATCTCTCTTCAGACACGTACAACCTAGGATGGAGAGATTATTCCAATTTTACCTATGGGAGTCCAGAATTGAATCAACCCGCAACTCAAAATTGTCCAAGTTACCAGCAATACAAGCAACAATACCTACAACCAAGCCAAATTTCTAATTCTGGTATACCTTTAGAAGATATTGTTAAGTCTATTTCCATTAATAACTTACAATTTCAACAGGAGACGAGGGTCAGTATCGAAAGTTTGAACAAACAAATGAGCCAAATGACAACTGCAATTAATAAGCTAGAGGCACAAAGCTTAGAGAAATTACCATCTCAAACGATAGAAAATCCAAAAGAAACTCCATGTTCTATCATTTTGAGAAGTGGTAAAGAGGTTGACATTCCAGAAAAAGAAGCACGTGCATCGTCAAAAGAAGACGAAGATAAAAATATCGTTGCTAACACGAACATTTCTAATGACGATGTAGTACCTAATGCAAAAAAAGTTTTTAAACTTGATAGAAAAGATAGAGTAAAAGTTGCCATCAGTGAGAATTTTGAGAAAGAACATGAGTTAGCTTTGAGTACTAACTTACAAAAAACTGTTGCAGTGTTGAACGATCTTCCAAAAAGACAACAGTCAGGTAACATTCCATATATTTCGTTACCAATTTATAACAAAAGACCTTTACCTTCTGTTTTGCAGGGCTGCATTCTAGACTTGAAACCCCTGCCTAGTTATATCAAGTGTGCATAGAGTCGAGCCAACGACAATATTAAACAAAGGCGCTGCTTGGGAGGCAACCCAAGAAAAGTTTTTTTTATTCTCGTATTTTATTTTTTGGTTATTTTGTCTTTTCTTTGCATTTAATCATACATTGGGGACAATGTCTGTTTTAAGTGTGGGGGAGGATATTTAATTTTCTTTAAGCAGTTTGAGTTTGTGTTTTCCTAAAAAAAAAAAAAGTTTTTTTTTAAATAAAAGAATTTTGTTTTTGTGGTTTTTAATAATTTTTGGTTGTGTATGTCATGAGTAAGATTCAACTAAAATTTGAAAAATTCATAACATGATTGAATAAGTAATTTTTTTTCAACTTAGAATTAATTAGTCTAGTTATTTTTATTGAAAATGGTAGTATCTAAATTGGTAGACAAAAGCCACTGAGGATTTGAGCCTTTAGACTGACACATCAGTCTAATTATTCTTTCATGAGAGATATTCTTCCACTGATTTGTTTCTCTGGAACTTGCTTTGATTCTCTTCGAGGTCACATTGACACATGCATGCATGAACATGATTAAGGCCATCTTTGTTATGCGTTACATAAGCCAAATAGCCCACCTTGTAATTAATTTTCTTTTTGTTGAACCCCTTTGAGCTTTATTGCCTTTTTCTTGGTGTACCCACATTACAAGCTTTCAACCAATAATATTTATACCTTTACCCAAGTCGCAAAGCTAGTGGAGCATTGTTGATCATTATGATATGTATGGGTGTACGAAAAAATAAGAGTGGGGGTGTCTAAATTTGTGGTTTGGTTACAACCCACAAAATGGAACATATTTTCATCCTCAAATTTCCTAAGTTCCATTATTGTTATAAAAAAATTAAAAAAAAATAAAAAATAAAGAAAATAAAGAAAAAATAAAGAAAAAATAAAAAAAAAATAAGGGTGGAACTTGTTTTACATTGTTTAAATGCTTTAAAAGCCAAATTGAAGATGTTGCAAAATGGAGTGATTGATTTTACATGTTTTATATTGAGGTTGAGTTAATTCAATTTTGCTCCACTAGTTTTGATGGATTTTGAGCTACACTCCCAAATATATCTCACCTTAATCCTAAGCCACGTTACAACCCATAAAAAGTCCTTATGATTTATGTTATGCATGTGATCCCAGTGGTGGAGAATGAGAAGATATGCAATCTTATGGTAGATCATTTCTTTTGGAATGAATTTGAGTGAAATATATACCTTTAAACACATGAGAGTTGAGTATTCATTCCGTGACGGTCTACCTATTTAGTTTAGTCCATTTTTCAAGTAAAAATATCTAGTAAGTAATTAGAAGTTGTTTAAAAATATATGTTCATGGTATGTTATCAGTTTTGAAGAGCTTGGTTATTTTTTTATTTATGATATTGCAACCTTGATTTCTTTTTGGAAAAATAAATTAGAGTTTCGTCCGAGGACGAGCAAAGGTTAAGTGTGGGAGTATTTGATGAGAACATAAAATATCATATTTTTATTCCTTAATATATACTCCTTTATGCTCATTTAATGTCTAAAGATACTCATTACTTTTATATTTTGATCTAGGATGCAATTGGAGTCACTAAAAGCAAAATAGAGCTAATTATCAATTCTGGACAGTTCTGACACCTTGTAAAAAATGCTCATAACTTGCTCATCCGAAGTCCAATTGAGCTGATCCAAATTTATTCGGAAAGCTAAGTGATAGAGGCACAATTTTGCTGTTTTGATTGTCCCGAGATTCTGGCTACATCATGGACCAAATTACGCTTTAAGTTGAGTCAACTATGTTGTGCACAAAAAGTGGAGTTGAAATAACCATTTTCCAACTTTTTTAAAGATTTTATTTTATTGTTTGGGTTGTTGTAACTATTAGAGGATTTGTGGAAAGATATTGTGATCTTCAAACACTAATTTAGAGTCTATAAAAGGGATAGAGATCAGGAGGAAATGGAGAACAACACACAACTCTTCTTCCTCTTCTCCAATATTCTTTTCAAGTTTTCTTGAACATGCGGAGCTAAAAGTCTTGTTGGTCGAAGGAAACGGAAGCCTCGGAATGAATAAAAACTTGTGAGATCTAATTTGTGTTTATATTTTTTATTTGTGCTTTGAGTATCGAATGTTTTCTTATGCATATTTTTATGATTATCTTGTTTAATGACTAGGATGCTTACTAGTTTATTATTCCTGACAATCTAATGCTAAATTAGATATCGAATCCGTAATTGTTCGATCCGTCTAATTTGTGAAGCAACCAAGATTTAATGAACTGCTTTGTTTTATTAGATCTTAGGAGGAAAACTTTTGACAAAATTAAATGCAACCGCTTGTGCTTGTGTTGTTTGGCTTCATCGATCTCATCGAGTTTAATACGCTACTAGATTAAACCTTTAGCGCTTGTCTGGGGTTGTTTAATAGTTAAGGTTAATTAGATCGCTTGTTTTTAATTAATTGTGGCTGAAGGAGATAGGAAAATAATTCCAACGATGAATATTCATAGTATGAATTAATATATACTTGCATCGATGATCAATTTTAAGATTCCAATGGTGGATGTTGACTGAGTCCAACATTTATTTCTTTGATTGTTTTAATACTTTAAATGTTTTTAGCTCTTTTTAATTTGCTTTGATCCAAAAATCTCCCCCCATATTATTTCACATAGCATAAAGATCAAACTAATTACTCTTCGTGGGAACGATCCTTACTCTCACTACTACATATTATTTCAAGAGTAAAGGTTTTATTTTTGGGTGCCTACGACAGCACGCCAATAGTGCCCTTTATATTACAGCTTATACGTATTCGAGTCAGACTAGAGTCTGGTCGAATACGTAGCTGACGTGTCACGTATTCTTGGTCCTACGTATTTTGGGACTGGGGCGTGACACTCACTGACTGACATCCTATTGCTCCTAATCATACATAGTCACAATACCACTCTCTCCTTAAGCCTTGAATTTTAGTCCACCTTAGCCTTCACTTCCACTGCTACTTGGTAACTGCAGTGCACTACGGGCAGTCGTGTGCTTTGCACCAACTATCACCCGAGCACACAAGCACAGCTACCACTTCCTTGATACACAAACAACCCTCTATAGTAATACTTCTAATATCTCTAATGCTCTAACATACAGAACACAACACTCAACATACTCCAACCAAAAACAATCTAAAGCTCTCAATATAATACCACATGCATTCCATCATACACCTAGTGGGCACCAAGCTAAGATACACATCAACACTATGATACTTCCATATAAAATACTCTAAATTACCACCAAATCATCATGAATATAAATAATATAGAAAATATAACTTGAATTAAATAAAATAGAGTAATACAAATAAATTTATAAAAATATGACACAATAGAACACAAATACAAAGGAATTATCAATCCTACACCACCGTATCATAGTGTATCATGATACGGACTCCCCGTATCCATTTGTGGACACGTATACCCTCTCAAACCATAAATCACACCTAAAATAACCTATAAGAGATTTTTACAAATACCTAGTGGTCAAAATTTAGATTTCTCCTAATTTGGCTACAAAAGTCAATGCAACTTTTATCATAGGCCTCCTATGAACCTAGTTTTTCTTCCTATGGGTAGACTTTAGAAAAATGGGAAGATCCCTATAGGTTTATTACTCTATTTAGAATGGAAATAATTAGAAAATTAGGGATTTTATCTATTGGAAGATGGATTTCTAATATAATACACCAAGAGGACACAAGAATATGGATGGACACCTCCTTCTAGCAAGCTCCACACCAAAGCTTTCTTTTGCTCCTCCAAGCTTCTTAGAATGGATTTAGAATAAAGAAATAATGGTGGATTTGGTTGGGAAAGAATTTAGAATGAAGTAGATCTGGGGAAAAATGGAGGTAAACTAATTTGGAATAAAAATAGGTTAGAATGAAGAGGAGATGACTCTCCCTACCTAGAAATATGGCCGACCAGCTCCCTCAACCCTAATGCAATACAAAATGCACTATATGCCCCTCACAATAAGTCATGAAGGTTTAAGTAATAAAGGAGTTTAATTAATGGAAGGTTCTAAAATAAAAAAGGGGATTATTAATCCATTCTCTCTAATTAATGAGTCATCCAAAACTAATAAATTGGATGCACTAATTGGGTCATGTCAAGTCTAGTTGTGTTCACTTAGGTTCACTAACAATTAGTCTAACTAATGGCTAGCCTACTAACCATTCAACTATATATATATATATATATATATATATATATATATATATATATAATACAAATATTATGAAATATTAATATAACCATACTAATTAATATGAAATAATAAAAATATCTCTCTCCAAAAAGTGGCAGTTACACTTGTGCACAAGTGGTCCGTGACCATACAACATCCCAATACTAGGTTAACATACAAGCATTCAAGACATCAAAATGAGCATAACGACTTAGCACATTGCGAAGGCATAGTCTATTTGTTCAAGCGATCACATTGATAAATATGTACTACACATTGAAACAGTTTTAGATAAATAAATTCTAGCTACAATTGAAGCATAAGATTGACATATGCATAGTGGACAAGCACGCAACGATAAGATTATATAGTAAAGTGGTGTGCCGAGCATAAGTGTTCCAAATTTATTTCTTATTATCTTGACTCGGTTATTATTAATATGGTATTATTGATAGGATCGCACAAACGAGTCAGATTGTTAAGAGTGAAGACTTGGAAGAAGGGAGCTAATTGAAAGTAAGGCCACTCATAATTTGGTGAATCATGGAAAAAAAAAGGGGAGATCTTCAAGACTCAACTTGCGCATCGCTTACACGATCATCTGCACGCACCAATAGATGATCAATATCTCCTGTCTCAGTCTCCCAGAGTTCGATACAAAATACGAAGTTCAAGGAATGAAGACAATGAAATCCATAAAAATCGTTCAAGAAAACGCAAGTCACAAAACCAACAAGAAAGCAACCAAGCGGCATCGAAAACAAGCAAAAAAACCAGCGTAATGGAAAGGCCCCTCGCGACTCTGCCGTCGAGTCATTCCTCGAGGCACGATCTACTGAATTTGAGAATTAATTCCGAAGAAACCAATCCATAACGAAAAAAGGATCTTGATTCAATCTGTCTCGATTGAACGATACGAAGTATTTTTTAGCCGCGCTCCCCGAATGGAGGAATGGGGAACTATATCTTAACTAACTAATAAAAAGTTGTCCCTGAAACTTAGGAAAGGAACCTACCCCTAAGAAAATAATGAGGGAAACTTTTCTTTCACGTCTGATTCGAGTTTCCAGGTCGACTCCTCGAATGTGTGGTTCCGCCAAAGTACGCGTACGAGCGGGACTGAACAATTTTGGAGCTGCTTATCCTTAAGATCGATAATCTGCATAGGTTCTACTATATAGGACAAGTCTTCTTGCAAACCCAATTGACCAAAATCTCCTACGTGACTCGGATCATGCACGTACTTTCGCTGCTGTGACACATAAAAGACATCATGCACATCTGATAGGCTCAGCGGTAGGATAATTTGATATGTAACTGGGGCGACTCGCCTGAGAATCTCAAATGGACCAACAAATCTAGGACTTAGCTTTCCCTTTACTCCAAATCTCGTAACTCCACGCATCGGCGTGAGCTTGTGAAATATGTGATCACCAGCTATAAATTCAAGGGGTCATCTGTGGATATCCGTATAACTCTTCTGTCTATTTTGTGCCACCTTTAATCGCTCTCGGATCAGCCGAACCTTCTGAACGGTCCGTGCTACTAGATCCGGGCTGAGGATTTATCGTTCGCCAACTTTATCCCAACAGATAGGCGATCTGCACTTCCGCCCATACAAAGCCATCTGAATGCTGGATTGGTAACTATTATTGTACGTAAATGCTGCCAACGGTAGATGGACGTCCTAACTTGACTTCGAGTTGATCGAACAGAGGCGTAGCATATCTTTAAGGATCTGGTTCACCCGCTACGTTTGGCCATCGGTCTGAGGATGGTACGCTGAACTGAACTTCAACTTGGTCACCATAGCTGACTGAAGGCTTTCCCAGAAACATGATAAGAATCATCTGTCCTGGTCTAAAATAATAGATACTAGCATGTTGTGTAGTCGAACTATCTCATCAATATATATATCTGAGCCAGGCGATCGATGCTCCAAGTAACTTTGATGAAAATAAAGTGCGCTAACTTGGTTAATCAGTTGACGATAACCCAAATGGTGTCATTTTCTCGTTGCGTCTTTGGCAAGCCAACAATAAAGCCCATCGTGATATGGTCCTATTTCCACTCTGGGATAGCAAGGTTCTGTATCTTCCCGCCCAAACTCTGGTGCTCGACCTTTACTCTCTGACAAAACAAGCATTGTGACACGAAGAGTGTTATATCTTTCTTCATGTTGTGCCACCAGAAGATCGTGCGGAGGTCCTGATATATTTTCGTACTTCCTAGATGTGATACATAGGCCGCATAGTGAGATTTCGTGAGGATCTCTTTTCTGAGTTCTGCATCATTGGGCACGCATAGTCTTTCTCTTACCGACAGCGTTCCGCTTTCATCCACTAAAAATTCGATCGCCTTTCCTGCTGAAATCTATTCACGCATCTTCAACAAGAATGGGTTGATCGTCTGAGCGAATTTGACCTTTTCTATCAGGCTCGGTTCAAGGAGTAACTGAGCTAGTGATCCCCCAATCGGTCCGCCTCGATATCGAATTCGTATCTCGATGCCCATATGCTCCAATTCCTTTTATAGCATGCAGCTAACAGATAGATATCCTGCAAATACTCGACTCAGCGCGTCCGCTACAACATTCCCTTTACCTGGAGTGTAGTTGATCGATAAATCGTAGTCTTTGATCAGTTCTAGCCAACGTCTTTGACATAGGTTTAGGTCTGACTGAGTGAAAAGATACTTGAGGCTCTGGTGATCAGTAAAAATTTGGCAAGCCACACCATAAAGGTAGTGTCTCCATAGCTTCAGTGCGCACACAATTGCCGCAAGTTCTAGATCATGTGTCAGATAGTTGTGCTAATGCAGCTTCAATTGTCTTGAAGCAAAAGTTATCACCTTATTTTGTTGCATTAGCACAACACCCAAGCCCTTGAAGGAGGCATCGCTAAAGATTTGGAATCCTATATTCCCGTTCGGCAGAGCAAGTATCGGAGCAAAGACGAGGCACTGCTTTAATTCCTGAAATAAAGTTTCACAGTTGACAGACCGCTCGAATGTGACTCATTACTGAGTAAGGAGAGTCAAGGGCGAAGCAATTTTAGAAAAGTCTTTCACGAACCATCTGTAGTAGTCCGCTAACCCGAGAAAGCTTCAAATTTTACTGACTGATGCAAGTTGCTTCCACTCTACGATTGCTTCAACTTTCTTTGGATCGACTGAGATACCTCCTGCATAAATGATATGCCCGAGAAAAGATATAATACTTAGCCAAATTTTGCACTTGTTTAGTTTTACATATAACTTGTTGTCCCGAAGAGTCTGAATCACGGTCCGTAAGTGCTTCTCATGTTTCTTCTTGTTCTTTGAATAGACCAAGATATCATCAATAAATACTACTAAAAACTTGTCAATGCACGACCGGAACACTCGATTCATCAAATCCATGAAAGCGGTAGGGGCATTGGTCAATCCAAATGGCATAACTAAAAAATTTTAGTGGCCATAGCCAGTGCGGAAGGCTGACTTCGGCATATGTCGTCTAGGTTGATCTTCAATTAGTGGTAGTCCGAATGAAGATCAATTTTTAAGAATATTGATGCACCTTGTAGCTGATCAAAGAGGTCATCGATTCTAGGAAGGGGATACCTATTTCGGATGGTGAATTTATTCAACTTTCGGTTGTCTATGCAGAGCCTCATCAAACTATTATTTTTTTCACAAATAGCATTGGTGCTCCCCTTAGAGATATACTCGGACGGATGTACCCATGATCAAGCAATTTTTATAGTTGGACCTTTAGCTCCTTCAATTCGAAAGGGGACATTCGATACGGGGCTTTGAAAATTGGCCGAGTATCTGGAAATGTATCTATAATGAACTCTATCTCTCAGTCGGGTGCCATGCCGGGAAAATCTTCTGGAACACATCAAAAAATTTTGCCACAACGGAAGTATACTCTACGTTTGCGCAATCTCGATGAGTGTCTTGAACGGACACCAAGTACCCTTCACAGCCAGAATGTATCATCCGTCGAGCAGACATTACAGAAATCACCATGCAGGCATTCGATGCCCTCGACTCTGGACTGTACGTGTAGCAGAATCGGTCTCGCCAGGTAGACGAAACACGACTTTCTTTTTGGCACAATCAATGGTGATCGAGCAAGCACCGAGCCAATCCATACCCAGAATGATATTGTAGTCCCTGATGTCTAGAACTATCGCATCAAGTGATAATTTTCTCCCTCCGATGCAAATATAGCCATCGCGACAAACTGGGTTAGCAGAAAAGTCCATTCCCGACTAGGTACTGACGCTAAGCCTTTGGCCTAAGAGTGTATAAAGAAATTCGCGTTCCCTAGCGAAGTTTGTCGATACAAAACTATGTGTGGCACCAGAATCAAATAGTACTTATGCAGGAACATTATTGAATAGCAATATACATGTCACTACGATGTCCGAGGCAAACGTCTCATCCCGCATCAATGCATAAACCCAGTGCACAAAATTCGGACGACGCACTTGTTGTTGCGCAGGACGATTTGCTTGGGATGCTTGAGCTGGATTTTATTGTTGAGTACGGTGAGGGGGGCGCTGAAAATGACTAGCTAAATGCCTTGGTTTACCACAATTGTAACAAGACTCGTTCTTACGTGGGAGTCGTAGATGGTGTGCCGTGGTAGTTTACAGAAGGTACAGAATTGCCCTTGACCATGCCCCGAATTGTAGCCCTGAGAACCACCGTTATTAGGACACTTTTGAGCATTGTGTCCTCCCGTGTTACTTGGGCACTTGTGATGAGAAAGTTGCACAGCGCCGGTAGTAGTTGAAGGATATTGTGGTTCTAGGACGAGGGCATGGTTAAGAAATTCCTTTACCGTCTCGTACTGTGGAGCGATTATGTTCGCTTGAATGGAAGGTCGGGGCCGCCCTCGAATCGTCTGGCTTAACTCGCCGCTTCGGGTAGGTAAGAGCTGGCAAAGTTGATGAGCCGATTAAATTCTGTGGTATACTTCTTCACTGACATGCTTTTTTGTTGCAGACACACGAACTTGTTCTCCTTTTATCGACGAACGGGTGGAGGTATAAACTCCTCCTTGAATACGCTTCGAAAGGTAGCCCACACGATCGTCATGTCTTTACGATCTCCGGGAAGAAAATTTTGATGCACGTCCCACCAATCGTGTGTGTTAATTCAAAGTTAGAGTTAGGCACAAGCGACTCCCTTGCCTTCCGGGACTTCAAGGAGCTTAAAATTATCTTCGATTTCAGCTAGCCACAATCTAGAGCTACGACGGGGTCCTCGGTCTCGCGAAAAGACTAGTCACTACCATATTTTCTAGGAAAAGATATTTTAGTAATTTTATATTTAATTATATATTGTGCATAATAAATAATTATTTATTGTATTATTTAATTGTTGTTAGATGTTAGTTATTTATTTGGACTTGTGTTAGTGGACCTAACTAGTTTAGTTTAGACTCATGGACCAATATGTATTAATTGTTAGATTTGAGCCTATTTAGAAAGACCATTGATTAGGAGGATGATTAAAATTAATTAAACTATTAGATTAGAAGCTTTTCTCCTTAATTATTTCTTCATAAGAGGCCCCAAGGGGTATATTGGATATTTCATAGTGACTTGAGGAAGGGGAAAGGGGGGGCGGCCTATTAAAGAGGGGGAATTAATTTCTCTCTCCTTTTTTCATTTAAAAACTAGATCTAGAATTTTCTTCAACCAAATTTCTTCATTCCCACTTCATTTTCCTACCAAATTTCATTCCAATTCCTTCCCAAATCACCATTAGAGACTAGTGGAGGAAGGATCTAGAAGGAGGAAGCAAGGATCTACAAAGAGGAGCAAGGATCTAGAAGTTGGAGGCCAATTTCATTATATTTGGAGGTTGTATTGGGAATCCATCTTCCAATAGCTACAATTTTGTTTTTCTCCTTAATTTAGATTCTAAATCTGAGATTTAACCATAATAAATTAACCCATATGCATAGGCTACCAATAGGATTTGGTTTTGAGTTCATAGGAGACCTATTGAGAAAGTTATGGTGCTTTTTGTGTCAATTTTAGGGGAATTCCGAGATTGACAATTGTTGTGTGTGTCAGTTGGTCCTATAGATCAATTTGGCATGTGCTTGTGTGTTTGGGGTTAGTGTCGTGTCCACAATTAGGTACGTGTAGGTCGTATCCCAATAATTTGGTGATATGTGTTGATTTGGGGGTTTTCCTCCGGCACAGGACTTTGTGCATGTCATATTTTGACACGGACACGTAGAATTATATTTGACTCTTCGTATTGTTCATAAATGATATTTTAGACTTGCTCGTGTCCTTCGGGGTACGTTTGGATGTGTGGTGGACTCGTGTCACAAGCGTATCCTAGATTTAGTAGGATACGGGATGATACGATCCATGTGTTTGTGCAATTTAATTGTAGATCTATTTCTCTTGTGTTCTTATTCATGGTGAGATATAATTATATATATATATATATTATATATATATATATATATATATATATATATATATATATATATATATATATATATATATATATAATATTGTGTCTTAGATCTATAATATTGTGTCTTAGATCTATGTATATACTATATGTGTATATATTGTTATGTAGCTATTCTTCTACATGTAAGATATATTTATATATTATAGTATGTATATATATATATATATATATATATATATATATATATATATATATATATATATATATATATATATATGTGTGTGTGTGTGTGTGTGTGTATGTATATATGTATATGTTAAGAGGATATTATATGTTGTTATATATATATATTTATATTATATATGGTTATATGTATATATATGGTTATATGTATATATATTGTGTATATTATATATATATATATATATATATATATATATATATATATATATATATATATATATATATATATATATATATGTATGTATGTATATGTTAAGAGGATATTATATGTTGTTATATATATATTTATATTATATATGGTTATATGTATATATATTATATATATTATATATACATGTACGTATATGTGAAGTTATATATATATGATACCATATATGTGTATATTATGTTACTATGTATTATTATGTACATATATATGTATGTGGAAGAGTATATTTGTTTACATACTTAGTGGTATTATATATAGTGTATTATATATATATATATTATATATTATGTATTATATATATTATATTGTGTTATATATATATATATATATATAATAGAGGAGAGCATGAGCTTTAGCGACAACAGCTTCGCCAAACAGCACAACAACAGCAGCAGCAAGAGTAATAGCGACAGCAGCGTCGCCAAACAGCACAGCAGCAGCGGTGGCAATAGCGACAGCAGCCGCTGCAGCAATAGCAACAGCAGCAGCGTCGCCAAAGCAGCAGCAATAGCATACAGCAACAACGACAGTATTTTAGCGACAGCAGCAGGAGTTTGTCGCGGAAACAGTAGAGTATCAGCAGTATCGAAAGTTTCAGCGACAGTGGGCAGGGGCTTTTAATGACAGTTTGGCAGTTTTTAATAGTTATTAGATATTTATATATATAAATATATATGTGTATATATATAGTAATTAATATATATACGTACATATGTTCCTAATTGCTAATTATATTGTAGTATACTATATGTATAATAATTAGTTGTAGCATATATTATTTATGGGTAGCTAGTATAAACAAGGTATTGGATATTACCTTGAGATACCAAGATATTAGGAATATTCAAGGTATCGGGTTTGGGTATCAATATTATGGGTTAGTGTTGTGATACCAAGTTGGTTCAAAACCAAGGTATCCATTTAATATTGTAATTAGGATTTTATATAATTAATGCTTATTTGATATGTGTATGTGATGATTTACCTATTGATTTACGTATCCAGAGATACGGTATCCTAGTATCCTAAGATATAGTTTTTATGACCTAGACTTTAGTATATGAACCCAATATCTTTGTATTAGACTTATGCAACCTAGAAATAGATAGTTGACCATAGTTTGACTATAGTTAACCATAGTTGACTTAGAGTTAACCTAGTTTGACTTTTGACTTAGAATTGACTTGTTGACCTAGAAGTTGACTAGTTTAACTTATTTTCTTTCGGGAACCTTGTATTGATGTTGTATTCCATATCTAGGTCTTCGAGGCACCATATCAGACATCTGTGAGACTATTCTTTGGACTTCAGGCGAGTACATTCTCTGATAGTTTCTCATTTATGATATCCCCTATGTTCATTGTATCTAGTGTAGATATCCATGTCTTCTTGACACGATGGTTACACGGATTGGTATATCCGAATCTCGTTATGAGATGTTATTCCTTAGTATATGGTGTATCTTGTGCAAGTATTATTTTATTGGTTATCTTGTATATGTACAGACACTGATTCTCGAAAAGACTAGCTATCTTCTTGGAAAATCTTGTGCCATAGCATACCGTGGTTGGATCTATTATACCAGTCGAGGGTGGGGAGCACTTTAGTGTAGATATGTGATCATCCTCTATGTTGATTGTTCATTGAATAGTGTTAATCATACACCACACGTATGATTAGCCAGGCCATATATATTGTATCATGTTCCCAAGTCGATCACATGTTAAAGCTAGTACTCACTCACTTAGTCATTAGTATTCTTGTTCATTATCATATTTCTCATTATTGTATTATTCCAGTATTTCCTTATTGTATATCTCTTGTATCTATTATGCATCTTGTATATTCGCATCTATTTACTGTTACATAGTTTTTATCATTGATTAGAACTACTATTAGAGATATACTCTGATCATTTCCTGACTGGATATATTTTTTCCAAATAATACTGAGGAGTGGTACCCTACACATTATGGACCCCAGGATATTGTGGGCTTAGAGTCAGAGATCCTGGCTCAGGAGAGACTTATCCCGACTGAGACAGATGACCCGGGACTTGTACCTTCTTAGTATTTTTTGTACTGGATTTGTCTCAAGCTTATTATTAGCATTTTTTTGGACTCATTAATGTATTATTTTAGACTCATGAGTTGTATGTGACTATTTCTATTCTTATCTTATTCGTGCTCGTTTTCCATCTTAGATCTGTGATTGAGTATATTGTTATTGTTGGTGGTTCATTATATTGCTAGATAGATTACCCAAACAACGTTCTACCAACGATTATGCGGCCTAGGCTGGGCATTGTTTCCGACTTGTATCCCTACATCGGATGCAGGTCATGACATATTTTTAGTGATGGCCCATGCAGGTCAAGCTTCGTAAGTTATACGATGTCATGGTAGTGCGAGGATTTAGTTGTACTACTGCGAGCCTACGATAGGATATAGGATATAGTATATAGGTTATAGGCTGAGAATACTCAAACACATCTAGGAAAATTCTTTTGATTCAACTATTCTTCTTTGATATTGATACTTGATCTTTTAAACTGTCCTTTCCTTGTGTGTCTTACATCATGTGCCATATTGATTCTTTCTTTCGCTTTGTCTCAGGATGCCGCCTAAGACTAGAACGCAGCAGGGGAGAGCAGTTTTTGAGAGGTTTGTGACATCCCGAGGGCCTACACCAGTCACTTCTCCGGTGATTAGAGTGTCAGATGCTTTCGGAGGTCCACCACCTACTCAGAGGAATGTGCCAGCTGTATCTAAGGGTCTTCCACCTCCACCTCTTGTGCCATCAGAGGTGACACAGATGTTTACACTGTTTCTTGAGATGCTCGAGGCACAGAGGGCTCAGTCTGAGGCACATCAGAGGCAAGCCGATGTTCTACGGCAGGTCATCGAGAGTGCTCATCAGTTTGCTCGTGTCGTAGTCGATAGAGGAGTTCCGGTCCAGCAGCAGGTTGTTCCTCAGGTTGCTCAACTTTGGCCAGGTAACATTCAGGACTTCAAGAAGCTGGAGCCCAGGGTATTCAAGGGGATGGAGGGCATCATCTATGCTGATGATTGGCTCGAGGACATTGAGCGTCTGATGAGGGTGTTCTGTCTTTCTGAGGATCTGAATGTTGAGGCGGTAGGACTTCAACTGTTCGACGTCGCTCGCACTTGGTTCAGGAATGAGGCAATTCTTGTTGACGCAGGACAGTCTTGGAAGGTATTCAAGGACCTCTTCAAAAAAAGTTCTTCGCTTGAGCAGACAGGCTAGACTTGGGAAGACAGTTTGAGAGTCTCATTCAGGGGAGCATTTCTGTGGAGGAGTACGCTGCGAAGTTCGGCAGGTTGAGCCGATTTGCAGAGTATTTGAAGAGAGAGCCGAAGGTTCGGGCTATTCGTTTTTATGAGGGTCTAAACTGGGAAGTGAAGATCCTTATTCCGTCTTTTTATGAGACATACTCGGAGATACTTGCGGAGGCACGCAAGGTTAAGCGGGAGTTGAGTTTGAAGCCCAAGAGCGACCGTAATTCTTTTCTGGGGGCAAACAGCAGTGCAGTATCTGCCAAATATCCTTATTTCTAGTCCAGGCCCTTCCAGCAGCCACAGCAGCACCAGACTCCAACTAGGGCACCTTTTTACCAGGCACCATAGCAGCATAGACAGTTACAGCAAGCTTTCTGCCACTACTGCAAGAAGCCCAGCCATATCTGGGAAGTTTGCAGGAGGAGGCTAGAAGTTTGTTTGTATTATAGTACTGAAGGGCATCAATCAAGAGAGTGTCCTTGTCGTGTAGTTCAGGGAGCAGCTTCAGCTCCGAAGGCACAGACGAGACCACCTGCAGTATAGTCGAGGGGACCGCTTTCGATACAACAGCAGTGTTATATCCAGTATCAGCAGTAGGGAGGTGCACGTCAGGGATGAGCATTTACTACGACCGTTGAGGAAGACGAACCCACCGGATATATCATTGCAGGTTCTATTCTTCTTGATTCCATTCGAGCTTTAACTTTATTTGATAGTGGTGCTTCCCATAGTTTTATATCTGTTTCTTTTGCTCTGAAGCATGGTTTGGCAATTGAGTCTTTGCTTAGAACTTGCAAGATCATGACCAGGGGAGGCATTATCCTGGTTAATGATATTTGTAAAGATCGGAGAGTTACTCTAGGAGGCCGGGAGTTGAGTGCATGTCTACTTGTAATGCCACTTCCGAGCTACGACATTATACTCAGGATGGATTGGTTGAGTAGGCACCATGCTAGCATAGATTGTAGAGGAGGTAGAGTTTTGTTTAGTCTGCCAGGAGAACCAGAGTTCGAGTTTGCTAGAGGAGTTGCGGAGCAGGGAGAAGGCATTATTTGTGGAGCTATGGTGGAAGACAAGGAGTTACCGCATCCGTTGATAGCAGAGTTCTTGGATGTGTTTCCTGAGGAATTGTCAGGATTATCACCAGATCGAGATGTTATATTTTCTATAGACTTGGTGCCAAGTGTAGAACCAATTTTTTAGCATGTCTATAGAGTAAACAACAGCGAGCTGGTCGAGCTGAAGAAGCAGGTGGACGAATTGCAGGATACGGGGTTTATCAGATCGAGTTCTTCACCGTGGGGAGTCCTGGTATTGTTTGTACCGAAGAAGGATGGATCGGTGCGCATGTGCATTGATTACAGGGCATTGAATAATCTTACTATCAAGAATAAGTACCATTTGCCATGGATTGATGATCTGTTCGATCAGTTGAGTGGTGCCAAGGTATTTTCTAAGATAGATTTGAGATCAGGCTACCATCAGGTGAAGGTAAAGCCGATGGACATACCGAAGACTGCTTTTAGAACTCGGCATGGTCAGTACGAGTTTATGGTGATGTCATTTGGGTTGACTAATGCACCGACGGTATTTATGAACTTGATGAACAAGGAGTTCCATCAGTACCTTGACAAGTTCGTGGTGGTGTTCATCGATGACATACTTATATACTCGAAGACATCGGAGGAGCACGTGGAGCATTTACGGATTATGTCGGATGTGCTGAGGAAGGAGAAGCTGTATGGGAAGTTGTCCAAGTGTGAGTTCTTCCTGGACAAGATAGAGTTATTGGGGCATGTTGTGACTGGTGATGGTATTTTAGTGGATCCGAAGAAGATCGCAATAGTAGAATCTTGGAAGACCCCGAGTTTGGTAGCAGAGATCAGGAGTTTCTTGGTATTGGTAGGCTACTACAGGAAGTTTGTGCAGGATTTTTTTAAGGATTATCGAGCCGATGACCAGACTCACCAAGAAGAATATAGATTTTATTTGGACGAAGGATTGCCAGGTTGCTTTTAAGGAGTTGAAGAAGTGGTTGACGTCTGCTCCTATTTTGACGTTGCCATCAGGGTCTAGAGGCTTCACTATTTATAGTGATGAGTCGGGGAAAAGTTTGGGTTGTGTTCTTCAGCAGAATGAAAAAATAATTGCCTACGCATCCAGACAATTACGTCCTCATGAGAAGAACTATCATACCCATAATTTGGAGTTGGCAGCAGTCATCTTCGCCCTGAAGTTGTAGAAATATTATTTGTACGGAGAATGTATGGAGATCTTCAATGACCACAAAAGCTTGAAGTACGTTTTCACGCAGAAGAAGTTAAATATGAGGCAGCATCGGTGGTTGGAACTGATAAAGAATTTTGATATATCTTTGTAATATTATTTTGGAAAAGCCAATGTAGTTGCTGATACTTTGAATAGGTATCCGGTAGCTATGTCCTTGACGCAGGATCGATATTTACTGGAGGACTTGGAGAGCTTGTGTCACGCCCCGATCTCCCGCAGGCAATCGGCCGTTCCCGCTAGGCGGGAATCACCCTCGCCAGCGCTCCCGCGGAACGATCGCTTAACCCATCCGGGCGTGATGCCGCACGAGCGTGATCCATGCCCGTGCAAGGCCATGGTTTATTGGCTGGCGGCAAGAGTTCTAAGCCACAGAGTCGCACAGATTGTCCGAGTGCAGCGGAGTCATGAACGCATAGCGATTCGGTAACAAGTTCTCTGAGTTGACAAATATAGCGGAAGCATTTGAAACACAAGTTGAAGTAAAGCAAGCTCTTTTATTTATATGAATATGTTTTACAGGCGGCGTATAGCCGAGATTACAAGTCGCTCAAGCCTCTCTCTGAAACAGTAAAAGCGTGCCAAGTGGCTACAACTGTGGAATGATTGTAGAGGCGATGTTCAGGCGATGTTCACAACTTATGTCTTGTATATGTGCTTCCGTTCCGGACGTACCGTTGCTTCGGAGTGATGTCCATGCCTTAGCACCCACGTTGGAGGCGTCCGCACCGAACGAGGTTCTCCCGCACCCTGCATACAAACTGGTGGATTATCAGTACATTGAATGCACTGGTGGGGAAGCTACTCGCCCGCTCGACAAATCCAAACACGTAATACAGGTTCCGTGCACAACTATTAAGTTGTCTTTCTAGTTGCCTTAGGATCAGTTTCATGCAAATATTGAATAGCCTAACTCGTGTCGGGCAGTGCGCCGTGCGATACGAGAGGAAACACGGCGTGACTTACCATTTGTCCTTCCCTGTCCAAGGCAAACATTATTGATTTAAGCACGGGCAAGAATAAGCATTTACGGGCATAGCATATTCATGAAAACCAAACCAAGCAATAGCATATGCAACATGAGAGTCGTTTTAACATGATCGTTCAGGTGTTTAGTTGTTTCTTGATGCTATGCAATGACTCGCACGCGGATAGCCGCTAAGCGAGGATGACTTATCTATATGAACAGTTGTCGCTGGCAAAGCCATAAAGGACCGTTTATAGTCTTGGGCGGTTGGGTGCGAGAGGTCTTGTATCGCTACACGTCACCTCGCCCGGGACGGTATGGAGCGAGACGCTAGGCCATTGGGGCGTTCACTCCATGCCGCCCACTCACGTTAGACTATCAGAAAGTTCCGTCCGGATCGGATCGGCTCTGGTGCCCCGGTTGTAGCCGTCCGCAGGAACTTGAACGTTCAATACCTTGTGCACAGGTTGTCCGCGACATGCAGTGGTTGGGTCAGTCAATTATCACGAGATACACGGGAACAAGAGTGCACTGGAATTGAGGACGCAAATGCACTTTGAACACGAGAACACGAGATACTTGAATCTTGATTCCGTACAGTGATTGACTTGTCTTTGATGCATTCCCCTGGTTCGGGGCTGCCTGATGACCCAACGGTCTTAGATACTTGCAGGTTCAATCACGCACGGGATGACTACTTAGTAGTCTCCCGGGGTTTGGATGAAAACAAGGCAAACATTAAGCAGACAAGCATGTGTTTCTAAGGAACATAAGCAGGCACGTTGCTCGGACCCGAAGGTAAGCCGAGAGATGAAACCGTTAAGGGACTTAGCATGCGAGGGTCTGAATATAAGTAGTATTCAATTTTCATGTTCTAGCATAGGCAATACAAGTTGGGATTATTCCCTTAGCTAGGTGCGTTGGATTTATTAGCATGCAGGGGGTGAATCACCTAGCGACTAGCATAATATTCCAGATTTTTATGTGTGCTGGCTAAGCAAAGACAAGTTCACCGTAGCCACCCACCTTAGCGATGATTCGCCTCGGTAGAGCGATACGTTAAACGAGCCTCTGAAAGTCCAAGCCGGATTCCTGTAGGGACAAGTCTGGATATCTTTTGCTTCTTGATCGAGGCAAAGCGGGTCGGGACAGTTACACTATTGCCGTTTGAGACGGCAGTCCGCTTGAGCGGAACGGGGTGTTACATCCTACCCAGCTCAGAAGAAGTCTCGTCCTCGAGACTTACTGAGGACAAGCAGTAATCTAGGGTTGAGGCAATCCTAGACAAGTCGTTGTACTTGTTCATTTGGATATTCACTTGCACAAGCGTCGAAATCAGCATATCGCTTAGACTGGATCGTGCGCACTTTCGAAACGCGCTTCTAGCGTGAACACGTCAACCAGCTTAGTGATAGCGAAGTCTCAGCACTCGAGTTCACCTTTTCTTAAGTCTTGGATGGTGCACTAGTTCAAGGCGTCCCTCGAATAGATGCATTCAACCAAACTTAGAGTTAGTGAAATCTCGGACAAGCTACTAGCGATACTCTCAAGGGTTCGCACAGGTTGGCACAAAGGCCACTCGCAGCATACAACCAGACAAGCAAGCATATCATTCAAAACGTATTTTAAAAGTATTTAGACTTATTGTTGGAACATCCCATCGAGGCATTGAGAGAGAGCGTGCACGTAACCCACGAACGAGCTTTCGAAACAGAGATATCGAATCGAAGTCCAAAGACGTAGAAGCCAGGCTCTGATACCAACATGTCACGTCCCGATCTCCCGCAGGCAATCGGCCGTTCCCGCTAGGCGGGAATCACCCTCGCCAGCGCTCCCGCGGAACGATCGCTTAACCCATCCGGGCGTGATGCCGCACGAGCGTGATCCACGCCCGTGCAAGGCCATGGTTCATTGGCTGGCGGCAAGAGTTCTAAGCCACATAGTCGCACAGATTGTCCGAGTGCAGCGGAGTCATGAACGCATAGCGATTCGGTAACAAGTTCTCTGAGTTGACAAATATAGCGGAAGCATTTGAAACACAAGTTGAAGTAAAGCAAGCTCTTTTATTGATATGAATATGTGTTACAGGCGGCGTATAGCCGAGATTACAAGTCGCTCAAGCCTCTCTCTGAAACAGTAAAAGCGTGCCAAGTGGCTACAACTGTGGAATGATTGTAGAGGCGATGTTCAGGCGATGTTCACAACTTATGTCTTGTATATGTGCTTCCGTTCCGGACGCACCGTTGCTTCGGAGTGATGTCCACGCCTTAGCACGCACGTTGGAGGCGTCCGCACCGAACGAGGTTCTCCCGCACCCTGCATACAAACTGGTGGATTATCAGTACATTGAATGCACTGGTGGGGAAGCTACTCGCCCGCTCGACAAATCCAAACACGTAATACAGGTTCCGTGCACAACTATTAAGTTGTCTTTCTAGTTGCCTTAGGATCAGTTTCATGCAAATATTGAATAGCCTAACTCGTGTCGGGCAGTGCGCCGTGCGATACGAGAGGAAACACGGCGTGACTTACCATTTGTCCTTCCCTGTCCAAGGCAAACATTATTGATTTAAGCACGGGCAAGAATAAGCATTTACGGGCATAGCATATTCATGAAAACCAAACCAAGCAATAGCATATGCAACATGAGAGTCGTTTTAACATGATCGTTCAGGTGTTTAGTTGTTTCTTGATGCTATGCAATGACTCACACGCGAATAGCCGCTAAGCGAGGATGACTTATCTATATGAACAGTTGTCGCTGGCAAAGCCATAAAGGACCGTTTATAGTCTTGGGCGGTTGGGTGCGAGAGGTCTTGTATCGCTACACGTCACCTCGCCCGGGACGGTATGGAGCGAGACGCTAGGCCATTGGGGCGTTCACTCCATGCCGCCCACTCACGTTAGACTATCAGAAAGTTCCGTCCGGATCGGATCGGCTCTGGTGCCCCGGTTGTAGCCGTCCGCAGGAACTTGAACGTTCAATACCTTGTGCACAGGTTGTCCGCGACATGCAGTGGTTGGGTCAGTCAATTATCACGAGATACACAGGAACAAGAGTGCACTGGAATTGAGGACGCAAATGCACTTTGAATACGAGAACACGAGATACTTGAATCTTAATCCTGTACAGTGATTGACTTGTCTTTGATGCATTCCCCTGGTTCGGGGCTGCCTGATGACCCAACGGTCTTAGATACTTGCAGGTTCAATCACGCACGGGACGACTACTTAGTAGTCTCCCGGGGTTTGGATGAAAACAAGGCAAACATTAAGCAGACAAGCATGCGTTTCTAAGGAACATAAGCAGGCATGTTGCTCGGACCCGAAGGTAAGCCGAGAGATGAAACCGTTAAGGGACTTAGCATGCGAGGGTCTGAATATAAGTAGTATTCAATTTCCATGTTCTAGCATAGGCAATACAAGTTGGGATTATTCCCTTAGCTAGGTGCGTTGGATTTATTAGCATGCAGGGGGTGAATCACCTAGCGACTAGCATAATATTCCAGATTTTTATGTGTGCTGGCTAAGCAAAGACAAGTTCACCGTAGCCACCCACCTTAGCGATGATTCGCCTCGGTAGAGCGATACGTTAAGCGAGCCTCTGAAAGTCCAAGCCGGATTCCTGTAGGGACAAGTCTGGATATCTTTTGCTTCTTGATCGAGGCAAAGCGGGTCGGGACAGTTGCACTATTGCCGTTTGAGACGGCAGTCCGCTTGAGCGGAACGGGGTGTTACATCCTACCCAGCTCAGAAGAAGTCTCGTCCTCGAGACTTACTGAGGACAAGCAGTAATCTAGGGTTGAGGCAATCCTAGACAAGTCGTTGTACTTGTTCATTTGGATATTCACTTGCACAAGCGTCGAAATCAGCATATCGCTTAGACTGGATCGTGCGCACTTTCGAAACGCGCTTCTAGCGTGAACACGTCAACCAGCTTAGTGATAGCGAAGTCTCAGCACTCGAGTTCACCTTTTCTTAAGTCTTGGATGGTGCACTAGTTCAAGGCGTCCCTCGAATAGATGCATTCAACCAAACTTAGAGTTAGTGAAATCTCGGACAAGCTACTAGCGATACTCTCAAGGGTTCGCACAGGTTGGCACAAAGGCCACTCGCAGCATACAACCAGACAAGCAAGCATATCATTCAAAACGTATTTTAAAAGTATTTAGACTTATTGTTGGAACATCCCATCGAGGCATTGAGAGAGAGCGTGCACGTAACCCACGAACGAGCTTTCGAAACAGAGATATCGAATCGAAGTCCAAAGACGTAGAAGCCAGGCTCTGATACCAACATGTCACGCCCCGATCTCCCGCAGGCAATCGGCCGTTCCCGCTAGGCGGGAATCACCCTCGCCAGCGCTCCCGCGGAACGATCGCTTAACCCATCCGGGCGTGATGCCGCACGAGCGTGATCCACGCCCGTGCAAGGCCATGGTTCATTGGCTGGCGGCAAGAGTTCTAAGCCACATAGTCGCACAGATTGTCCGAGTGCAGCGGAGTCATGAACGCATAGCGATTCGGTAACAAGTTCTCTGAGTTGACAAATATAGCGGAAGCATTTGAAACACAAGTTGAAGTAAAGCAAGCTCTTTTATTGATATGAATATGTGTTACAGGCGGCGTATAGCCGAGATTACAAGTCGCTCAAGCCTCTCTCTGAAACAGTAAAAGCGTGCCAAGTGGCTACAACTGTGGAATGATTGTAGAGGCGATGTTCAGGCGATGTTCACAACTTATGTCTTGTATATGTGCTTCCGTTCCGGACGCACCGTTGCTTCGGAGTGATGTCCACGCCTTAGCACGCACGTTGGAGGCGTCCGCACCGAACGAGGTTCTCCCGCACCCTGTATACAAACTGGTGGATTATCAGTACATTGAATGCACTGGTGGGGAAGCTACTCGCCCGCTCGACAAATCCAAACACGTAATACAGGTTCCGTGCACAACTATTAAGTTGTCTTTCTAGTTGCCTTAGGATCAGTTTCATGCAAATATTGAATAGCCTAACTCGTGTCGGGCAGTGCGCCGTGCGATACGAGAGGAAACACGGCGTGACTTACCATTTGTCCTTCCCTGTCCAAGGCAAACATTATTGATTTAAGCACGGGCAAGAATAAGCATTTACGGGCATAGCATATTCATGAAAACCAAACCAAGCAATAGCATATGCAACATGAGAGTCGTTTTAACCTGATCGTTCAGGTGTTTAGTTGTTTCTTGATGCTATGCAATGACTCGCACGCGGATAGCCGCTAAGCGAGGATGACTTATCTATATGAACAGTTGTCGCTGGCAAAGCCATAAAGGACCGTTTATAGTCTTGGGCGGTTGGGTGCGAGAGGTCTTGTATCGCTACACGTCACCTCGCCCGGGACGGTATGGAGCGAGACGCTAGGCCATTGGGGCGTTCACTCCATGCCGCCCACTCACGTTAGACTATCAGAAAGTTCCATCCGGATCGGATCGGCTCTGGTGCCCCGGTTGTAGCCGTCCGCAGGAACTTGAACGTTCAATAACTTGTGTACAGGTTGTCCGCGACATACAGTGGTTGGGTCAGTCAATTATCACGAGATACACGGGAACATGAGTGCACTAGAATTGAGGACGCAAATGCACTTTGAACACGAGAACACGAGATACTTGAATCTTGATCCTGTACAGTGATTGACTTGTCTTTGATGCATTCCCCTGGTTCGGGGCTGCCTGATGACCCAACGGTCTTAGATACTTGCAGGTTCAATCACGCACGGGACGACTACTTAGTAGTCTCCCGGGGTTTGGATGAAAACAAGGCAAACATTAAGCAGACAAGCATGCGTTTCTAAGGAACATAAGCAGGCACGTTGCTCGGACCCGAAGGTAAGCCGAGAGATGAAACCGTTAAGGGACTTAGCATGCGAGGGTCTGAATATAAGTAGTATTCAATTTCCATGTTCTAGCATAGGCAATACAAGTTGGGATTATTCCCTTAGCTAGGTGCGTTGGATTTATTAGCATGTAGGGGGTGAATCACCTAGCGACTAGCATAATATTCCAGATTTTTATGTGTGCTGGCTAAGCAAAGACAAGTTCACCGTAGCCACCCACCTTAGCGATGATTCGCCTCGGTAGAGCGATACGTTAAGCGAGCCTCTGAAAGTCCAAGCCGGATTCCTGTAGGGACAAGTCTGGATATCTTTTGCTTCTTGATCGAGGCAAAGCGGGTCGGGACAGTTGCACTATTGCCGTTTGAGACGGCAGTCCGCTTGAGCGGAACGGGGTGTTACAGCTTGGACATCGAGGTGATAGTTCCTGGTTGTGCTATGCAGATGTGGATATTGCAGATACATTCAGATTTGATGGACAAGATCAAGGCAGCACAGTATGAGAATATATCTCTGAGGAGCATCAGAGCTCAGGTGAGAGCAGGATTAGAGGATGATTTCACCATTGCTGAGAATGGATCTTTGAGGCATGGAGTTAGGTTGTTTGTGCCTAGTGGGGAGCTGCGTGAGAAGGTATTGTAGGAAGCGCATCGCTCTCAGTATTCCATGCATCCAGTTGCCAACAAGATATATCAGGATATATGAGAGAGTGTGTGGTGGTATGGCATGAAGAGGGAAGTGGCACAGTTTGTATCCCGATGCTTAGTGTGCCAGCAGGTGAAAGCCGGGAAGCAGAGGCCAGGAGGTTTATATTAGCCATTACACATTCCAGAATGGAAGTGGGAGCATATTACTATGGATTTTGTGTCCGGACTTCCACGATCTCTATGAGAGAAAGACGCAACTTGGGTCATCGTTGATAGGTTGACCAAGTCGGCCCACTTTTTGCCTTTCAATGTGAGTTTGTCTACGGAGAAGCTGGCAGAGATGTATGTGAGGCAGATCGTTAGGATACATGGAGTTTCCGTCAACATAGTCTCGGATCGGGATAGTCGTTTTACTTCTCATTTCTGAAGGTGTTTGCAGAAGAGTTTGGACACTCAGCTCAAGCTCAGTACTGCATATCATCCCAAGACAGATGGGCAATCAGAGAGGACTACTCAGACTCTTGAGGATATGTTGCGTATTTGTGTACTAGATTTTGGGGGTTCTTGGAAGGACCATCTCCATTTGGTAGAGTTTGCTTATAACAACAGCTACCAGGCTAGTATAGAGATGTCACCTTTTGAAGCTATGTACGGTCGGAGGTGTCGTACTCCCTTATCCTGAGAAGATATTGGAGAGAGAGTTTTGCTTGGGCCAGAGATGGTTGTAGATGCAGCGGAGAAGGTTCAGTTGATCAAAGACAGACTTCGTGTGGCGCAGGACAGACAGCGACATTGGACCGATAGCCACCGGAGACCTTTGGAGTTTGAGGTATAGTTTAGATTTTGCTTTGTGTTTGTTCTTGGTTGTTTGTTATAGATTATATTCTTAAGGTGGTGTTTGTTCTAGGTGGGTGGTTTGGTGTTTCTGAGGATTTCTGCAACATGAGGCACGATTCACTTCGGTGGAGGCAGGAAGCTTAGTCCGCGATTCATCGGACCTTTCACTATTCTAGAGAGGGTCGGTGCAGTTTCTTATAGACTAGAATTGCTACCTGAATTGGAGGAAGTGCACAACGTGTTTCACGTGTCGCAGTTGAGACAATACGTGTCAAATCCTAGTCATATATTGAATCACTCGGAGATAGAGGTGGGCCCTACTCTTAGCTATCCAAAGCAGCTAGTTGAGATTCTGGATCGGAGAAAGAAGGTGCTGAGGAACCAGACTATTCCTTTGGTGTGCGTCGCATGGAGGCATCACTCTCCGGGGGAGTCTACTTGGGAGAGAGAGGATGAAATATGAGAGCGTTATCCATATTTGTTTGTGCCTTGAGGTATGTTCTTTCATAGCTAGTTCTGTTCTTTAGTTCTATTCTTTTGTTATATTCTGTTATTTTCTGGGGGTAGTTTTCGTATTTGAATTTCGAGGACAAAATTATTTTAAGGATGGTAGACTTGTCACTACCACATTTTTTAGGAAAGGATATTTTAGTAATTTTATATTTAATTATATATTATGCATGATAAATAATTATTTATTATATTATTTAATTATTGTTAGATGTTAGTTATTTATTTGGACTTGTGTTAGTGGACCTAACTAGTTTAGTTTAGTTTAGACTCATGGACTAACATATATTAATTATTAGATTTGAGCCCATTTAGAAAGCCCAATGATTAGGAGGATGATTAAAATTAATTAAACAATTAGACTAGAAACTTTCCTCCTTAATTATTTCTTCATGAGAGGCCCCAAGGGGTATATTGGATATTTCATAGTGAATTGAGGAAGGGGAAAGGGGGGGGGCCTATTAAAGAGGGGGGAATTGATTTCTCTCTCCTTTTTTTATTCGAAAACTAGATCTAAAATTTTCTTCAACCAAATTTCTTTATTTCCACTTCATTTCTCTACTAAATTCCATCCCAATTCTTTCCTAAATCACCATTGGAGACTAGTAGAGCAAGGATCTAGAAGGAAAAGCAAGGATCTATAAAGAGGAGAAAGGATCTACAAGTTGGAGGCCAATTTCATCATATTTGGAGGTTGCATTGGAAATCCATCTTCTAATAGGTACAATTCAGTTTTTTCCATTAATTTAGGTTCTAAATCTGAGATTTAACCATGATAAATTAACCCATATGCATAGTCTACCCATAGGATTTGATTTTGAGTTCATAGGAGGTCTATTGAGAAAGTTATGGTAGTTTTTGTGTCAATTTTAGGGAAATTCCGATATTGATAATTGTTGTGTGTGTCAATTGGTCCTATAGATCAATTTGGCATGTGCTTGTGTGTTTGGGCTAGTGTCATGTCCATAATTGGGTACGTGTAGGTCGTATTCTAACAATTTGGTGATACGTGTTGATTTGGAGATTTTTCCTCCGACACGGAACTTTGTGCATGTCATATTTTGACATGGACACGTAGAATTGTATTTGACTCTTCGTATTATTCATAAATGATATTTTAGACTTGCTCGTGTCCTTCAGGGTACGTTTGGATGTGTGGTGGACTCGTGTCACAAGCGTATCCTAGATTTAGTGGAATACGGGGTGATACGATCCATGTGTTTGTGCAATTTAATTATAGATCTATTTCTCTTGTGTTCTTATTCATGGTGAGATGTAATTATATATATGTGTATATATATATTGTTGTGTATATATATTTATGTAATATTGTGTCTTAGATCTATGTATCTATGTATATACTATATGTGTATATATTGTTATGTAGCTATTCTTCTACATGTAAGGTATATTTAAATATTGTAGTATGTATATATATGTATATGTTAAGAGGATATTATATGTTGTTATATATATATTTATATTATATATGGTTATATGTATATATATTGTGTATATTATATATACATGTACGTATATGTGAAGTTATATATATATGATACCATATATGTGTATATTATGTTACTATGTATTATTATGTACATATATATGTATGTGGAAGAGTATATGTGTTTACATAGTTAGTGGTATTATATATAGTGTATTATATATACATATTATGTATTATGTATTATATATATATATATATATATATATATATATATATATATATATTAGAGGAGAGCATGAGCTTTAGTGAAAGCAGCATCGCCAAACAGCACAGCAACAGCAGCAAGAGCAATAGCGACAGCAGCATCGCAAAATAGTACAGTAGCAGCAGCGGTGGTAATAGCGACAGCAGCCGCAGCAGCAATAGCAACAGCAGTAGCATCGCCAAAGCAGCAGCAGCGACAGTAGTTTAGCGACAGCAGCAGGAGTTCGTCGCAGAAACAGCAGAGTATCAACAGTATCGAAAGTTTTAGCGACAGTGGACAGGGGCTTTTAATGACAGTTTGGCAGTTTTTAATAGTTACTAGATATTTATATATATAAATATATATGTGTATATATAGTAATTAATATATACGTACATATGTTCCTAATTGCTAATTGTATTTAGTATACTATATGTATAATAATTAGTTGTAGCATATATTATTTATGGGTAGCTAGTATAAACAAGGTATTGGATATTACCTTGAGATACCATGGTATTGGGAATATCCAAGGTATCGGGTTTGGTATCAATATTATGGGTTAGTGTTGTGATACCAAGTTGGTTCAAAACCAAGGTATCCATTTAATGTTGTAATTAGGATTTTATATAATTAATGCTTGTTTGATATGTGTATGTGATGATTTACCTATTGATTTACGTATCCAGAGATACGGTATCCTAGTATCCTAAGATATAGTTTTTATGACCTAGACTTTAGCATATGAACCCAATATCTTTGTATTAGACTTATGCAACCTAGAAATAGGTAGTTGACCATAGTTTGACTATAGTTGACCATAGTTTGACTATAGTTGACTATAGTTGACTTAGAGTTGACCTAGTTTGACTTTTGACTTAGAATTGACTTGTTGACCTAGAAGTTGACTAGTTTAACTTATTTTCTTTCCGGAACCTTGTATTGATATTGTATTCCATATCTAGGTCTTCGAGGCACCATATCAGACATCTGTGAGAATATTCTTTGGACTTCAGGCGAGTACTTTCTCTGATAGTTTCTTATTTATGATATCCTCTATGTTCATTGTATCTAGTGTAGATATCCATGTCTTCTTGACATGATGGTTACACGGATTGGTATAAACGGATCTCGTCATGAGATGTTATTCCATGGTATATGGTGTATCTTGTGCAAGTATTATTTTATTATTTATCTTGTACATGTACAAACACTGATTCTCGGAAAGACTAGCTATCTTCTTGGGGAATCTCGTACTATAGCATACCGTGGTTGGATCTATTATACCAGTCAAGGGTGGGGAGTAATTTAGTATAGATATGTGATCATACCCTCATTGTATCAAGTATTGTTCATTGAATAGTGTTAATTATACACCGCACGTATGATTAGTCAGGCCATATATATTGTATCATGTTCCCAAGTCGATCACATGTTAAAGCTAGTACTCACTCACTTAGTCATTAGTATTCTTGTTCATTATCATATTTCTCATTATTGTATTATTCCAGTATTTTCTTATTGTATATCTCTTGTATCTATTATGCATCTTGTATATTCGTATCTATTTACTGTTACATAGTTTTTATCATTGATTAGAACTACTATTAGAGATGTACTCTGCTCATTTTCTGACTGGATATATTTTTTCCAAATAACACAGAGGAGTGGTACCATACACATTATGGACCCCAGGATGTTGTGGGCTTAGAGTCAGAGATCCTGGCTCAGGAGGGACTTATCCCGACTGAGACAGATGACCCGGGACTTGTACCTTCTTAGTATTTCTTGTACTGGATTTGTCTCAAGCTTATTGTTAGCATTTTTTGGACTCATTAATGTATTATTTTAGACTCATGAGTTGTATGTGACTATTTCTATTCTTATCTTATTCGTGCTCATTTTCCATCTTAGATCTGTGATTGAGTATATTGTTATTGTTGGTGGTTCATTATATTGCTAGATAGATGTAAACCCCCTGATTTTTCAAGAATTTTAAATTTGGATTTTTCACAATTTTCTGGATTTTTCTGTAATTAAAATCAGGGTTCTATTTATTAAATGATTTTTAAATGCTAACAAATGATATTAAAATATTATGAAAATAATATTTTTGGGTGTAGAATGAAAAACTGGACTTAGGGTAATTTTTCTAGAATTTATCGGGCCCGGACCTATTTTTAATCACTTAAAAACTATTATTTATTTATTATTAATTAATTATTTATTTATTATTAATTAGTTAATTAATTATTATTTATTTGTTTTTATTTTAACCCGGCCCAACGACCCAGCCTGTGGCCCAAACCCAACCGGGCCCAGCCCAACCGAGCCAGCCCAGCCCAGCCCCGGCCTAGCGGTCGGGCGGGTCGGTCAGACCCGAACCCGTCCGAGACCCGAACCCGCATCTCCCCATGACCCGATCCCTCTCCCCCGCGTCCTCCGGTGCTCCTCCCGTCCGCCGCGTCTTCCGGACACGCCCCTCCGCCTCACCCGCGGCCAACCGCCTCCCCCGCGCCCTTCGGCCCACGACCCCCTCTCTCCTCCGCCTCGTTCGGCTGCCGACTCCTATTTAAACCCTCTCCCCAGCCCTCTCCGGTCACCCCTCCCCGCTGCGCTCCGCCCGACTCCGGCCGCCACCCGCCGCGTCCCGCGCCACCCAGCGCCGCCTCGCCGACGACGCGCCGCCGCCGCAGCTCCCTTCCTCCTTCTCCTCCTTCTCCGCAGCGACCCGAGCCCCACCTGCCGCTGTTCCCGCAGCGCCGCCTCCACCCAGCCTCGCCGGCGCCGCCCCCAGCTGCCCTCGACCGCCTCCGGCCTCCCTCCGGCGAAGTCTGGCCGCCTGAGAACCCCCAAACCCTAAAACCCTAGGTCTTGTGTCGGACACGTGTCGGACACGGATTTATTCGGGTTTTTCGGACCCTGTTCAGGTACGTGTATCTTTCTGCTCGTAACCCCGTTTTTTATTCCGTCAGTTGCGTTGCGTAGCCTGCATGACCCCCTCGGTGCCCGTGCAACCCGCTCGGGGCATCGCGTCCTGTGGCGATCGCACACCGCGATCCAAAAACAGGAAAAATAATAACTCGTTTCACCCCGGAACTGAGTACGCCCCGCCAAACGGGACGACTTGGTCGCATGCGGTCTTCACAGATACGTGCGCGTCGTTGATACGGACGTGTGGAATTTCGCAGAAGCTGATTCGGATGTGCGTGCACACCGGAATCAGTGCGTATCCGCGGACAACGCCCGTATCCAACTTTTCTGGATCGTGCCCTAACTTTGTGTACACTCGTCGGATTGAAACGAAACTTGCGCCATCGGACTCGTAGCAATACGCTGGTCCTGTGACCCAAGTTTGGTTCGATTCCGAGAACGTTGACAAATCACGTGTCGTGGGCCCCACGGGTCCCACTCGTCGGACGATTTTGTGATCGGCACATCGGAATCCAATTCTGGAAGTTCCGTTGGGTTCGTATCAGCGTTCCTGACTTGTTGACACTAAGTTGTACAGATTTAGAGACCTTTGACCCTGACACATTTTTCGGTGCAAAGCGGGCCCACATGTGGACCCCGTTTTGATCCGAAATTGCCGTTTTTGCCCTTGTCTCCAAATTGGACTCAAGGACAGGCGTTTCTAGCTATTTGATATCTTCTGAGCATGATGGTAATATTTATTTCAGCATCCGAAGACATTTCTGGAAATTTCCCGAGAACAGAACCGTAGTTGGAATCCAAACATCAGGCAAGTTCCTGCACTTCAAGTTTAATCTTTATATTATGATAATTAGTTCCTTGCTCTACTAGTACCATTGGATGATTACACTTAGTGTTAGGATTTGGAGTTCATGTCTTGCTTTTCGTGTCGGGAGGGAGAATACTAGGAGGCATGTAGTTTACCCTTCCCCCTGTCCTGACTGATAGTTGTTGGTACGCGACTGTACCTTCAGCCTGATACTCGATTATTCCTGACTGATAGTCGTCTATGACGTGCCTAATTAGCCTTATAACCCCCTACATGCCAACTATGTATTCTAAATACACAATCACACACACATAGTTTCTTTATCTTGTTGCAGTTCCATTTTCTTGTCTCATTATAATCCTGTTTTATTTATATTCCTGATTTTTAGTGCTTAACCTTAGTTAATTTTACTACTTATTATGCATACTCTTATCGTGATGCTTAGTCAGTTTTCACTACTTGTCATAAATATTTAGTTTAAGCTTTGTTGTGTATTGGTACTTTGCTCCTTTCCTGACTGGATCCGTTGATATTAGGCGATGATGAGGACTATGCCCCCACCTTTTATGGCCCATATGACGTAGAAGATGATACATTTGAGGAGCCAGTTCCTACTCAGGAGACTACTTTTGAGGAGTAGTTAGCCAGTTAGCTAGTATTTTTCTTTCAGCATAGTAATCGGGTTTGTCCCCGATTTACCTTCTGGTTCTGTAATAAAATAAAGATTTGTTTGTCACAATTTGCTTATGAAATCTTAGCATTCCTATTTCCTGTTATTATCCTTGCCTATTTATTTATTGTGAATGAGCTAGATTTTAATTTACCTGTGGATATGATCTAGACAGCGTACTACCGCCGACACTGCGGCGTAGGCTGGACGTACTCACAAACTCGTGCCCGAATATCCGGGTGCGGGTCGTGACATATTTTTATGGTGGCCCATGCAGGTCAACGACTAAATTGTTCGATTTTAACTTAGGGACCGAACAGGCCTGTAGTAAGAATAGGATAAGTTTTAGGATCTCATCCACTTGCTTGAATCGTTCTTGACATCTATCTCGGATTCAAATTAATTTCTTGACTTGCATCCTGCCTTGATTCCTGTGCGCCTCTTATCGTTTATTTTGGATACAGAGTAATGGATCTACCAGCAAGCGACGAGATTTCTACAAGATCACCGCGAGATGCTGTGATAAACCAACAAGCTCTACCAGCACCCGAACCGAGACCACCCTTGGTACCACAAGCAGCACTCTTCCAACAGGCCCAGCAGCAGCAGAGTAATCCACCACAAGGACGCGAACAAGCTTTCGCGATGACCGTGGAGACGCGCAAACTCGTGGAGTAGCTAATGCGCGTAAGTGATTTGTAGTTATCCGTTTCTAATATTGTTTTAGCTCGTGCCTATTGGTTCGTGACCTCTGCCCCAACCTAGTAATTTTGAACTTGCTAATAACCTGGTATGCTTTTACATTTGATAACTGTAGAGATTATGTGGTCTTTATTTATTATTGCTTATTTTGTTTTTGTTTTGTGAACTTGAATTAAGTTGTACCTCCTTCCATCATCATCTAGCGTACTTATAATTGTTGTACCCCCTTGACTTATGCTGCTAATATAGCCTAGTTTTGCAAGCTTATCATTTCATCAAGCTTGTTCATGACATATGTATTAGTGGGTCGACACACTAATACAACTGTCTATTCAGAATCAGTGTATTACGGTCTGATCAACCTTAATGCAATTTGGTTCACTCTTCGCACGACTACTTCACGTGGATTGAGATATATAGTTGAGTAGTATACTTGCCCTCTAGATATGACTGAGCATATCGTATCAGTTACATAACTGTACTAATACGAGCATGCGAACAAATGATTACCAGAATAGGATTTCAATCCACAACTGCTTGACAATTCCCATTTGAATTCTTTAAACGCCTTGATCCCGATACTTCTATTCAATCACCTCACCCTTAAACTCTTTGATCTTCGTCTTCCCTTATTTCGGAAAGACAAAATCTCATGCTTGGTATAAGTTTGATGTATACAGTACTAGATATACCCCACAGGCCGGTCGCATTGATGATGACCATTTTATATATGATTAAGGGAATACCATAGGTGATGTGTTTGGTGTTAAAGACTTAAGGATTCAATACCATGATAAAAAAAGTCGGGACATAGCTTTATTAGATGTATAGCCTTAGATGATAGATGGGTAAATTCTAAGTTGGGTAGAGACCGCAATGTTCACTTGAGAGAATCCTTTAGACTGTAATCAAGTGAGATTCGATAGAGAGAACCCTACCATATTTAAATTTTGAGGACAAAAATTTTATAAGTTGGGTAGATTGTAAACCCCCTGATTTTTCAAGAATTTTAAATTTGGATTTTCCACAATTTTTTGGATTTTTTGGGGATTTTTCTGTAATTAAAATCAGGATTCTATTTATTAAATGATTTTTAAATACTAATAAATGATATTAAAATATTATGAAAATAATATTTTTTGGTGTAGAATGAAAAACTGGACTTAGGGTAATTTTTCTAGAATTTATCGGACCCCGGACCTATTTTTAATCACTTAAAAACTATTATTTATTTATTATTTATTTATTATTAATTAATTAATTATTATTTATTTGTTTTTATTTTAACCCGGCCCAACGGCCCAGCCCGAGGCCCAAACCCAACCTGGGCCAGCCCAACCGGGCCCAGCCCAACCGAGCCAGCCCAGCCCAGCCCCGGCCTAGCGGGTCGGGCGGGTCGGTCAGACCCGAACCCACCCGCGACCCGAACCCGCATCTCCCCACGACCCGATCCCTCTCCCCCGCGTCCTCCGGCGCTCCTCCCGTCCGCCGCATCTTCCGGCCACGCCCCTCCGCCTCGCCCGCGGCCAACCGCCTCCACCGCGCCCTTCGGCCCACGACCCCCTCTCTCCTCCGCCTCGTTCGGCTGCCGACTCCTATTTAAACCCTCTCCCCAGCCCTCTCCGGTCACCCCTTCCCGCTGCGCTCTGCCCGACTCCGGCCGCCACCCGCCGCGTCCCGCGCCACCCAGCACCGCCTCGCCGATGACGCGCCGCCGCCGCAGCTCCCTTCCTCCTCCTCCTCCTTCTTCTCCGCAGCGCCCCGAGCCCCACCGACCGCCGTGCCCGCAGCGCCGCCTCCGCCCCCAGCTGCCCTCGACCGCCTCCGGCCTCCCTCCGGCGAAGCTTGGCCGCCTGAGAACCCCCAAACCCTAAAACCCTAGGTCTTGTGTCGGACACGTGTCGGACACGGATTTATTCGAGTTTTTCGGACCCTGTTTAGGTACGTGTATCTTTCTGCTCGTAACCCCATTTTCGATTTCGTCAGTTGCGTTGCGTAGCCTGCATGACCCCCTCGGTGCCCGTGCAACCCGTTCGGGGCATCGCGTCCTGTGGCGATCGCACACCGCGATCCAAAAACAGGAAAAACAATGACCCGTTTCACCCCGGAACTGAGTACGCCCCGCCAAACGGGACGACTTGGTCGCGTGCGGTCTTCACAGATACGTGCGCATCGTTGATACGGACGTGTGGAATTTCGCAGAAGCTGATTCGGATGTGCGTGCACACCGGAATCAATGTGTATCCGCGGACAACGTCCCGTATTCGACTTTTCTGGATCGCGCCCTAACTTTGTGTACACTCGTCGGATTGAAACGAAACTTGCGCCATCGGACTCGTAGCAATACGCTGGTCCTGTGACCCAAGTTTGGTTCGATTCCGAGAACGTTGACGAAATCGTGTGTCGTGGGCCCCACAGGTCCCACTCGTCGGACGATTTTGTGATCGGCACATCGGAATCCAATTCTGGAAGTTCCGTTGGGTTCGTATCAGCGTTCCTGACTTGTTGACACTAAGTTGGACAGATTTAGAGACCTTTGACCCTGACACGTTTTTCGGTGCAAAGCGGGCGCACATGTGGACCCCATTTTGACCCAAAATTGCCGTTTTTGCCCTTGTCTCCAAATTGGACTCAAGGACAGGCATTTTTAGCTATTTGATATCTTCTGAGCATGATGGTAATATTTATTTCAGCATCCGGAGACATTTCTAGAAATTTTCCGAGAACAGAACCGTAGTTGGAATCCAAACATCAGGCAAGTACCTGCACTTCAAGTTTAATTTTTATATTATGATAATTAGTTCCTTGCTCTACTAGTACCATTGGATGATTACACTTAGTGTTAGAATTTGGAGTTCATGTCTTGCTTTTCGTGTCGGGAGGGAGAATACTAGGAGGCATGTAGTTTACCCTTCCCCTTGTCCTGACTGATAGCTGTTGGTACGCGACTGTACCTTCAGCCTGATACTCGATTATTCCTGACTGATAGCCATCTATGACGTGCCTGATTAGCCTTATAACCCCCTACATGCCAACTATATATTCTAAATACACAATCACACACACATAGTTTCTTTATCTTGTTACAGTTCCATTTTCTTGTCTCATTATAATCATGTTTTATTTATATTCTTGATTTTTAGTGCTTAATCTTAGTTAATTTTACTACTTATTATGCATACTCTTATCGTGATGCTTAGTCATTTTTCACTACTTGTCATAAATATTTAGTTTAAGCTTTGTTGTGTATTGGTACTTTGCTCCTTTTCTGACTGGATCCGTTGATATTAGGCGATGATGAGGACTATGCCCCCACCTTTTATGGTCCATATGACGTAGCAGATGATACATTTGAGGAGCCGGTTCCTACTCAGGAGACTACTTTTGAGGAGTAGTTAGCCAGTTAGCTAGTATTTTTCTTTCAGCATAGTAATCGGGTTTGTCCCCGATTTACCTTCTGGTTCTGTAATAAACTGAAGATTTGTTTGTCACAATTTGCTTATGAAATCTTAGCATTCCTATTTCCTGTTATTATCCTTGCCTATTTATTTATTGTGAATGATCTAGGTTTTAATTTTGTCACGCCCCAGTCCCAAAATCTATGGGACCAGACCCGTGGCAATGGCCAGCTGGTACGACTCCGTAGGGCTTTCCAATTTAATGGACCCGACGAAGTGCACTTACGCTGTCCATGGTCAAGTGATCCAAGTAATAATCTATTTCCATTATACAACAACTAAATCTAAATCTCAATCCAGGATAAGTAATCTCAAGGAAGAACGATAGGCATCATCAGTCTGCAGCCCAATAACACATCCGTTCGAATAGACCAGAAGAACAATATAGGTCTATAAACACTAGGCTATATAAGCAGAATAAAATGGAAGTAACACAAGACTGAAAAAACTGGAAATGTAAATATACCTGCAATGATGTCCACACCCTATCAGATCAAGTATCCTGCAACTGCACAAACAACCTGGAAGGGAACCAGGTCCTCAGAGGGACGTAACAAGATACAAAAATACATGCCATAAAGTAAATACTGAGTAAATAAAGGGGGGTGTGCTAACCATCTAAGTGAATGCAATTTAAAGACCTGGTAGTACGCATGGGAATGTGTAGGCTCAGACATATGCTGACGTAATTCACCAATCGTCGGGACTGGCTAGTATATGCCACATATGCCCCCGTTTAAGGGCATTGATGCTATCCCCATCTCCGAAGAGCATGGTAACTCGCTATAATCCCCATCTCCGAAGAGCATGGTAACTCGCTATAATCCCCATCTCCGAAGAGCATGGTAACTCGCTATATATACTGTAATCCCCATCTCCGAAGAGCATGGTAACTCGAGTATATATCAGGAGGGGGTGTCCCATACGCCTACTAGATGTCTTTCCCGCCCAATGTAGATGTACAAATCGTGAAAACGACGTGGACATCTCATACTATGATGCAAGTCTCTATGAAATAACAACTGAGCTACATACCGCTACACGTGTTGCTCATACTGATGGCCAGTCGCGCATGAGGCACGCGTCCCTACATGAACTCACTCTGTGACGTGTAATGATACGTGTCAAGGCCTGGGAAGTTATATCAATAACTTCACAACTTTAGGTGGGTCTACTAGACACTAAGTCAGATACTACTCCTAACGTCAACGCCTTCGCTGACTGCACCCGAGTCTGCTCGGACGCGCACATTTATATAATGAATAAATATGTAACCAACAATAATTGAATTTAAACAGTACAACAAGGCAAGGTATACTTGCCTGTCCCGGGTAGCTGCGAAATCCAAAGCCCTGCTCCTGATGTCTCGTCAGTAGTGTCCAGCAATCCTATATCGTATATAGTAATGTCCAAGTTAGTCGCTACGATAGCACGACTAGGACACTGTCCGTATCTACACTGACACAGGGTCGGGGCTATGTGTATATATAGCTAACACCAATATTTATATACACATTAATTCATAGCTAAATATATTAAATAATATAGTTGTTTATTAGTACTAGAAAATATATTTGTATAACCACATATTAAAATATATGTACAACTGGCAATACTTTAAATATATATACATATAAATATATATTTATTTTAGAAATAATTTTTGTATAAGTACAAAGGTACTCGTACTTATTTTGAATACAACAACATATTGAAATTACTAATATATTTATTTATATTTCAAAAATACACATATATTATATATACACATTTATTATATATACACATACGTATATCTATATATATTTATATACATGTATATATGCATATACACATAGAGACTTAATAATTATAAGCATTTATATATAAAATATATTATATATATTTTTAAATTCCAGAAATGTATTTAGACATAATTTGTATTTATAAAATTAATAATTTATACAAAAAAAAAAGAATACACATACATACATACGTACATACATACATACATACATACATACATACATACATAAATAAATACATACCTACACCCATACATATTTAATATGAAAAATATATAGTGTTATTTCTATGCTAAATCACAGTATTTTTATATTTAAAATATGGTTTTAAATACTGTACAATATACGTACATACGTACATATACTCATATATACATATATATATGTATATACATACATACGTACATACATACATACATACATGCATATATATTATAAATACTTGTTTTATTTACAGAATGTAATTTATTTTATAAATAATTAAATGTTTAATATTCATGGTATTTTAGAAAGCATAGTTACTTTATACTTATATACCTACATACATGCATATATACGTACACACATATGTACATACATATATACATACATATACATATACTAAATTAAAAGATTATGTAGATATATATTATAAACATTTTACAGGGAATATATAATTATATATATGGTTAAATAATAAATAATATACTATATATATATTTGAATACGTATTTAAATACGAAACGAATACGACATTTGCATCTCTAAGCTTGCAGCTGACATTTTATGTACAAAATGAAATAAATTTACATAAAATAATATACCTAGACGTTCGTCGGATCGAGGGGGACGAGCGGGTCTGTCGTCACCGGCGGGGGTGGCCGGGCGGCGCTCCGGCGAGCCTCGGGGACGTTTCGGCCAACAGCAGCCGGTCTGGAATAGTTGACGCTGCGGCCTCGATCACTCCCTGGTGCGTCGACGGCGACGGCTGAAAATTGGTGGGGTGGTGGAGGACAGGGTGGGGGAGGTGTCAGTCAAATTTGGTGGCCGGAGGAGCTAAGGTGGCCGAGCACGAAGCTGCGGGGGGGGTCGGCTGTGAACGCGGGCTGGGGGTGTCTCGACTGGTGCGGCTGGAGGTAGGGGTGGCTGCCGGCGTTGGGGCGGCGGGTGGCGGTGGCTGGAGGTAGGGGGGGTCCGGCGAAGGGGTCGAGGTAAGGTGGCGGTGGTTGGTGGCCGCTGGTGGCGGTGGTGGAGCTCGGGGTGAGGGAGTTGGGGTCGGGCTGGTGTGAGGTTGGGTTGGGATTTAGGTATAATAGTTTAGGTTTTTGATTTAATTAAAGAGTGAAAACCAACTATATGTAGGAGAGAGAGTGTGGGGAGGCTGCCTAGGGATTAGGGCCGGCTGGGTGAATTTTTTTGGGGAGTGGGGTGGCTCATCATGATGAATGGAGGGCTAGAAATAGGTTAGTTTGAATGTAGGGCCTAGATAGGTTCCTATAAAGGAAGAGCAAGTACACAAAAATGGGGGGGAAAACCAATGCCTACGTTTTGGCATTTCATGCTTTTCTCCATGATGGTTTTGGCCAATGAGGGGGGGGGCACCACATTGCAAATTTGCAATTTAGCCCCTGAATAAATTGGTATTTGCACAATAGCTAGGATTGGGGATTTAATGCAAACAAACACCATGTTTGGTGTTCCTCATTGGTCGATGAGGGTGTTTGGTGTTTTGTATGAGGCTAATGGGTATGGATATGGGTTTAGGTTGGATTTGGGTCCAATATAAATTAGGTTGGGTAGCCACATTAATTAATTCATAATTAATGTAACAGCGTTTTCTAATTTAATTTAATTAAAAACCGGGAGTCTAAATCTGGTTGGACAAGGGTCCTTGGTGTTGTAGGCTCAGTGTACAATGTCATCGTGGTCTGGGTTGGTCAAAACTGATTGAGGTTGGGTCTCAATTCCGATTGGAACGGACAACGAACGTAATTACGCAATTTAATTAATTGCGCGCGGACGTTTGTAACGACTTTTGTGCGTCTAAAATCTGGCACAAAAATCGGTATTCGGGGTTTGTTCCTGATTTAATATGATGGGTTTACGTGTCTAGGTCAGATATGTGGAATTGGTTTTAGGGCAACAGCTAAAGGGGTATCCTAAGAGAATCAATCATTGCACAAGTATTATAATACTAATATTTAAATCTTAATTAAATCTGGTAAACCCTAATTAGGCTAATTAAACTAGAAAACCCTAATTTCTGGTCGAGGGGGTTTACAACATACCCTCCTTAGAGCATTTCGTCCTCGAAATTAAAAACAGACATATAGAATAACTGTTGAATGAAATAAGTACTAACACATACCTAGGCCTTCGAAAAGATGGGGAAACCGTTGCCGCGTATCGTCCTCTCGTTCCCAGGTTGATTCACCTGGTGCGTGATGTCTCCATGCGACACGAACTAGAGGGATAGTCTGGCCTCGCAGTACCTTCTCGCTTCGGTCTAGGATCTCAACTGGCTCCAAGTTCTCTTGCTATCCTTCCACACTAGTTATAAAATCCAAAGAACCCATCAATCATTCCTGATAAGGTAACAATCTTCTCCGAGAAAGGTATACGAATTCTATCTCCTGTCGTCTGGTCTTCGATCTTCTTCTGGAGGAAAGTCATCAGTCACAAGCATTCGTCTCCCTGAATAATAGGGGACGAGGAACAAGGATGGCGATATTGACGAAGATTGAACGAATGTAAATTGGAAGTCCAAGGGCGATAATCACATACAAAGAGGAGTTTTAAAATCGATTATGGATTGAGATCTTATTCACAATAATCCTAAGTTGCAGGCTCGTTCGGTACAGTAACGTAACCGAAACGATTTTCTCGACCTGCATGGGCCACCACTAAAACCATGTCACGCCCCAGTCCCAAAATCTATGGGACCAGACCCGTGGCAATGGCCAGCTGGTACGACTCCGTAGGGCTTTCCAATTTAATGGACCCAACGAAGTGCACTTACGCTGTCCATGGTCAAGTGATCCAAGTAATAATCTATTTCCATTATACAACAACTAAATCTAAATCTCAATCCAGGATAAGTAATCTCAAGGAAGAACGATAGGCATCATCAGTCTGCAGCCCAATAACACATCCGTTCGAATAGACCAGAAGAACAATATAGGTCTATAAACACTAGGCTATATAAGCAGAATAAAATGGAAGTAACACAAGACTGAAAAAACTGGAAATGTAAATATACCTGCAATAATGTCCACACCCTATCAGATCAAGTATCCTGCAACTGCACAAACAACCTGGAAGGGAACCAGGTCCTCAGAGGGACGTAACAAGATACAAAAATACATGCCATAAAGTAAATACTGAGTAAATAAAGGGGGGTGTGCTAACCATCTAAGTGAATGCAATTTAAAGACCTGGTAGTACGCATGGGAATGTGTAGGCTCAGACATATGCTGACGTAATTCACCAATCGTCGGGACTGGCTAGTATATGCCACATATGCTCCCGTTTAAGGGCATTGATGCTATCCCCATCTCCGAAGAGCATGGTAACTCGCTATAATCCCCATCTCCGAAGAGCATGGTAACTCGCTATAATCCCCATCTCCGAAGAGCATGGTAACTCGCTATATATACTGTAATCCCCATCTCCGAAGAGCATGGTAACTCGAGTATATATCAGGAGGGGGTGTCCCATACGCCTACTAGATGTCTTTCCCGCCCAATGTAGATGTACAAATCGTGAAAACGACGTGGACATCTCATACTATGATGCAAGTCTCTATGAAATAACAACTGAGCTACATACCGCTACACGTGTTGCTCATACTGATGGCCAGTCGCGCATGAGGCACGCGTCCCTACATGAACTCACTCTGTGACGTGTAATGATACGTGTCAAGGCCTGGAAAGTTATATCAATAACTTCACAACTTTAGGTGGGTCTACTAGACACTAAGTCAGATACTACTCCTAACGTCAACGCCTTCGCTGACTGCACCCGAGTCTGCTCGGACGCGCACATTTATATAATGAATAAATATGTAACCAACAATAATTGAATTTAAACAGTACAACAAGGCAAGGTATACTTGCCTGTCCCGGGTAGCTGCGAAATCCAAAGCCCTGCTCCTGATGTCTCGTCAGTAGTGTCCAGCAATCCTATATCGTATATAGTAATGTCCAAGTTAGTCGCTACGATAGCACGACTAGGACACTGTCCGTATCTACACTGACACAGGGTCGGGGCTATGTGTATATATAGCTAACACCAATATTTATATACACATTAATTCATAGCTAAATATATTAAATAATATAGTTGTTTATTAGTACTAGAAAATATATTTGTATAACCACATATTAAAATATATGTACAACTGGCAATACTTTAAATATATATACATATAAATATATATTTATTTTAGAAATAATTTTTGTATAAGTACAAAGGTACTCGTACTTATTTTGAATACAACAACATATTGAAATTACTAATATATTTATTTATATTTCAAAAATACACATATATTATATATACACATTTATTATATATACACATACGTATATCTATATATATTTATATACATGTATATATGCATATACACATAGAGACTTAATAATTATAAGCATTTATATATAAAATATATTATATATATTTTTAAATTCCAGAAATGTATTTAGACATAATTTGTATTTATAAAATTAATAATTTATACAAAAAAAAAAGAATACACATACATACATACGTACATACATACATACATACATACATACATACATACATACATACATACATACATAAATAAATACATACCTACACCCATACATATTTAATATGAAAAATATATAGTGTTATTTCTATGCTAAATCACAGTATTTTTATATTTAAAATATGGTTTTAAATACTGTACAATATACGTACATACGTACATATACTCATATATACATATATATATATATATATATATCTATATATGTATATACATACATACGTACATACATACATACATGCATATATATTATAAATACTTGTTTTATTTACAGAATGTAATTTATTTTATAAATAATTAAATGTTTAATATTCATGGTATTTTAGAAAGCATAGTTACTTTTATACTTATATACCTACATACATGCATATATACGTACACACATATGTACATACATATATACATACATATACATATACTAAATTAAAAGATTATGTAGATATATATTATAAACATTTTACAGGGAATATATAATTATATATATGGTTAAATAATAAATAATATACTATATATATATTTGAATACGTATTTAAATACGAAACGAATACGACATTTGCATCTCTAAGCTTGCAGCTGACATTTTATGTACAAAATGAAATAAATTTACATAAAATAATATACCTAGACGTTCGTCGGATCGAGGGGGACGAGCGGGTCTGTCGTCACCGGCGGGGGTGGCCGGGCGGCGCTCCGGCGAGCCTCGGGGACGTCTCGGCCAACAGCAGCCGGTCTGGAATAGTTGACGCTGCGGCCTCGATCACTCCCTGGTGCGTCGACGGCGACGGCTGAAAATTGGTGGGGTGGTGGAGGACAGGCTGGGGGAGGTGTCAGTCAAATTTGGTGGCCGGAGGAGCTAAGGTGGCCGAGCACGAAGCTGCGGGGGGGGTCGGCTGTGAACGCGGGCTGGGGGTGTCTCGACTGGTGCGGCTGGAGGTAGGGGTGGCTGCCGGCGTTGGGGCGGCGGGTGGCGGTGGCTGGAGGTAGGGGGGTCCGGCGAAGGGGTCGAGGTAAGGTGGCGGTGGTTGGTGGCCGCTGGTGGCGGTGGTGGAGCTCGGGGTGAGGGGGTTGGGGTCGGGCTGGTGTGAGGTTGGGTTGGGATTTAGGTATAATAGTTTAGGTTTTTGATTTAATTAAAGAGTGAAAACCAACTATATGTAGGAGAGAGAGTGTGGGGAGGCTGCCTAGGGATTAGGGCCGGCTGGGTGAATTTTTTTGGGGAGTGGGGTGGCTCATCATGATGAATGGAGGGCTAGAAATAGGTTAGTTTGAATGTAGGGCCTAGATAGGTTCCTATAAAGGAAGAGCAAGTACACAAAAATGGGGGGGAAAACCAATGCCTACGTTTTGGCATTTCATGCTTTTCTCCATGATGGTTTTGGCCAATGAGGGGGGGGCACCACATTGCAAATTTGCAATTTAGCCCCTGAATAAATTGGTATTTGCACAATAGCTAGGATTGGGGATTTAATGCAAACAAACACCATGTTTGGTGTTCCTCATTGGTCGATGAGGGTGTTTGGTGTTTTGTATGAGGCTAATGGGTATGGATGTGGGTTTAGGTTGGATTTGGGTCCAATATAAATTAGGTTGGGTAGCCACATTAATTAATTCATAATTAATGTAACAGCGTTTTCTAATTTAATTTAATTAAAAACCGGGAGTCTAAATCTGGTTGGACAAGGGTCCTTGGTGTTGTAGGCTCAGTGTACAATGTCATCGTGGTCTGGGTTGGTCAAAACTGATTGAGGTTGGGTCTCAATTCCGATTGGAACGGACAACGAACGTAATTACGCAATTTAATTAATTGCGCTGCGGACGTTTGTAACGACTTTTGTGCGTCTAAAATCTGGCACAAAAATCGGTATTCGGGGTTTGTTCCTGATTTAATATGATGGGTTTACGTGTCTAGGTCAGATATGTGGAATTGGTTTTAGGGCAACAGCTAAAGGGGTATCCTAAGAGAATCAATCATTGCACAAGTATTATAATACTAATATTTAAATCTTAATTAAATCTGGTAAACCCTAATTAGGCTAATTAAACTAGAAAACCCTAATTTCTGGTCGAGGGGGTTTACAAATTTACCTGTGGATATGATCTAGACAGCGTACTACCGCCGACACTGCGGTGTAGGCTGGACGTACTCACGAACTCGTGCCCGAATATCCGGGTGCGGGTCGTGACAATAGATTACCCAAACAACGTTCTACCAACGATTATGCGGCCTAGGCTGGGCATTGTTTTCGACTTGCATTCCTACATCGGGTGCAGGTCATGACAAGACGTGTTGTAGACCTTCTTGAAGTCGACAAAGTCAAAGGTAGTCGCATCCTTCTTCTTTGGGGTTTAGGGCATCTCGACTTTATTTGCTGGTTGCTCCACCTGTTCCGCTGTCGTAACGGAATGGTTGGAGGCAATGGTCTGAATAATTTATTGTAGGGCATCCACCTGCTTCTGTTGGACCGCGAATCAGGCTTCTAGATTCTTTTCTAATTTATCCTGTCGAGCCTTATCCCTTTGCTGCTGTGCCTCAAATATGCGCATAATTCGCTCAATTGGGTCGATGGGGGGCGCATGTCGTTGGCTCTCGAAGCTTGCAGAAGTGCCCGAGATACGTGTGTCACGTCACAGTCCTAAAATACATAGGACCAGGTATACGTACACATGCCAGCTGTACGAACAAGTATAGGAACCCAATTTAATGGACCTAACTAGTCGTAGTACACTGTAAAATATAACTAAGACATAATATCCAGGCAGGTAATAATCTAGTCTCATCCACTAATATCACAGAATAAGAAACTGGATGAATAGATAAAGTCTTAGAATCCACTACAAATAAAGTCTAGTGGAAAACAATCCACGATAATAAAGTATTAAAGAATAATAATAGAAGTACAAATAGACAATAATAAAATAGTCCGGATGTTAGCAAACTAGATAGGGTCACCAAGACACTAAGAAACTATCATACATAGCTCAAGGAAACTCCTGTAGCTCCACATCAAGATACTCGTCAGCAAAATATCCAACTCCGTAGTCCGTCGGGTACAAGTGCTCGTCTGGATCTGAAAAAGTGTCAGGTCCTCAGAGGGACATAACAAGTACACAAAAAATCGACATGCATACAATTAAAGTAGTAAGAAATAAATAGGGTAACTAAATCATCTATGTGAAATGCACTCGAGACATCTCTAGTAGCGCATGTGGGGGAAGAATAGAAGAATCAGTCATCCCATCAGGCGTTCAACAGAACTCGGGGTTACACCATTTACACCATTTATATAGTAAGTTACAGAAATCTCATACGCTCACTAGTAGATTCTTTCCTCCCAATGTAATATCCGAACCCTATACGTGATGCAGGCATAATACAACGACGTTAATAAAAATCTAGAACTAAACTAACATCAACTACTAACACAAGACGCGAACTCACGTATCGATGTACGATCGACATGCTAGTCCATGAACTCACTCACTCAGTGTACGTGTTGAACAAGTGTCGGGTCAGAAGATACCATGTACCTTCCTGATATACCAGGTAAGTCTACTACTCTAAGACACGTGCACACAACTAGCAAATAAAAATTAGGCATAATGTAAACTAAATAATACAAATAAGCAAGGTGTACTTAATGCACCCTCAAGCTGCGAACAAAGTAAACATGCTCCTAAGTCCTCAACCGGATGGTCTCTAGCTCCTATAAATGTATATATCACACACTAATTAGACGCTACACTAAGTTGCTAATTATACTATTTGCCTTATGGTTTGGCTACTTGGATGGGTTAATAATTAGGTAGTTGGTATTAATAATTATCATGCAAAGGTGACAGCAATCTTACGTACGTATCGTAAAGTATTCAACTACGTGAATTCACAAAGCTATGCAACTTGTACAACTCGTCGAACTAGTTATTGGAAAGTAGACTTTTATGTTTACATACTTAAAAACATGCAATCTAACATGATTAATTTATAGTAATAATTCTGGAATTAATTTTAAAAAAAAGCAAATTAATGGTTTTTATCCCACAAGGAATTTCTATGAAGGTTGACAACTAGTCATGCAAATGTGGGTGCTAAATAGGGTTTCTCAGACATGCAAGTTCTTAAAAGATAAATTCATAAAAAATATTAAATTCTGAAAATAATTCTAAAATATTAGGAAATAATTATTTAATGTGTTCCTACATGTATATTTATTAATTCTACTTATTGGTCTTTTCGTTGGGCATATACTAGTCTTCTAACAATAGTGTCGGCAAAATTTTGCCATTATAACCCTACTATTAGGCTTTACATAAAAATCCTAAATCATATTTAATTCTAGAAAATTAAATTTTAATCATAAATAATAAGGAGGATATTCATATATGGCCAAAGAATAAGTTACAATAAGTTTACAAGTAAACTAGGTCAACTATGTGTCTTGTTTATGCATAAATCCATTTAAATCAAAAAGCAATAATTCTGGAATTTATTTTAAAAATTGAATTTAATATAGGTTAATAATATCATATTTTAATTATTTACAAGTTTTTAGAAGGGTTCAATGCGGAGTTTTGGATAAAACATTAAACTAGGTCACCCTATACATTGTACATGCAATTTATACCAAAAAAATTATTGTATTGCTAATATTCTAAATAAAATAGTAAAATATGGATAAAAATAATTTAATCATCATATTTCTCTATTATTAACATGGTTTAATCATGGTTTCTACCTATGGGTGCACACATGCATTCATGGGTTCAAAATTCTATTTGAAAACTCTAAAATCAAAATCTACAATGAAGAACATGGCAATAGATTGTAACCATATATAAAAATCATTTATTTATATATATATAAACATTTATATAGAAGAGATTGGAGGAAGAATGAGAGAAGGTTTAAAGAAATAACTTACTAGAAGAAGAAGAGGATGTACTAGGGTTCTTGGATGGAGGTGGTTGGCCTTGGGGTGTCCGTGCGGGGGGGGGGGGGGGGGGGGTCGACGGTCTTGAGGCTGGGTTCGGCGACTTTGAGGGAGGAGGTGAAGAGAAGTTTAGATTAGGGTTAGGGTTTAAGATGATAAGTTTATATATATATATGTGTGTGTGTGTGTGTGTGTGTGTGTGTGTGTGTGTGTGTGTGTGTGTAGAGAGGGAGAGGGGTCGGCGAATTTGAGGGGGAATCCAAGGGTATAGGGGTTTCGGTCATGGGGTAGGAGTAGGATAAGTGGTTTCCTAATTTGGTTGGTAGAAAATCTTTGATAAATCTTTAACCCAATAATCATTAAGATTTGGTTGAGATTCTAAGGGATTACTAATAGATAAAAAAATAAAAAAATTTACAAAAAAAGAGAAATTGTCTAGATTGGCATGGGGGACTCATGATGGCAATTAAAATTATGGTTTGCTAATTGTAGGAAGTTTGGTTTGGAAACAACCATGAATAAATTATATAAAATATTTAAATATTAAATACAAGAAACTATGATTGTTACACTAGTGCTACACTAATGTTGATTGATCAAATTTCGTGTCACGCAAAGATCCTACGTGTAGTGTCTCCAGTGTAGGCTACTTCCTAAGAAGGGCAATATAGATTTTGGGGTCGTTCTATGTCGTTAATGTCCAAACTACAGTGAAGAGCCCTAATAAAATAATTAAGTTTTAATTAATTTAAAAATAATCTAAATAAACACAATAAATATAAAATACACACAAATTCATATTTTTGAGTGAGGGGGTTTACAACCCACCCACCTTAAAAAAATTTATCCTCGAAATTAAGAACATGGCACGATCTAGAAAAACAAGAATCCGGTATGTAAATCCATACTTGAAGCCTCACGTAAGTGGAAAAATGCTCTAAGATAGAATCCTCCCAGTCCCATGTCGATTCGCCCGATGAATGATGCTTCCAAGCAATACGGACTAGTCGAATGGTCTTTCGCTTTAGCACCTTCTTCCTACGGTCGAGAATCTCAACCAGTTGCTCCTCATAAGACAAACTCGGTCCCACGCAGATCTCTAAATGATCTAGTACATGGCTAGGATCCGCCACATATCTCCTCAACTGTGAAACATGAAACACATCATGGACACCCTCTAAGGTCTATGGTAATGCTACCCTTAAAGCAACCTCACCAACATGCTCCAATACGTCGAACGGTCCGATGTGCCTCGGACTAAGCTTCCCTCTACCTCCAAATCTGATGGTTTCTTTAGTAGGTAAGATCCTTAAGAATACATGGTCTCCCGACTTGAACTCTAGGAGTCGACGGTGAGTATCTGCCCATTGCTTCTGTCTATCATGTGCTGCTCAAAGGTGACCTTGAATCTGCTTGACCTTCTCCATTGTACGAGTTACCAACTCTGGTCCAAGTATATGTCTCTCTCCCACATCATTCCAAAATACTGGCGATCGACACTTCTTTTCATATAATGCTTCAAAAGGAGCCACCTGAATGCTTGCCTGGTAGCTATTATTGTAAGAGAACTCCACCAAGTGTAAGTGATCCTCCCAAGATCCTCTCTACTGTGCGAGTTACCAACTCTGGTCCAAGTATCTATCTCTCTCCTACATTATTCCAAAATACTGGCGATCGACACTTTCTGCCATATAATGCTTCAAAAGGAGCCATCTGAATGCTTGCCTGGTAGCTATTATTGTAAGAGAACTCTACCAAGTGCAAGTGATCCTCCCAAGATCCTCCAAAGTCAAGCATGCACGCTATCAACATGTCCTTCAATGTCTGAATGGTACGCTCTGACTATTCATCTGTTTGCAGGTGATAGGAAGTACTAAACTTCAATCTAGTTCCTAGGCTCTCCTGCATACTCCTCGAAAAGAGTGATGTGAACCTCAAATCTCTGTCTGAAATGATGCTGACGGGTACTCATGTTGGCGTACAATCTCCTTTATGTACATCTCTGCCAGAACTTTTGTAGATTGTCGAACTCTAAAGGGTAAAAAGTGTGTCGCTTTAGTCAATCTATCCACAATCACCCAAACTATATCTCGGGCAGCTGGGCTCGTCAAAAAACCTGTAACGAAGTCTATGGTGATGTGCTCTCGTTTCTACTCCGGGAATCTTACTAATCTGTGATGTTCAGCCTTAACTTGCTAACACACCAAGCACTTTGCCATAAACCGTGCTATCTCTCGCTTCATCCTGTGCCACCAATAATGCTGTCTCAAGTCTCTGCACATCTTTACACCTCCCGGATGAATAGAGTATGCTGAACTATGAGCCTCTGTCATTAGTTCCTGCTAAAGCTCTCCATTAGGAACATAGAAGCGATCCCCACACCACAAAGTCCCATCTTCGTGTATTCTTAATCCAGTCTGTAATCCAGCCTTAGTCCTTTGTCAAAGTTATTAAAATCTCGCATCGGTCGGCAGAACTGCCTTGATTTGCTCCACCAATGATGATTGCACTTAAAGGTTCATCAACTTTGTGACTTCTCCTGGCATAACCACCTCTATGCCCAGCTGCTCCAAATCATATAACAATTCCTACTGTGTTGTCAAGAAGTACGCCATCGATCTCCTACTCAACATATCCGCTACTGCATTAGCCTTGTCTGGATGGTACTGTAACTCAATGTCAAAATATGCCATTAACTCGAGCCATCGTCTCTGTCTCTGGTTCATATCCTTCTGAGTATAGACATACTTTAGGCTCTTATGATATGTAAAAATCTCTACAATCTCTCCGTATAAATAGTGCCTCCAAAGCTTCAAAGCAAAGATTACTGCTGTAAGCTCCAAGTCATAAGTGGGATAGTTCTTTTCATGGATACTCAACTGCCAAGAACCATACGCTACCACCTTACCGTACTATATCAAGACGCATCATAATCATTTTTTGGAAGCATCACGATAAATAACAAATCCTCCCGGTCCAGTAGGTATGGTCAAGATCGGCCATGTAGTCAGGTGCTTCTTCAACTCATCAAACGCCATATGACACTCCTCTGTCCACACAAACTTATGGTCTTTGTGGGTCAATCTTGTCATAGGCTCTGTAATCCTCGCAAAATTCTCCACGAACCTCCGGTAATATCCGACAAGTCCTAGAAAACTCTGTACTTCTGAGATATCGATTGGGGTCGGCCACGTCTCTAATGCTGATATCTTATCTTGATCCACTGATATGCCTTCTCCCAAGATAATATGCCCAAGAAAATAGACAAGATCTAAGAGAAACTCGCACTTGTTCAGCTTAGCATATAACTTTTAATGTCTCAATATTTCTAGAACCTTCCTCAAATGTTACTTGTGCTCTTCATGCCTCTTCGAGTACACCAAAATGTCGTTAATGAATACGACCATAAACTGGTCCAAGTACTAATGGAATACTTGGTTCAATAAATTCATAAACACGGCTGGCGTATTGGTCAACCCAAAGGGCATTACTAAGAACTCGTAGTGACCATAGCGAGTCCTGAAAGCCATCTTCTGAATATCCTCGTGCCTCACCTTCACTTGATGGTATCTGATCTCAGATCAATCTTAGAAAATACCCGTGCTCTTGTCAGTTGGTCGAACAAGTCGTCAATACGTGGCAAAGGGTACTTATTCTTGATGGTCACTACATTAAGGGCTTTGTAGTCGATGCACATGCGGACTGTTCCATCTTTCTTTGGCACGAACAACATTGGGGCTCTCCAAGGTGATGCACTTGGCCTAATGAATTCCTTGTCCTGCAACTCTTGCAACTTCTCCTTCAGCTCATCTAGCTCCTTCTTTGCCAGTCGATAAATATTAGAAGATATCGGCACTCCTCCCGATACCAACTTAATAGTGAACTCGACTTCTCTGTCCGGTGGCAGACCGGACAACTCGTCTGGAAAGACATCTGGAAACTCCTCAATGATCACTGGCAGTGCAACTTCTTTTGCCATGCAAGCTCCACCGTACTGGCCTACTCCCTTCTTCGTAGTTCCTCACATGAACCCAAACTATGGCTGGCCTGGTGGCTTAAAGATAGCATAACCTTTATGGCAATCTAATACTGCATAATATTGACTAAACCAATCCATTCCCAATACAACAGTAGTTAGAATTTTGGGGCAAGGACCTCTAAATTCTATTGTCTGAATAAACACTGTCTCCTAAGCTAGCATACAATTAATGTTGTTCAATCACACTCCATTAATAGGTCAAAAGACTATGTGACACTAGGTGTCAAACATTATGGTAAAACTTCTAACTACTCTAGTAGTGTCTATACTACCCTCCAGTCTTCATAATATATCAGGGGTAATGGTAAACCAATCTATAGCTAAGGAATTCTAGGGTTCACTAGATATTCTAAACTTAGTGGTGTCTATATTCTCGTTGTATTCTTAATAGGTGTGCTACTCTAATTATCATCCTAATAACATGGGTTCCTATATTCTAGCAGAAGGCTATATATACTCAAGGAACTTATTAGGGAAGTACAGGAATCAAGCAGGATACAATTGTTCGAATAGAACAGAGAGGAGGAAGATGAATCATAGTCAATTGTGGATGAGATCATATACTCTACTCCTAGGTACAGGCTTGTTCGGTACAGTAACGTAACCGAGACAATATGCTCTCGACCTGCATGGGCCACCACAAAAATATGTCACGCCCCAGTCCCAAAAATACGTAGGACTATGACACGTAAGCATGCCAGCCGCATGGATATGGCAACTCCAATATATGGAAACCAAATCCATACGTACGCTGTAATATGAATATAAAATCCACAAGTGGTATAAAATGTAATACAAGTCACAGGGTAAAATCTAAATCTCATCCACCAAAATCATATAGAAATAAATAACCAGTATCTATGAAACTAGATCTCAATAAGAAGTATCTAAGGATGATAGTTGGATGGAAACAAATCCACTACCAACTCGAATATAAGAGCAAATATAATATGAGTACAACACCACAACACAATATAAGAATACCAACTATCCATCACAGCTCGAAGAGAAGACATCCTCGGATCACATGTAACCATCCAAATCTGCGCTTCTGCAAATACTCAAGAAAAGATACACCTGGAAGCGGACCAGGTCCTCAGAGGGACGTAACAAGATACAGAAAATACGAGCCAATTTGAATACAGTAAACATGCATATGGTTTGAAAATAAATAAGTACGCTGTACAAGACAATCTATATGAATGCAAATGAGGACAACTTTTCGACGTATGGGCAAGGGTAGTCTACTCGATCTAAGCCTCACAACTCATGCACTCGTCCATGAACATCATCAGCCGTCATACCTCGGGGGTAGCGACCCTCGGACTCCATCAATCGACATACCTCGGGGGTAGCGACCATCGGACACGACCCACCATAGTGCGTGCTAGTGACTACGGTGTTACCAGAGTGGTTAAAGCCCATACGCCTAATGATTGTCCTCTATGATACTAGGTGCCATGTGTGTGTCAACATATCTAATACATAGTAATGACTGGAGAAAAAACTACACATGCAAGAACTATACAGAAATGAAATAAATAAACAGAAATATAAATAGCATGCAAAGTACTGTAAACAATTTGGCAAGGTATCTTGCCTGGGGTCCTACTGCTGGTATGAATCAGAGTCCAAGTCACAGTCCAAATAGCCTATGTATTACAAATTTATCACGTCAAAAGATAATTTATTTTAATTTATTTAATTCTGGAATAATTACTCTAAAATCCTATTTTAATCTTATTATTCTTATTTTTATGTTAATTCCTAAATTTTGTCCAAAGAAACTGAATTTTATCAACTCGAGTCTCATGGCACGCAAATCGAGGCGATCTGTTGACCAAAAAGTCAACCGACACAAACTCAACTTTCACGCATGATTTCCTATAGATTTCAGCGTCAAAAATATGCTGGAATTTACGGCTCGTCCGAATTCAAATTCGTTTGGGAATTATGGCACATACAAATTTTGTATTGTGCACCGATGGTTAAATTCTAACCTAGAAGTTCTACAGAATTAACAGTATGTAAATAATTCGAATTAAATTTTGGAAAAATATTTATGTCGATTATCTCGACATTATCTTTCCGAAACTTTAAATGGTTCATGATTCTGACTCCTGGTTCTCCCGGAATCACGAAAACATCAAAACACGTCTATTTTTGGACATGCTGTGCTCTACGAATTTTACAGAATTTAATACTCATAATTTAGAAAAACAATTTATATAATCAGAAAGCTAACCTCATTATCGTTCTAACAAAAAAAACTGGGGCGTGTTTGGAGTCCGGAGCTAGGAGATATCGTCTTTTTAATTCGTCATAACTAGTGAAAAATGAGGCTGAATTTATGATGAATTTTGACTATTTTTTGGACGAAAAAGAGAGGAATTTGGGGAAGAAAAATATGAAGGATGAGGTATTTATAATGGTGGAAACTACTTAATTAAATAGGACTAGGATTGGTTAATTTGGATAGGATTATGATAAATTTAAATAAGGATAGGATATGCATGAAGTTGATTTCCTAGTAGGTTCAGGATTTGAATTAATTTAAAATAGAGTTTGAATTTATCTCAATAATTTATAATCTTAAATATAATTAAAGATAATACAAATAATTTATAAAATCTTATTAATATCTATTAACACTAAATTAGCATCTATCTAATATTAAGACTATATATATCCAAATAAATCCTAAATAATTTTAAAATCTAAATAAATTTATTAAAATTCTAAATAAATTACAAAAAAATATAATTAAATATTTTAAAATAAAATAAATATTTGGTAGGAACGACATGCAAGTATGGTCGTATAGTAAATCATAGAAGTCCTAGAAATTTATGTTTTCTAAGTTTTAATTACCAAAAATTCTAGAAAAATCTCCAAAAATCTAAAATAACCTAAAATAATTCTAAATGAATATTTATATAAGTAAATATACAAAAGAAAAAATTATTTTCTAATTAACTAAGAGAATACTCTAAATAAATTCAACATCTATAATAAATATAATAATATAAAATATACACAAATACCAATTTTGGGTGAGGGAGTTTACACCTTGTTGATGGCCTCCTGAATCTTGTCTTTTGTCAATACTTCAACATAAGAGATCCGGGATTGTGAACTGGTATAGTACTGAAGCTGTTGAGTCAGCCCATGATAATATCTCTTAGCTTTCTCTAAGTCATTGGGTATCAGAATGGCGCTATATCTACTGAGGCGGCTGAACTCTGAATCGTACTCATCAACCGTCTTGTTTTCCTACTCTAGATGGAGGAACTAGTTATATAATGCATCCTTCACAGTGGCCAAAAAGTATTTTTTTTCTCAAAATACTACAAGAATTGCTCCCAAGTTTGGCGTGTACCCAATTGGCACTCCATCGATTTCCACCAGTGATGATCATTCCCTTCTAACTGAGTCCTCACGCCTGTCATCCATAAATCTATAGGCAGTTGTGATGCCTCTAAAAGCTTCTTGGTGCTGGTTATCCAAGTTGTGGTCTCCTCTGGGCTCTAATTGCCTTTATACGGCTTGAGGTTCATTTTTACGAAATTCTTTACTGAACTAAAATACGCATGTGGCACTGTAGCTAGTGCATGTGCTGGTGCAGCCAACCTCTCAAGTGTTTTAAGGAATCCCTGCCTCATCTCGACGGATTTCTGCCTCTGCTCTACCACTTGCTGCCTCTGCTCGGCAGCCAGTGTGGCGGTCTGCTATTTTTTTTCTTGCATCATCATCTAAAAGAATTGTAACATCATTGTCTGGCAATCCTACGATGCTGTTGGAGCTGGAAAAGCTCCATTAGAGGTCGTGAAAGGAGATAGTGGAACCGGATTGTTAGTCTGTCAATCCGGTCCTGGAAGTCAAGGAGTCATCGAGGCCTCTCCTGGTGATTTGCCATCGACCCCTGGAGACGTGTTGCCCCTAGTGGAGGCACATTTGTTACGTAAATTCATCTCTCTGTAAGAGATGGACGAAGAATTAGAAAAAATGAATCAAGCAGTATGCAAACATTTATTTAAATAGAACATATTGAAAGGAAGGTGAGTTATAGTCAAGTGTGGATGAGACCTAAAACTCTAATCCAATGTGCCCGCTCGGTACAGTTACGTAACCGAAACGACCAACTTGACCTGCATAGGCCACAACTAAAAATATGTCATGCCCCAGTCCCAAAATACGTAGGACCAGGTATACATACACACACCAGCTGTACAAACAAGTATAGAAATCTAATTTAATGGACCTAACCAGTCGTAGTACGCTGTAAAATATAACTAAGACAACATCTCTGGCAGGTAATAATCTAGTCTCATCCATGTTGTTTGATAAAATAAACGGAAGATGATAATATGTGGAAACGAGGTCTTATACGAAAACCCGCCCTTCTTCGATGTTTACAAACAAGATTGTACAATTTAATCCTATACGAGGATGTCGAGTACAATTTATTTAATCTGGGTAAATATTGTTATAGGAGTCTGATCTGCGGTCGATCACTTTGTCCCTTGGACCACACGATGATGAAGAAGTATCGTAGAAGACAGTAAGTAGCTTCGAAGGTTGCTAAAGAGAGTGGATGCCCGATGCCAAAGTCGTCGATCACTTCTCTTTGCCTGAGCTCTGGATTCTTCTCTCTCTCGACCGTTTTCTCTCCTTTTTCCTTCAATTTTTCGACCTTGTCCTCTGTTGATAGAGGTCTCTATTTATAGAGTTTTAGTGACAGTGACCACTCAGTCGGTGTAGAAACCAAGTAGTGGAAAGTACAGCACCCTTTTACACGACGGTTACAATAACCATTGCTTGCGTATAAATGACCTTTTGAATGAGCGTATGACGTGTGTCCAACTAAGGGACAACGCGTATAACTGCTGTGAAGATCACGGCGTAGAAGCCACGTAGGTAGTTATCCTTTGTATAGAAGAGGTTGGCGTAGAAGCCAATAACTGTCACCATGGCGTAGAAGCCAAGTAGGCATAGAAGTCGAGTAGGCGTAGAAGCCGAGTAGGCGTAGGATCTGAGTGGTCATAGAGGCCGAGTAGGCGTAGAAGCCGAGTAGGCGTAGGAGCCGAGTGGGTATAGAAGCCGAGTGGACGTAGAAGCCGAGATGATGTGGACGTCTTAGCCGAAATTACAATTTTTGGAGATATAATCAAATCTCTTGCATTAAATGCAGAGATCTGCCCCCATCCTGCGCATTAAATGCAGAGACGTGTCTTGAAGATTTGCCATCATTCTGCGCATTAAATGCAAATACGCGCCTCGAATCCTGTACGAAGAGTAACTGCTGACGTGGTAGGCTGTTTGTCTTCTACGGAGCGTAAGAAGCTCACGTCTGCCTGTATAAAACCGGGCAGCGTATCCCCTTGTATGCGTAAAAGCAGTTTACGCGAAGGGGATATCACTAAACGACGGTTCGGTGACATTTAATCAAATCTCCTGCATTAAATGCAGAGATCCGCCATTATCCTGTGCATTAAATACAGAGGCGTGTTTTGAAGGTCTGCCACCCTTCTGCGCATTAAATGTAGAGACGTGCCTCGGGCATCTGTCAGTATTCTGTGCATTAAATGCAGAGACGTGCCTCGAGAACCTGTCACCGCTCTGCGCATTAAATGCAGAGACGTGCCTCGAGCCCTGAGCAAGAGCAGCTTTTGACGTGGCAGGCTGTTTGTCTTCTGTGGAGCGTAAACAGCTCAAATCTGCCTGTGTAAAACTAGGCGGCGTATTCCTTTGTATGCGTAAAAGCGATTTACGCCAAGGAAATGGCAGTAAATGACAGTCTCGGTTGCAGTGTCGCGCCATCATTATAGCCGTCGCCTGGGTAGTCGTGCAGTACTCTTTGTCAGGAGTCCAGACGTCAGGTTCATTGCATGATCTGACAGGTTCATTTTGAAGAATACGAAGCGTTCCTCGAACACTTCAATGCTGCATTGAAAGCGGATGAGTTTTACGCCATAAAGGCGATGTAGCACCCTTTTTATGCTGAAGCAGCCTGGACATACTGCATTACACGGATGGTCCTTGAGCCTATATTTTATGCTGTGCTTAGCGAAAAAGCCCTGTTTGCACGTTGATGGCTCTGAGGTCCTATGTTTACGCTGCCCTGCATCATCATGCTGCGTATAGCCGTCTAGCGTATTTTTCATGCTTCTACAAGACCCCCTTCAAAGCTTTTAAATTCTTCGTAATTTGAAACGCTTTGAATGAAGCATGAAGCGTTCCTCTTAATTTGAAACGCTCTGAAACGGTCAAGTCTGACACGTTCTTTCAAGGCTGACTTTATGGCGGAGTTATTGGGGATCGGTGTGATCTCTTTCGCCTATAAAAAGGCTGAGGAGTTAACTTATTCTTCCCATATTTCCTTCACCACACAGAGATGATCGCTGGAGTTTGTCGGTTCGACTTGAGGAAGAAGGAGACCATGTTCTTCCAGCATGTAAGGAGCCGAAAAAGACGGCGTCTTCGAGCAAATGTCCTCTGCAACGATGGATCATGGAAGGATATCATAGCCTTCTCTGCTCGGGATAATCAGCAACTTTGTATGGCGGTTCTTCGGGAGAGAGGAAGGGTCGTATTAGACCACACAGCTTGCCAGTTGTATCTTCTCCCGATATTTGCGGACGAGGGCAGGCAAACTAGCTGCTGTCCGAGATTGAGTTGGGTGAAATATCTCAACTCAATCTGTCATGGCGCTGGACGCAGGAAAATAGATTTACTCTGCTTCCCTATATTGGAGGATGGGTCTGCATAATTTAAGCAGGCCCAGTTTTGTATCCTCCCGCCATTGATCATATGTCAGTCGGTTTGCGGTCACCGACTGACTGCTGGAGAAGATGGATGAAGAATTCCGTCTTTGCGAGAACCTGGCAGAACAGATTCTGGGCGCGATCTTCAGACGACGATGAGGAAGTCCTTTGTAGACGGGATTTCCCTCATATGTAATCATGAAAATAAAGAAAAACCCTTATAGACTGGATTTCCCTCATATGTAATCATGCTTTTAAATTTTAATAAAATCGTCTTCTTCTGTGCATATGATCATCTTGCCATATTTTGCTGTGAAGTCTGAATATGTGTAGCTTTGACACGTCTGATACTTTACGCCGACTTTGATAGAAAGAGTGTTAGGTCCTGTCCTGTCTGTTAGGAATGAGAAACTGCGTAGAATTCTGAACTGTTACTTCTGATAAACAGAATCCTTGTTCAGACCGTCATCTTCAAGAATGATTTCTCGAAAATCCCTTGAAACAGGGCGAGAAATGGCTGTCAAAAACTGAGTCGCCATCTTGAACTGTAGACGAAATATTCAGACTAGATTCTGGATGAACTTCGAATCGACCCATGAAGAAGAGTAATTTTCAATGTTGAACTCTGTATGCTTTGGGTACTTTGGATATTTTGAGGTCAAGAAGGAGTATCTTCTGTGTGAACTCTTGTAATTGACCACCTTGAGAATCATTCAGATGTACGCGTACTCTGGCCTGCGTATCTTTCAGATGTGCGAAAAGTTGTAGCATAGAATCATAAGTTCGTAGCCTCTCAAGCATAAAAGCTGCTGAGCATGAGAGCATCCGGGCGTAGAACTGTAGATTTGTAGCTTCTGAAAAGGAAAATCTTCCGAGCGTGAAGTTGTGGATCTGTTGCCTCTGAGCGTAAAAGCCACCGAGCATGAAATCATAGATTTGTAGCTGTTGAGCGTGAAGTCGTAGGTTTGTAGCCTCTCGAGCGTAAATGCTGCTGAGCATGAGAGCATCCGGGCGTAAAACCCATAGACTTATAGCCTCTGAACGTAAAATTGTAGATCTGTAGCCGTCGAGCGTAGAAAGCTCCTTAGCGTAAAAAACCACGAATCTGCCTCGCACGAAAACTTTTCGAATTCGCTGACTGTCCGCCTTCTCTGAGTAAATAGGCTGACGTAGTCCCCAATCATAACCAAATATTAAATGTGAGATTTGGTTCAGGATTCGAGGAGCCCATTCGAACTCTATATATACCCCAAGTTTCTGAGAGAAAATCTTCCGAGCGTGAAGTTGTGGATCTGTTGCCTCTGAGCGTAAAAAGCCACCGAGCGGAAAATCATAGATTCATAGCTGTTGAGTGTGAAGTCGTAGGTTTGTTGCCTCTCGAGCGTAAAAGCTGCTGAGCATGAGAGCATCCGGGCATAAAACCATAGACTTGTAGCCTCTGAGCGTAAAATCGTAGATTTGTAGCCGTCGAGCGTAGAAAGCTCCTTAGCGTAAAAACCACGAATCTTTTTTGCACGAAAACTTTTCGAATTCGCTGACTGTCCATCTTCTCTGAGTAAATAGGCTGACGTAGTCCCCAATCATAACCACATATTAAATGTGAGATTTGGTTCGGGATTCGAGGAGTCCATCCGAACTCTATATATACCCCAAGTTTTTGAGAGAAAAACTTTTCATCCGTCTTCTGCAAAAGAAAGCTTTTGACTGTTCGAGTTCTTCTTTGTTTCTTCTCCGAGTCTTCAAAGTTTCCAGTAATGGCCTCGAAACAAGTCTCCTCCTCTAAGGGAAAGAAGGTTGCTTCTTCTTCTCGTTCTTCTGCTCAAGCGGGGGCGACTTCCGTCGGGCACGGCCAGCTTCATTCTGAACGAACGAGCAGTGCACCCGGCCTTAAAGGTAGAGTTTTGGGGACGAAAAAGAACGACTGAAAATCCTTCGCACACGTTGTACGTGAACGCGCTAGGTCATCTTCTGTGCTGATAGCCTCTTCGAGGAAGATGATGCACAGAGATGTTTCATCTTTTACGCCCACATTTCTAATGTGTCAGCGTAAAAACTCCATATTTTCGCAGTCTGGCGTAAAAGCTTTTGACTGTCGAAAGTTGGCGTATACTATATAATTTGAGTGTTACGCAGGGATGGAAATTCCGGCGTAATAACTCAAATTTTGGTAGTCTGGCGTAAAACACAGACTGTCGAAAACTTTGCGTATACTGCCAGTCTTGAATTTTACGCCTTGGAATGGGATTCCAGCGTAAAAGCTCAAGTTTTTTTTGCAGTCTTGGCATAAAGCACAGACTGTTGATTTTTGGCATATGCTGTAAGATCTGTAATGTCTAGTTATAGGAACTGATGTATTTTTCCTGCACTCTTGCAGTTAACTTGCATGCGTCTCCGCTAGCCGATGTGATGGGTTCTGCCGCAGGGATGCTGCACTCCAACTATCTGGAGGATCTGTCGCACGTGACATTTCCTATCTCCGGGCCCCAGTATCCCGAAGGAAGGAAAAGTTTGATATCGGCTCAAGGAGAGTGGATGCTATTGAGCATGATCAACGGAGAGCCCCTGACGTACATAGATACGGACCAATACATAAAGCTGACTTTCCTCTTCGGGGACATGATTGACAAGCAGTCCCAGACGAAGCCCAAGAAAGAACTCTGGGTTTTCTCTGCTGGGAGCTTGGTTTTGTATCTGCCCAAGATGCTGAGAGACTATCCCATCTCGGCATTCTTCCATGCTACACATCCCAGGAGGATGTCGTGGACGCTGACTCCCGATCTTCACGGCAGGCCGAGGAAGATATTTCATCTGAAAGGAGCTGACCAGGGGTCTTTTGTCAGCCGCCCTTCCGGCAATGTGATGACGTTCAGGGGACTGTACCCGGGCAGTATCCCGAGTGAAGACAGTTTAGTGATCCAGCCGGTCCAATTACCGACTTTCTGTAATAATTTCATGGGGCACGGGGGAGTATACCCTAAGGTGAACCCTCGGACAAGTGGGTGGATCACCCCTACAAATCTTCGATGGGCTCGCTTAGCTGATAGGGCCCTGAAGCATTTTCAAACCGAGTTGGAGAGCATTGGTCTGTTTGCAGCTGTGAGTGCCACCAGTGTTGGGTTACCTCTCAACTTCAACCTGTTTCTGGCACTGATGGAGCGATATATCTCGCTCACCGAGACTTTTGCCACTCCACTGGGGGAGTTGGGATTGGCCCTCCATGAGATCGCAGAGATCTCGAGACTGTCGATGGGGGATACTCCATATGAAGAGTATGTTCCTACGAACCGGGAGTTGGGGGATTCAGACCCTCGGGTAGTGGAAGTGTACCAGGAGCTGATGTGCCACTACCTTGCTTGCACCGCCTTTTATGGTGAGCCCTCAAATTTGGCTCATGTCAATAAATGGACGTCCTACCTCTTCTTTCACCGGTCCAGGACTGCTAAGCCGGAGAAGGTATTGGAAGGCAAGGATCAGCCTTTGAATCCTCTGAGCGTGCTTAATGCTCAGGTAGTCGACAATCTCATAGAAGATGCTGGGGCTCCGGACTGGATCCTCGACGAAGGGATAGGAAAGTATCCTGTAGGAACTAAGGCCTATAGTTATTTGAGGCGTTGCCGCAGGCCTCTGTCCAGGAAAGCTCAACTGGCTGGCTTCCTCTCCATATGGCTGCGCCGACTGGTGGTACCCGGCATCGCATCTGCAGACCGTATTCACCGCAACACGCTATAGCCTACAATGTGTCTGGTGTTCGAGGCAAGACTGGGCTTGCTCCCTGCCATGGTATGCCGCATTCAAGCTGGCCTGAGGGCCATGACTGACGGGCTGCTCGCCGATGAAACTCGGCGTAATAGCTTTTCCAGGGTAGAATTATCATACATGTATCTGATGGGATGGTTAATTCTTCATAACCCCAGGGTGATGTCTCCCGGCTCTAGCAGTAGTTCGGGGGCTAGTTTCTTGTTGAACTACAAGAATTCCTCCTGGAATGTGACCACAGTTATAGACTGTCGGCGGGCGCTGAACTTCAGTCACAGCTGGAAGCTCTTCTGCACTGTCCCCCCTGTACATCTCAATCAACAGGGGATCAGACTTCAGGACGTAGGCGCCAGGAAGACCGTTCTTTCTCCTGAGTCTTTTAATTGGTTGGTCTGCATTAGACCTTCCCATCTACTGTACAGGAGTGAAGAACATTGCTTCTTCGAGCCCTACCGGCCCAGTCGGTTTGCCAGGCAATTCGGGTACGACCAGTTGCACGTGGGCAATGCCATCACCAGCTTCAGGTCCAGGGGCAGACTCATTGATGGAGCCAGAGGATGGCGATATTTCATCATGGGTTGCACTGAGGCAACTTTTACCGTGCCCGTCATTTCACTCTCCACGGAGATGTGCATTCTCCACTCGTATGCCCAGTTCTATGTGGCAACCAACACCTTCCATCGCGATTTTGATATACATGGAAGTTTTAGGGTGCCCTCTTCCAAGTCTGGGGGAAGAGTCAAAGTTCCCTCGGTTTCTTCTGACGAGGGTGAGGAGTCCTTCAATTCAGATGAGCCTCTGTGGCGGTATCAAGGGGTGAAGTACCTCCGCCCGCAGGGGCTTTGGTAATCTCTGGGAAGCGAAGGGCTCCTGCTCCGAAGGAGACTTTCCCTCGCAAGAGGAAGAAGAAGACGGTTGCTCGTCCTCTTCGGATTCCTGGTATTGAGGCTCCTAGAAGTGAGCCTGCATCTACCCATGTTGGGGATGATTCTTTGATTGGAGGTTCCTCGCCTTTTAGAGAGGGACCCTCTAATGTTCTGGCTGGTGGTGCCGGAGAATTCCTGTTGGAGGCTGCTGTCGCTGCTACCGCTTCAGGTAGTGGAACGAGATCGCCTTCGGGGCCGAGCCGAATGAGGATATCTTTAATAGGAAAAGAAAAGATTAAGAATAAGAATTAATAATATAATGATTAACTAATAATAATAATACTATAATAATAAACACTATATTTCCTATTCCTTAGTATACTTGCTGCAACTTAGCATTAGCCTTTTCCCAACCTTCAGCAACCCTTTAGCCTTCAGCAACTTTGCTTGCAGCCACGTGAACCCGCCCATTGCATTAGACTTCAGAATACTTGCTGTGACCCGACCCTTGGCCGAAAATTTTTAGCGGCCGAACCTATTTCCTATTCCCTCTCTCTTCCTATATTAATATATATATATATGTATATTTCTCTCCCAAACCCTAACCTATAATCTCTAGACCTCCTCTTCCTATCTAGAGCCGTCACCTCAGCCAGAGAAGCCCCGCCAAGCCATCCAACCATCCCGACGACGCCGACCTCGCCCTGCAGATTCCCACTCGAAGCACCTTCGCTCCGGAGTAATTTTCTGTCGACTCGCTCGACCAAACGCTGTTCTGTCTTCACCGGTATGATCATCCCTTAACCCTCTTCCATATTTGTTTTACAGCCAACCTCGAAAAACGTGTACCCTAGGTGAAAAACAGTGCCCAAGTCGGCGCAAGCAGACAGAATTCTGAAATCGCATAATTCCAAAATGACCACCCATATTGCCGAGTTCGTATCTCCCACCACAGAGATCCGAATTCGGTGATTCTTTTTGATACCTGTGGAATACTTGACCTACTTTATTTTTTGTTAAATAACCCTATGCTATTAGTTGCTGTGGATATAGTTTAATTCGTCACAAAACTGCGCACACCCATTTTTTTCAGATTTCCAAAAATTGGAAAATGGAGCGCGCCCCGCCAAACGGGACCGCCCCGCCGTGTACCAAGTATACCGAATGGTGCACGCAGCGTAACCGGACACGTGAAAATTCGTGGGGACTGATTCGGACGCGTGTGCGTGCCGGAATCAGGCCGTATCCGCGGACACACAACGTGTCGTAACTTTTGTCGAACTCGCACGTATTTTGTACACCCTTGTCAGATTGCGACGAAACTTGTGCCACTGGACTCGTGGTAACGCGCTGGTCCTGTGACCCAATTTTCACGCATTTCTGAGACGGTTGACCAGATCGCCAATTGGCGGGCCCTACAGTTGACTTTTTGGACAAAATTTTGTTCGGCTCATCGGAATCCATATTTGGACATACCGTTGGGTTCGTATTGACATTTAGAGTTGTTTGACCTATAGTTTGTCCCATTTAGAGACTGTTACCCTCGGTACGCTTTTCGGTGCAAAGTGGGCCACACGTGGACCCCACTTTTGCCCGAAATTACCGTTTTGCCCCTGTGTCCAAATTGGACGAAAGGGATGTGCTTTTTAGCTATTTTGCTCATTTCGGAAACGTTGGTGATGTTTATTTCAGCATCCGGAGACGTTTGTTCGGAGTCCTTAGTTCCAGGTTCTGTGTCCTTGACATTTGGGCGCGTACACTTTACAGATTTTTTGCCAGGCAAGTATACCTTGCCATTGTACTGTATTTACATTCCATATAAGGCATGCAAGTTTATTTTCTGTTTATTTAGTTCATTTATTTTAACTGCTATATAAACTGCGCGTCCAAGGAAACTTGGGTGCAACGACGGTGTCGTCGTACTATATTTTTATTTATGTATATGTATTGGACCTACTTTATGAGACTACCCTATTTTCATGAGGCATTTATGTTTCATTGGCCATGACACTATTCTTACACGAGTGTGAGTCACATGTAGGACACGGACTTGCGTACTCGGCTGGCCACCGGTACGTATAGGTCGTGCGACGGATAGGGATAACTGCCAATAGAAACTTTGTATGCTAGTAGACCTGGCGGTTATTAGAGGTATTATCGTGTCATGGACATGACATGCTTAGAGCATTGGGTGGGGAGAACAACAAGTAAGGCATTTGGATTCCTTTGCACTTTCCTTGTGTAACCCGTACGCTCCGTCGGAGATGCGCGGTCATGATGACACCTATACTACTTGGCGGGCCTCCGGCGTTCGAAAGGCGCCATGCCTTTGTAGGCCCCTGGATCTCCAAGAGAACCATGCCAATCGTATTTATGGCCAGATAGCCCACTTGTTAGAAAGTTGTTCTCAAACTGCATTCACATAGATGGTTAGGCGACCCCAATGGATGTTTATTTTCAGTACTTTATTGGCATGTGCTTTTTGTATCTTGTTACGTCCCTCTGAGGACCTGGTCCCTTTCTAAATATAGATGAGCAGGAGTACCCGCAGGAGTATGGACCTGGACCTGACGCTACCTATCAGTCTGAGACGATCTTATCTTCTGATTATATGTGATTCATTGCAGCTGTTTAGAGATTCTAGTTGCTATTCTTTTCTAGACATTTATTCTTATATTAGAGTTTATTCTCTTCTCTCTTTAGTAGTTTATTATAGTCGATTTACAGTGGATTTGTTTCCACCCGACTATCACTTTGAGATTACTATTTGAGACTGCTTCTTTGATATTCATTTATTGATTTCCATTCTTCTATTATTTGTGCTGTGGATGAGATGTAGAACCGCGTATGACTTGTTGTGACATATATTACCACTGTGGATTGGATATTTATGTACAGCGTACGTGTGTATATGGTTTCCATATATTGGAGTTCGTATACATACGGCTGGCGTGTTACGTATTCCTAGTCCTACGTATTTTGGGACTGGGGCGTGACATATTTTTGTGGTGGCCCATGCAGGTCAAGAATATATTGTCTCGGTTACGTAACTGTACCAAACAAACCTGCGTATAGGAATAGAGTATAAGGATCTCATCCACGCTTGATTGAAATTCATCCTTCCTATTTAATACTTGCATCATGTTTGATTCCTGTACTTTTTCTAATCGTTCCGTACATCAACTGCAGAGAGATGGATATGCAAAATGGATGTACTGCCGTCGATGGCGACGCAACTTCTGGAGTCAATGGTCAGACTCAAGGCGGGACCCCAACGGTTCCTAGGCTTCCGGGACCAGATGGACAGACTCACACTCCAGTTTCATCTGATCTTTCCGCTTCACCTATTGGGAACCTTCCACCTGTCCCAGTACCGCAAGATGGCCAAGCGCAGATGTTCCAATTCTTTCAGATGATGATACAGGAACAGAGGCAGCAGGCAGCCGAGCAGAGGCAGCAGACAGCCGAGCAGAGGCAAGAATTTTTGGCAGCACTGGAGAGGATGGCTGCACATGCTACTATACCAGCCCAAGCACAAGCTCCAGTACCTCGAGCTAGGGTTGGATCAGTAAAGGATTTTGTTCAGATGGGTGCAAGGCAGTACAAGGGCACTGAGAGTCCGGAGGAGACTACCAACTGGATCACTCACACGCAGAAGCTACTGGAGGCATCGCAGTTACCCACGGACCTATGGATGACGGGTGTACGGACGCTTCTAGATGGTAATGCTCATCACTGGTGGGAATCCATGGAGCGCCAGTTGGGTACTTACCAGACTTGGGAGCAGTTCTTGGAGTGCTTTGAGGGAAAGTACTTCTCGGACACTGTCAGGGACACCTTGTATGATCAGTTTCTTCACTTAGAGCAAGGGAACCGAACCGTGGACGAGTATGATGCCGAGTTTAGTCGACTCAGCAAATATGGCGCTGCTTTGATACCAAATGACTTGGCTAGGGCTAAAAGATTTCATCGAGGACTGACCCAGGAGCTACAACATTATACAAGCTCGCAGTCCCGAGTCTCTTATGCTGAACTACTGACAGAGGCCAGATTTCAGGAAACCATTAGCAGAGGAAAAGGAGGTCAGCTGAGGACACAACAAGGATCAGCAAGGATACAGCAGGGACCAGCCAGGACACAGCAGGGAGGACCTATCCGACGTCCCTTGGCACAACAGCATCAGCAACACCGAGCAGCACCGTACCAGAATCCAGAGAAGCCCTACTGCAATTATTATGGGAAACGCGGACATGTATCGAGAGATTGTCGGACTCGCTTGGGTCAGTGTCTGAGATGTGGCTCCGGGCAGCACATGGCAAGAGACTGCCCAATGCAGACATCGACACTCCCACTACCAGTTCAGAGACTAGCGCTTCCAGCACCGAAGCCAGCCCAGCAGATGACCGGACCAGGAGCACCCCGTCCCCCAGCAGCAGCAGGATTTCAGAAAGGACCACCGCTACCCACTCAGGAGGAGCAGTATATGAGGATCGGACATGGACAGCCGCAGAGGAACGGGCGAGCTTTTGCATTGGAGGTAGATGGCCTGGATCATGAGGTGGATGTCATAGCAGGTATTACCCTTGCTTTTACTTTTTCTGCGGTGACATTATTTGATACGGGAGCCACCCACTCATTCATATCATCTAGTTTTATTGCCAAACACAACATTGCTTCTACACCATTATCTAGTTGTGTTAGAATTCTAACCGGAGGAGGAGTTGTACCAGTTAGTCGAGTTTGTAGATCGGGCCCCATAGTGATACGTGGCAGAGAGATGAATGCCCAACTCTTAGTCCTTCCTATGCCAACTTTTGATATTGTGCTTGGAATGGACTGGCTAAGCAAGAACCACGCTTTCTTCGATTGCTTTGGAGAAAGCATTCTTTTTAAGGTACCAGGCCATCCTGAACTTGAGTTTGTCCGAGGATCCACAGAAATTCTTGATGGTATGCAACTCGCAATGGACGATGTTGTCTATCATCCCATTATTTCAGAATTTCTAGACGTCTTTCCAGAGGATTTGCCAGGACTACCCCCAGACAGAGACGTAGAGTTTTCAATTGAACTAGCACCCGGAGCAGCACCTATAGCATCGCATGTTTACAGACTGGCGAAGAAGGAGATGGACGAGCTGAAGGCACAGTTAAAGGAGCTAGAGGAGAAAGATTTCATCCGACCGAGTGCATCACCCTGGGGAGCACCAGTATTGTTTGTACCCAAGAAGGATGGGTAAATGCGTATGTGCATTGACTACAGAGCCTTGAATGCAGTGACAGTAAAGAACAAATATCCATTGCCACGCATTGATGACCTGTTTGATCAACTCAGTGGAGCTAAGGTATTCTCGAAAATAGATTTGAGATCGGGATATCACCAAGTGAAGGTACGGAAGCAGGATATTCCGAAGACCGCATTCAGAACAAGATATGGGCACTACGAGTTTTTGGTCATGCCATTTGGATTGACCAATGCTCCAGCGATCTTCATGGACTTGATGAATCGAGTCTTTCACCAGTACTTGGACCAGTTCGTGGTTGTCTTCATAGATGATATACTTGTCTATTCGAAGAGCCACGAGGAGCACGAGGAGCACCTGCGGATTGTTCTAGAGACTTTGAGGAGAGAGCAGTTATATGCTAAACTCAGCAAATGTGAGTTCTTCTTGGACAGAGTTTTATTTCTTGGATATGTTGTTACAGGAGATGGTATTTCTGTTGATCCAGAGAAGATCTCAGCAGTTGAGACATGGCCTGTTCCTAAATCAGCAGCAGAGGTGAGGAGTTTCCTTGGACTTGCGGGATATTACCGACGGTTCGTGGAAAACTTCTCAAGGATAGCGGCACCTATGACTCGTTTGACTTGTAAGGACCAAAAATTTATATGGACTGATGAGTGTCAAGCAGCCTTTGAAGAGTTGAAGAAACGACTGACTACAGCACCAGTATTGACGATTCCGTCAGGATCAGGAGGTATGTGATCTACAGTGATGCATCAGGAAAAGGCTTGGGATGCGTGTTGATGCAGCATGGCAAGGTGGTTGCATATGCATCTAGGCAGTTACGAGTACATGAGAAAAATTATCCGACTCATGACTTGGAACTTGCAGCCGTTGTATTTGCTCTGAAGCTATGGAGACATTACTTATATGGGGAACGAGTGGAGATCTATACAGACCACAAAAGCCTCAAGTACGTCTTCACGCAGAAGGAGTTAAATATGAGGCAACATCGATGGCTCGAGTTGATGAAAGATTTCGAGATAGAGCTACATTATCATCCAGGCAAGGCTAACATGGTAGCAGACGCGTTAAGCCGGAAGCCAGCAGCTTACTTCTTGACAGCACAGAGGGAACTATTAGAGGACTTGCAAGAGCTTGGCATTAAAGTGATATTACCCGGAGCAGATAGGACACTAGTCAACTTGCAAGTACAATCATCATTGGTAGAGAGGATTAAGATAGCTTTGCTTATAGATGCCAGATTCAGGAGACTAAAGGAAAGGACAGAGGCTGGAGAGCAGACAGGATTGCGCATTCATAAGGATGGGACATTACGATGTGGGGATCGTCTTTATGTTCCAAATGGAGAGATTCGACAGGAGCTGATGACAGAGGCTCATAGTTCGATTTATTCTATTCATCCTGGAGGCACCAAGATGTATCGCGACTTACGACAGCACTTTTGGTGGCATGGGATGAAGAGAGAGATAGCTCGCTTTGTAGCTAAATGTCTGGTATGTCAACAAGTGAAGGCGGAGCACCAGAGGACAGCAGGATTATTGCAACCACTTCCGATTCCAGAGTGGAAGTGGGAGCACATCACTATGGACTTCGTCACGGGTTTTCCCAAGAGTCCAAGTGGGAGAGATGCAGTATGGGTAATAGTGGACCGACTCACCAAGTCAGCCCATTTTATACCTTTTAGAGTGGGTCAGTCGACAGAAGCTTTAGCTGACTTATATATGAGGCAGATCGTGAGATTGTACGGCATACCAGTCAGCATTGTATCGGACAGAGATTCGTGCTTCACATCGCACTTTTGGAGGAGCATGCAAGAAAGCCTTGATACTCGTCTGAAGTTCAGTACATCTTACCACCCGCAGACAGATGGGCAGTCGGAGCGTACTATTCAGACCTTGGAGGACATGTTGAGGGCTTGCATGCTAGACTTCGAAGGATCATGGGAGGACCACCTACATCTTGTAGAGTTTTCTTACAACAATAGCTATTAAGCGAGTATTCAGATGGCTCCGTTTGAAGCATTGTATGGAAGAAAATGTAGGTCTCCTGTGTGTTGGAGTGACGTGGAAGAACGTCAGATTTTGGGACCCGAGTTGGTGGTCAACACCGTAGAGACAGTCAAGAAGATTCAGGGACACTTGCGAGCAGCGCAAGACAGGCAGAAGCAGTGGACAGACCTTCATCGTCGTCCCTTGGAGTTCAAAGAGGGCGATCACGTCTTCTTGAGGATATCATCGACCAGAGGCACCATCCGATTGGAGGGCGCGGCAAGTTGAGTCCAAGGTATATTGGACCATTTGACGTGCTCGAGAGAGTTGGAGAGGTGGCATATCGACTTGCGCTACCACCTTCACTGGAGGGAGCACATGACGTATTCCATGTGTCGCAGCTCAGGCGATATGTGGCAGAAAGCAGTCATGTTCTCGACCATTCAGAGATCACCATTGGGCCGAGATTGTCTTACCAAGAGCAACCCGTGGGAATCCTTGATCGTCGAGAGAAGGTATTGAGGAACCAGTCTATTCCCTTGGTTCGCGTAGCATGGAGGCATGGCGGGCCAGGAGAATCAACTTGGGAGCGCGAGGATGACATGCGCAAGCATTTTTCGAACTTATTCGCAGACCAAGGTATGAATTTACATTGTTAATTTATATCTTATACCATCCTTGCATTCTATCGTGGCTTAATTTTAATTTCGAGGACGAAATTTTTACAAGTTTGGTAGAATGTAAAACCCCCTTCCTAGAAAATCGCATATACCCTTTTATTTATTATTTATTAATTAAATTGTAGTAATTAGGTCTAAATAGAAGAAATAGATTTTTAATAATTTTTTATTTTAGGTGTTCGGGCACTTAGAGGACTTATGGGACCATCAGGATTTTTTTCGGAATTTATTCCATGTAGGAGACCCCTTGAGCAGTTGCTAGCCTAATGTTGTGCATTATTCTAATCTAGAATTTTTTTCTATGAGTATATATATTATATATATATACAAATATATATATATATGCATATATTAATAGGAAAATAAAAGATTAAGAATAAGAATTAATAATATAATGATTAACTAATAATAATAATACTATAATAATAAACACTATATTTCCTATTCCTTAGTATACTTGCTGCAACTTAGCATTAGCCTTTTCCCAACCTTCAGCAACCCTTTAGCCTTCAGCAACTTTGCTTGCAGCCACGTGAACCCGCCCATTGCATTAGACTTCAGAATACTTGCTGTGACCCGACCCTTGGCCGAAAAATTTTAGCGACCGAACCTATTTCCTATTCCCTCTCTCTTCCTATATTAATATATATATATATGTATATTTCTCTCCCAAACCCTAACCTATAATCTCCAGACCTCCTCTTCCCATCTAGAGCCGTCACCTCAGCCAGAGAAGCCCCGCCAAGCCATCCAACCATCCCGACGACGCCGACCTCGCCCTGCAGATTCCCACTCGAAGCACCTTCGCTCCGGAGTGATTTTTCGTCGACTCGCTCGACCAAACGCTGTTCTGTCTTCACCGGTATGATCACCCCTTAACCCTCTTCCATATTTGTTTTATAGCCAACCTCGGAAAACGTGTACCCTAGGTGAAAAATAGCGCCCAAGTCGGCGTGAGCAGACAGAATTCTGAAATCGCAGAATTCCAGAATGACCACCCATATTGCCGAGTTCGTATCTCCAACCACAGAGATCCGAATTCGGTGATTCTTTTTGATACCTGTAGAATACTTGACCTACTTTATTTTTTGTTAAATAACCCTATGCTATTAGTTGCTGTGGATATAGTTTAATTCGTCACAAAACTGCGCATACCCACTTTTTCCAGATTATCAAAAATTGGAAAATGAAGCACGCCCCGCCAAACGGGACCTCCCCGCCGTGTACCAAGTGTACCGAATGGTGCACGCAGCGTAACCGGACACGTGAAAACTCGTGGGGACTGATTCGGACGTGTGTGCGCGCCGGAATTAGGCCGTATCCGCGGACACACACCGTGTCGCAACTTTTGTGGAACTCGCACGTATTTTGTGCACGCTTGTCAGATTGCGACGAAACTTGCGCCACTGGACTTGTGGTAACGCGCTGGTCCTGTGACCCAATTTTCACGCATTTCTGAGACGGTTGACCAGATCGCCAATTGGCGGGCCCTACAGTTGACTTTTCGGACAAAATTTTGTTCGGCTCATCGGAATCCACATTTGGACATACCGTTGGGTTCGTATTGACATTTAGAGTTGTTTGATCTATAGTTTGTCCCATTTAGAGACTGTTACCCTCGGCACGCTTTTCGGTGCAAAGTGGGCCACACGTGGACCCCACTTTTGCCCAAAATTACCGTTTTGCCCCTGTGTCCAAATTGGACGAAAGAGATGTGCTTTTAGCTATTTTGCTCATTCCGGAAACGTTGGTGATGTTTATTTCAGCATCCGAAGACGTTTGTTCGGAGTCCTTAGTTCCAGGTTCTGTGTCCTTGACATTTGGGCGCGTACACTTTACAGATTTCTTGCCAGGCAAGTATACCTTGCCATTGTACTGTATTTATATTCCATATGAGGCATGCATGTTTATTTTCTGTTTATTTAGTTCATTTATTTTAACTGCTATATAAACTGCGCGTCCAAGGAAACTTGAGTGCAACGACGGTGTCGTCGTACTATATTTTTATTTATGTATATGCATTGGACCTACTTTATGAGACTACCCCATTTTCATGAGGCATTTATGTTTCATTGGCCATGACACTATTCTTACACGAGTGTGAGTCACATGTAGGACACGGACTTGCGTACTCGGCTGGCCACCGGTACGTATAGGTCGTGCGACGGATAGGGATAACTGCCAATAGAAACTTTGCATGCTAGTAGACCTGGCGGTTATTAGAGGTATTATCGTGTCATGGACATGACATGCTTAGAGCATTGGGTGGGGAGAACAACAAGTAAGGCATTTGGGTTTCTTTGCACTTTCCTTGTGTAACCCGTACGCTCCGCCGGAGATGCGCGGTCATGATGACACCTATACTACTTGGCGGGCCTCCGGCGTTCGAAAGGCGCCGTGCCTTTGTAGGCCCCTGGATCTCCAAGAGAACCATGCCAATCCTATTTATGGCCAGATAGCCCACTTGTTAGAAAGTTGTTCTCAAACTGCATTCACATAGATGGTTAGGCGACCCCAATAGATGTTTATTTTCAGTACTTTATTGGCATATGCTTTTTGTATCTTGTTACGTCCCTCTGAGGACCTGGTCCCTTTCCAGATATAGATGAGCAGGAGTACCCGCAGGAGTATGGACCTGGACCTGACGCTACCTATCAGTCTGAGACGATCTTATCTTCTGATTATATGTGATTCATTGCAGCTGTTTAGAGATTCTAGTTGCTATTCTTTTCTAGACATTTATTCTTATATTAGAGTTTATTCTCTTCTCTCTTTAGTAGTTTATTATAGTCGATTTGCAGTGGATTTGTTTCCACCCGACTATCACTTTGAGATTACTATTTGAGACTGCTTCTTTGATATTCATTTATTGATTTCCATTCTTCTATTATTTGTGCTGTGGATGAGATGTAGAACTGCGTGTGACTTGTTGTGACATATATTACCACTGTGGATTGGATATTCATGTACAGCGTACGTGTGTATATGGTTTCCATATATTGGAGTTCGTATATATACGGCTGGCGTGTTACGTATTCCTAGTCCTACGTATTTTGGGACTGGGACGTGACATATACACCATTGGCCATGGGTAAATGTCGTCTTTTATGCCTCTTCTTTAGGAAAATTAACATTATGTTGATATTAACTTCCTTTTGTCTTCTTTTCAGGGGAAGACATCTTCGGGGAGGGCAGTGTAGATGCGCCCTTTGGCTCTGTGTCAGGTCCTGGCGGCGATACGGAGGTGCCTGACTTTGAAGAGGAAACATCTTCGGGTGCCGGCTCGCCTGTCAAAGAGATTCCGATATCTCAAGAGGAGGACGAGCCTGTCATTGCGACAATGCCTCCTTTGAGTACGCCGGTCACTTCGTCCGGTGTTGGCGCTTCTTCTTTTGTCGCACCACCTGTTGAGGCGACGGCTGTGGCAACATCGTTTGCGGTTGTTCTTGGAGGGGGACTCGCCACAATCGCAGCCACTCCCAGCGTCCATTTGGATCTAGCTGCGCTGACCGAGCAGTACACTGGTATCTTCTACACCACATTGAAAATATTAATATCAATGGTGTTGGAGAAGAATTTGAGCTTTGCGTCGCTGAGGAGGTCCTTCCGGGCCTCTATAGTGCCGATCCGAGAATTCAACGACACTAGGGTAGCTGACACGCTGGAGGAGATAGTTAATGGTTTGGAGCAACCCATTAACGAATACTTGCAGCTAGCTCGAGGCAACATTGATGGTCTCGTTCAAGCTAGGTACGACTCCCTGACTGCGCAGCTTGCTGAACAGATGGCATCTCTGAATAAGTCAATCGAGGCTCAGCAGCGGGAGATGGACGAAGAACGTGTCCAATTGGAGTATGTCGTTCCCGAATTGACCCGGTGTGAAGCCGAATATGAGGAAGTGGCAGCGAAGGCCCGCATATTGAAGGATGAGCTCGTTCGAGTAGAGGCGAAGGCTCTCTCTTTGTCAGCAGCCCGAGATGTGCTGAAGGAGCGACGGGCGACTGTTCAGCAGAATCTGACGCGTGTGGGTGCTTTCCACTCAGATTTTGTGCAAGCTCGGTCTGAGCTAGCTGCTTTGGACAACGATGCGGCGAGGTTGGAACGAGCTTGCGCCAACGTCTTGAACTCCCGGGATGAGAGAATGGTTGCTCTGGCGCAGCAAATTCGCGATCTAACCGCTCTCCCCAAATGATGTACTTTTTTGCTTTTCAATATACTTTCGCTCTTTTTTTGGGAATAATAAAGAGGCTTTCATCTGACTTTGTAGACCCATCATTTTGGAATATAAATGACAAGTTTGGACGAAAGTGATATCAGAGGTAATATGGACGTGATATACTCTCGATAAGTTTTAGCAGGATATATCTATTCAGAGGTTATATGAACATGATAGAATACGATCCAACTAGTTTCGTTTTGGAAGTAGTTTTATCAGAATGAGATTTTCGCCATATTCCACTTGAGCAAAGTAGGTTAAGCATAGTACCTTTTCAGGAATTCGCCATTGATAGGAGCCATTAACAGAACAGGTCTTCATTAGGCTTGGCTAACCTGTAAGCGCCGTTTGAGAACGTCGTCTCGATCACATAAGGGCCTTCCCATTTGGGCTAAAATTTGCCCTTACTTCTGTGAGTAAGAATCATCGGTCTTCTCACATCTAAGACTAGCTCGCTGACTTTGAACACTCTTTCCTTTACTTTTTGATTAAAAGCTCTGGAAATGCGTGCTTGGTAGAACACGATGCGCTGTTGAGCTTGGAGGCATTTCTCGTCTAATCCTTCTAGCTCTTGAAGCCTTAAAAGTTCGTTCTTTTCTTGAGTCAGCTCATTAGCCACGGCTATCCTGAGTGACAGAATCTGGACTTCGATGGGGAGAACTGCTTCGCTCCCGTAGACTAGTGAGAACGGGGTACAACCTGTCGGTGCTCGTACCTTTGTGCGGTATTCCCAGAGACATTCTCCCAGCTTCTCATTCCAATCCCTCTTGTTCGAAGAGACAAACTTTTTCAAGAGCCTGATAATAGTTTTGTTGAACGCTTCCGCCAGACCATTAGCAGCAGGATTATATGCCGTAGAGGCCACATTTTGTATTCGATTTTTATCGCAAAATCGATGAAACGCTTGGCTGATAAACTGAGGTCCATTGTCATGAATTATCCTTCGGGGTATCCCAAAGCGATAAATGACATGATGCTTGATGAAGCTGATCATATTAGATGCCTTCACCTCAGCAAGAGGGGTCGCCTCTGTCCATTTAAAGAAACAATCCGTGATGGCCAGTATGAACCGGTGACCTCTGGAAGAAGACGGGTGAATAGGACCAATGATATCCATACCCCATGCTTCGAAAGGCCATGACGCAACCGTAGGATATAGATGTTCAGGAGGTTGATGGATAAAGTCTGCATGGACCTGACAGGCTCTGCACTGTCTTGCATACTTCATTGCATCTGTGATCATAGTAGGCCAGTAATAGTCCATTCTCTTGATGCGATCCTGTAGCTTAGGACTGGGTTGATGCGCTCCGCATACGCCGTCGTGAGCTTCACGGATGATCCGCTGTGCCTCATCATCTGAGAGACATCTCAATAGCAGTCCGTCGTAGGTCCGACGATATAGACACTGTGAGGATGCCTCGAAATAGAAGCGTAATAATCGTCTTTTGACGGATACTGCTTCTTTAGGGTCCTCCGGCAAGATTCTGTATGCCACGAAATCTATAAAGGGACTTCTCCAGTCTCTCCTGGGGGGATCTGTGTTCACAGCGTAGCTGCATTCTATGTGAAAGTTATTTTTCACACAGAATAAATCTCTGCTAAGAAGGATTACCGAATTCTGCCTTTTTATAGGAATAGCTAAATCTGTAGCTAGACTGGCTAGGGCATCAGCTTCCAGATTCTGAGATCGGGGCACATGTTCCAGGAAGAACCCTTTGAATGTCATGGCTATCTCGACCGTTGCTTGGTGATAAGGGATGAGGTCTGGATTCCGGACTTCATATATTCCTCTAACTTGATTGACGATCAGCAGAGAGTCACCGAAAGCTTCCAAAGATTCGACGCCCAATTCTTTAGCGACTTGGAGCCCGATTAGTAGAGCGTTATACTCTGCCACGTTGTTAGAACAGGGCTCGCTAAGAGAATATGCTCGGTAGATGACGAGCTTATCAGGAGTAACCAGGACAATTCCTACTCCCGAAACCACGTTTCCCCTGGGACCAGTCCTGGAGGCACCATCGAAGAACAGTTGCCATGCATCACTTTCCATTGCGGAATTACATTCTGCAACTTCGTTGGGAATGTCCTCGTACAGTTTGGAGGCCTCCGGGATCGGATGAGCAGCTAGGAAATCAGCAAATGCTTGGCCTTTGACGGACTTATGAGGAACGTACACCATGTCATATGGTGTTAATAACATCACCCAAGTCGCAAGTCAGGAATTAAGAACGCTTGGCTTGTTCATCAGTACCCGAAAAGGATTGACCCTGGAGATGATGTGAATGGTTTGGCCTGTGACATAGTGCCACGTTTTCTGGATAGCGAACATCAGAGCCAAGCATTCTTTCTCCACTGGGTTGTATCGGTGTTCGGCTCCGACCATCATCCTGCTGAGGTAGTAGATAGCTTGTTCAAGGCCCATATCATTCTTTTGTGCGAAAAGAGCTCCCAGAGAATGATCCATCGCTCGAACGTACAGCACGAATGGTCTTCCTATGACTGGAGGCACCAGAACTGGTGGACTAGTGAGGTAGCGCTTGATATCACCGAACGCTTGCTGACAGGCTTCGTCCCATACAAAGGATACACCTTTCTTTATGAGACGAGAAAAGGGCTGACATCTCCCAGAGAGGTTGGATATGAATCTCCGGATATAAGCCAGACGGCCTTGAAATCCCCTGAGTTCTCTCAGATTACGGGGCGGTCATATTTCTAAGATGGCCTTGACTTTATCAGGGTCCACTTGAATGCCTTTGGCGGTAATGACAAATTCCAGGAATTTGCCACTAGATACACCCAGAAAGGACTTTGTAGGATTCATTTTGAGTTGATGTTGGCGCATCAATTCAAATACTGTCTTCAAGTCTTGGATGTAATTATCCTTGAGGCGGCTTTTGACAGCTACATCGTCCACATAGCATTCCACTGTCTTGCGTAAATGCTCATGGAATATGTTACTCATAGCCCGTTGGTACGTAGTCCCGGCATTCTTCAATCCGAAGGGCATGACCGTATAGCAATATACCCCCAACGGTGTCCGGAAGGCAGTATGCTTCTCGTCTTCAGGATGCATCTTGATTTGATTGTATCCTGAAAATCCGTCCATGAAAGACATACGTTCAAAACCGCATGTATTGTCAATCATGACGTCTGTGATGGGAAGAGGAAACTCATCCTTGGGGCAGGCTGCGTTCAGATCTTGGTAATCGATGCAGACACGTACTTTCCCATTTTTCTTCATGACCGGGACAACATTGGCGACCCAGTCGAGATGTTGTTCTTCTCGGATGAAGCCGCAGGCTATCAACTTCTTGACTTCAGCTTCGATGGCGTCCATCATATCCGGACGGAACCGGCGTTGGTGCTGCTTCACAGGCTTCGAATCGGGCAATATATTGAGCTTATGAGTAGCCACATTTGGATCAAGACCTGGCATATCCTCATAATTCCACGCAAAGATGTCGTTATATTTTTTTATCAGCTGGATAACTTCTTTCATTTCTGCTTCGAAAAGATTATTACTGATAAATATTGGCTTTGGCGAAAGTTCATCCCCAACGTCAATCTGGATAACTTTATCTTCAGTGGGAGGTTCTCTCTGCTCGAAGCGGAACTCCCATTGTGTATCCATTTGCTGAGCCCAAGCGTCATTCTCAAACAGTTCAGATTCTTGTTCGTCTGCTTCGAAGGAATCTGTCACTACCATATTTACTGATAATGTTCGTTCGAGAGCATGAGATGAGTCGGAGGACGCTGAGCCGTTTTGAGAAGAGGAAAAGATATCCTCGTTTGACTCAGGAGCTGCAAGGGAGGTGGTATACCCCAACCCGAAACTGGTTCGTTGGTAGTAGGGATCTCCATGCAGCGGCATTCGTCTGCCTTTCCCGTAGTTGAGACCTGGTTTCAGCTTCAAGTCATAACCCATGCTTTGTATAATTTTTAACGCTTGCGGGCTATATCTGTGGATTTGTATTCTGCCAGTTTCAGACTCGCGAAATTCTTCCTGTATGATCGGGCTGCTCTGCCTGCGACCAAAGACTATTGGATGCTGGTCGTCGCGAGTTGGAGGAATAATAAAGATAGAATCTTCATGTGGTCCACCTGTCATGACGACATTAGAGGTTGATGCATCTTCCCACAAGATCTCCCCGCATTTGACCGTTAGGGGAACTGAAGCCTGTTTATGACCCTTGTCTTCAAGTTTCTGGATCAGAAATTCACACAAGTCAGAAGGATTTACAGAAGAAGAAGATGGCTTGTTCCTTCTGTTCACATCAGTGGGCATACAGATATTGGGAACCATAGTTTTCCCTGTGCCACCTGTATACAACAGGTTGGCCATCTGGGTAGCGAATAATCCCCGAGGAGGGTGTTTTTCTGCAAATTGAACCTTCTTTACGCTGAAGGACTTCTCCTGGCGTAATTTGGAGCTCTGCTCTGGTTGGCGTAAAGCTGAGGATGTCCTCAGTCGGCCGCCAGCCTCTCGCGTAATCCGGAGGGCGGGCAGATTGTTCCCTTGCTGGCGTAAAGGCCGAGAAGTTGAGTAGTCCGCCGCTTGCTTTCTCTTGCGTAGGTTGCAGGGATCATCTGCTTTTCCGCAGAAGGCAGATGCATTTTTACGCGCGGGGCACGTTTGGAACTTCTGATTTGGCGCTAAGGCATTGTCAGAAATTTTGTCTGTTCCGCCAGGGACGGGAGACTGAATTTTACGCGCAGAGCGCGGCGTAGGCTTCTGGACTAACGCTGAGGCATTGCCCGAAGTTTCGTCTATTCCGCCAGGGATGGGAGACTGAATTTTACACGCCGAGCGCGGAGTATACTTCTGGATTAGCGCTGAGGCATTGCCAGAAGTTTTGTCTGCCCTGTCAGAGACAAGCGACTGAATTTTACGTGCAAGGCGCGGAGGGAGCAATGCTACCACCTCGTTGGTCGGAGAGATCGGAGAGTCGACAGGAATGGTAGGGGATGTCTTGGGCATCCAGACCTTACGCAGCTTCCTGTTGTCTTGCACGGAGAGAGAGTGAGAGCTACCCCCTGTTTGAAGCATGTCTTCGTAGACAGACTGGTCGAATTGGACGACCAGTGTCTTCTTCACGGATCCCACGGATACCGCATCGTGTTGAGCAATTGCTTCCTCATCAGAAGAGAAAGATGTCCCCAGCAGAGTCGTTATCTTGTTGTTTGATAAAATAAACGGAAGATGATAATATGTGGAAACGAGATCTTATACGAAAACCCGCCCTTCTTCGGTGTTTACAAACAAGATTGTACAATTTAATCCTATACGAGGATGTCGATTACAATTTATTTAATCTGGGTAAATATTGCTATAGGAGTCTGATCTACGGTCGATCACTTTGTCCCTTGGACCACACAATGATGAAGAAGTATCGTAGAAGACAGTAAGCAGCTTCGAAGGTTGCTAAAGAGAGTGGATGCCCGATGCCAAAGTCGTCGATCACTTCTCTTTGCCTGAGCTCTGGATTCTTCTCTCTCTCAACCGTTTTCTCTCCTTTTTCCTTCAATTTTTTGACCTTGTCCTCTGTTGATAGAGGTCTCTATTTATAGAGCTTTAGTGACAGTGACCACTCAGTCGGTATAGAAACCGAGTAGTAGAAAGTACAGCACCCTTTTACACGACAGTTACAATAACCATTGCCTGCGTATAGATGACCTTTTGAATGAGCGTGTGACACGTGTCCAACTAAGGGACAACGCGTATAACTGCTGCGAAGATCACGGCGTAGAAGCCACGTAGGTAGTTATCCTTTGTGTAGAAGAGGTTGACGTAGAAGCCAATAACTGTCACCATGGCATAGAAGCCAAGTAGGCATAGAAGCCGAGTAGGCGTAGGAGCCGAGTGGTCATAGAGGCCGAGTAGGCGTAGAAGCCGAGTAGGTGTAGGAGCCGAGTGGGCGTAGAAGCTAAGTGGGCGTAGAAGCCGAGATGATGTGGACGTCTTAGCCGAAATTACAGCTTTTGGAGATATAATCAAATCTCTTGCATTAAATGCAGAGATCTGCCCCCATCCTGCGCATTAAATGTAGAGACGTGTCTTGAAGATTTGCCATCATTCTGCGCATTAAATGCAGATACGTGCCTCGAATCTTATACGAAGAGTAACTGCTGACGTGGCAGGCTGTTTGTCTTCTGCGGAGCTTTAGAAGCTCACGTATGCCTGTGTAAAACTGGGCAGCGTATCCCCTTGTATGCGTAAAAGCAGTTTACGCGAAGGGGATGTCACTAAACGATGGTTCGGTGATATTTAATCAAATCTCCTGCATTAAATGCAGAGATCCGCCATTATCCTGTGCATTAAATGCAGAGACGTATTTTGAAGGTCTGCCACCCTTCTGCGTATTAAATGTAGAGATGTGCCTCGGGCATCTGTCAGTATTCTGCGCATTAAATGCAGAGACGTGCCTCGAGAACCTGTCACCGCTCTGCGCATTAAATGCAGAGACGTACCTCGAGCCCTGAGCAAGAGCAGCTTTTGACGTGGCAGGCTGTTTGTCTTCTGCGGAGCATAAACAGCTCACATCTGCCTGTGTAAAACTAGGCGGCATATTCCTTTCTATGCGTAAAAGCGATTTACGCCAAGGAAATGGCAGTAAATGACAGCCTGGGTTGCAGTGCCGCGCCATCATTATCGCCGTCGCCTGGGTAGTCGTGCAGTACTCTTTGTCAGGAGTCCAGATGTCAGGTTCATTGCATGATCTGACAGGTTCATTTCAAAGAATACGAAGCGTTCCTCGTACACTTTAATGCTGCATTGAAAGCGGATGAGTTTTACGCCATAAAGGCGATGTAGCACCCTTTTTACGCTGAAGCAGCCTGGACATACTGCATTATGCGGATGGTCCTTGAGCCTATATTTTACACTGTGCTCAGCAAAAAAGCTCTGTTTGCACGTTGATGGCTCTGAGGTCCTCTGTTTACGCTGCCCTGCATCATCATGCTGCGTATAGCCATCCAGCGTATTTTTTATGCTTCTACAATCCATAAATATCATAGAATAAGAAACTGGATGAATAGATAAAGTCTCAGAATCCACTACAAATAAAGTCTAGTAGAGAACAATCCACGATAATAAAGTATGAAAGAATAATGAAAGAAGTACATCTAGGTAATAATGAAATAGTCTGGACGTCAGCTAACTAGATAAGGACACCAAGACACTAAGCAACTATCATCCATTGTTCAAGAAAACTCCTATGGCTCCACCGCAAGATCTTCGTTAGCAAAATCTCCAACTCCGTAGTCCGTCGGGTACAAATGCTCGTCTGGATCTAGACAAGGTGCCAGGTCCTCAGAGGGACATAACAAGTACACAAGAAATCAAAATGCATAAAAGTAAAGAAGTAAACAATAAATATGGTAACTAAACCATCTATGTGAAAAGTACTCGAGACATCTCTAGTAGCGCATGAAGGGGGAGAATAGAAGATTCAGTCATCCCACCAGACGTTCAACAGAACTCGGGGGTACACCATATACACAGTAAGAAACAGAAATATAATACGCTCACTAGTAGATTCTTTCCTCTCAATGTACTATCCGAACTATATACGCGGTGCAGGCATAACGCAACGACATCAATAAAAATCTAGAACTAAACTAACATCAACTACTAACACAAGACGCGAACTCACGTATCGATATACGGTCCATACACTAGTTCATGAACTCACTCACTCAGTGTACGTGTTAAACAAGTGCCGGGTCAGAAGATACCATGTACCTTCCCAATATACCAGGTAAGTCTACTACTCTAAGATGCGTGCACACAACTAGCAAATAAAAACTAGGCATAATATAAACTGATCAATACAAATAATCAAAGTGTACTTTCCTGCACCCTCAAGCTGCGAACAAAGTAAACCTGCTCCTGATTCCTCAACCGGATGGTCTCAATCTCATATAAATGTATATATCATACACTAATTAGACGCTACACTAAGTTGCTAATTACACTATTTTCCTTATGGTTTGGCTACGTGGATGGGTTAATAATTAGGTAGTTGGTATTAATAATTCTCATGCAAAGGTGATAACAATCTCACGTACGTTTCGTAAATTATTTAACTATGTATATTCACAAAGCTATGCAACTTGTACAACTCGTCGAACTAGTTATTGGAAAGTAGACTTTTATGTTTACATACTTAAAAACATGCAATCTAACATGGTTAATTTATAATAATAATTCTGTAATTAATTTAAAAAATAAACAAATTAATATTTTTCATCCCACAAGGGATTTCTACGAAGGTTGGCAACTAGTCATGCAAATGTGGGTGCTAAATAGGGTTTCTCCGACATGCAAGTTCTCAAAAGATAAATTCATAAAAAAATGTTAAATTCTGGAAATAATTCTAAAATATTAGAAAATAATTATTTAATGTGTTCCTACATGTATATTTATCAATTCTATTTATTGGTCTTTTCGTTGGGCACATACTAGTCTTCTAGCAATATTGTCGACAAAATTTTGCCATTACAACCCTACTATTAGGCTTTACATAAAAATCCTAAATCATATTTAATTCTTAAAAAATAAGTTTTAATCATAAATAATAAGGAGGACATTAATATATGGCCAAAGAACAAGTTACAATAAGTTTACAATTAAACTAGGTCAACTATGTGTCTTGTTTATGCATAAATCCATTTAAATCAAAAAGTAATAATTCTAAAATTTATTTTAAAAACTGAATTTAATATAGGTTAATAACATCATATTTTAATTATTTACAAGATTTTAGAAGGGTTCGATACGAAATTTTGGATAGAACATTAAACTAGGTCACCCTACACATTGTACATGCAATTTATATCCAAAAAAATATTTTATTACTAATATTCTGAATAAAATAGTAAAATATGGATAAAAATAATGTAATCATCATATTTCTCTATTATTAACATGGTTTAATCATGTTTTCTACCTATCGGTGCATACATGCATTCATGGGTTCAAAATTCTACATGAAAACTCTAAAATCAAAACCTAGAATGAAGAACATGGCAATGGATTGTAACCACAAATAAAAATTATTTATTTATATATATAAACATTTATATAGAAGAGAATGGAGGAATAATGAGAGAAGTTTTAAATAAAGAACTTACTAGAAGAAGAAAGAGGATGTACTGTTCTTGGATGGAGGTGGTCGACCTCGGGGTATCCGCCTGGGGTGGGGGGGGATTGCGGTCTTGAGGTGCGGTCAACGGCTCTGAGGGAGGAGGTGAAGAGAAGTTTAAATTAGGGTTAGGGTTTAAGATAAAAAATTGTTATATATATAGGTCGGCGGCTTTGAAAGGGAATCCGTAGGTATAGGGGTTTCGGTCATGGGGTAGGAGTAGGATAAGTGGTTTCTTAATTTGGTTGGTAGCAAATCTTTGGTAAATCTTTAACCCAATAATCATTAAGATTTGTTTGAAATTCTAAGGAAATAAATAATAGATAAATAAATAAATGCAAATCTTTACAAAAAAAGAGAAATTGTCTAGATTAGCATGGGGGACTCATGATGGCAATTAAAATTATGGTTTTCTTATTGTAGGAAGATTGGATTGGAAACAACCATGAATAAATTATATAAAATATCTAAATATTAAATACAAGAAACTACGGTTGTTACAATAGTGCTACACTAATGTTGATTGATCGAATTTCATGTCACGCGAAGATCCTACGAGTAGTGTCTCCAGTGTATGCTACTTCTTACGAAGGGCAATATAGATTTTGGGGTCATCCTATGTCGTTAATGTCCAAACTACGGTAAAGAGCCCTAATAAAATAATTGAGTTTTAATTGATTTAAAAATAATATAAATAAACATAATAAATATAAAATACACACAAATTCCTATTTTTTAGTGAGAGTGTTTACAACTTGCTTGCACTTGTGCTTCTACTTGTGTTGCTCGTTGTGTTTGTGTCATTCCTTCAAAAATAAAGAACTTGCATCAGTCTCATAGAGTATTACGGACTCACTGTATGGAACGCATCTCATTTTGGCCAAATAATTTCAAGATTTTAGCTAGGAGGGACAGGGTCATTTCAAGAAAACTTTCTGACACGAGACCAAAGGATCTGAAGTCATGCTCTAATACCATTATGTCACGCCCCAATTTCGCAGAATCGTTATTCGTCCCCCGGGCGTGATGTCGTGCAAGCGTAGGGCGCGCCCGCACAAGGCCTAGCATAATGATATACATAGAAACACAATAGCAGAGTGCGAAAGCTAAGGTACACATATTGAAATGAAGAAAAGTCCTTTATTGATAATATACATCTTTTTTACAAACTCTTGACTCAAAAGTAAAGGGGTTTCATATGGGCTTACAAGATGGATGCAAAATGAGATAGTCGTTCCATACATTACAACCTATACTAGAACTTCAAAATATAATAGACACCTTCAGTCGAAGCTATCCCCTTTTCTCGGAGCTGCATAAAATGTGTGCACAAGCTCCGGATGATTTGTACAAGCTTCAAAAGACACGAACGGAGTATCTCGAGTTATGGACTAGATAGGGGAAGAAGCTTCAGCTCCTCGCTGCGTCATCTTAGCTCGAGAAACCTGATGCAATGAGGGTCAGTACTTTGAAAAGTACTGGTAAGGGAGAGCTAACCTAACTAACAAAATTAACACATTATTGATGTGAAACATACAAGTTATTATGTGCACTTTCTATCTTGTCTTAGTACAAGTTACAGCATACAATATATATAAAATAACTGAAATGAACATGTCACCGTTCGATGACTTTTACCTTTCCGTCTGAACATCCTGTACATAACTTACCATGACCTTCCCTGCCACGAAGATATAGTTAGCTTGCACAGTTTAAATATACATAAGGTCACTAGCGTCACAAGCCATATTGAACAATTTTATAGTCTTTGAACGGAGATGGAGTGCAACATAGGTAGCGGGCCCCGCTGCACGCACATTTCGTTCATTTTAAACGACTATCAAAATGTTCAATCCGAATCGGATCGATCCCGGTGTCCCAGCGACCGTCCACAAGAACCGAAAGCCTTGTGCACAAGTTGTCCGTGACCATACGATGTCCCAATACTAGGTTAACATACAAGCATTCAAGACATCAAAATGAGCATAACGACTTAGCACATTGTGAAGGCATAGTATATTTGTTCAAGCGATCATATTGATAAATATGTACTACATATTAAAACAGTTATAGATAAATAAATTCTAACTACAACTGAAGCATAAGATAGACATATGCATAGTAAAAAAGCACGCAACGATAAGATCATATAGTGAAGTGGTGTACTGAGCATAAGTGTTCCAAATTTACTCCTTATTATCTTCACTCAGTTGTTATTAATATGATATCGTTGATCGGATCGCACAAATGAGTCAGATTGTTAAGAGTTAATACTTGGGAGAAAGGAGCTAATCGAAAGTGAATACTTTATTTACCCATATTCAGGGTTTCCATAATATACAAGTTCTCCCACTTTTGACGAAAATATTCTCTTCCTAACGATCAACTCGTTTGACTCATTTTTTTGGATGAAAATACCACTGTCTTCTTCCTCCCCTCCTTGAATACCACTGTCTTCTTCCTCCCCTCCTTGCTGCAGGCCCCCGCTAGTCCCCCGCCTCCCCCCTCCCCTCCACTCTCTGCCACCCCTTCCTCGTCGCAGGCCCCGCTCCCCCCTTCTCATCGTTCGCAACCCCTCCCCACCGCTCACCCCCGCTCACCCCAACCCGCCACCGCCCCCCTCCCCACCCCCGCTCCCCGCAGCAACAACAGCAATAGCAGCGGCGACCAGCGAGTAGCACGGCGGCAACGGCGCGGCGGCGCGCGAGCACCGGTTGCTGCTGTTGGTTGGGGGGTCGGGGTCAGGAAAGGGGACGGTGGCTGGGAGGGAGCGACGACGGTGGCGGGGAGGGAGAGAGTTGCGGCGGCGCAGCCTGTCTGTAGGGGGAGTGGAAGAAAAGAGGAAGAAGAAACGAGAAACGAGAAATATTTTGGTCAAAAAAAATTGTCAAAGCAGTTGACCGTCATCAATGGATGAATTTTGTCAAAAATGAAAAAAAAAATTATTATAAAAATAATGTAAGATACGTATAAATAAAGTGAAAGATAAATCAAAATTTATAAAAAAAAGAAAATTGGATAGAAGTGTATTTTTTTCCTCTCCTTTGTACAGGACAAAAAGAGACCGAGTGTAATGATAACCTCATGTTCATGTTCCAACTTCCAATAGCTAAAGTACTTCTTCCCTCTTTCCACTATGGTTCATTTTTACACTTTCATCCCTGCTTTCACACAACCAAACAGCCTGGCACTTTCCTATAAATAAGATTGACCAGCATATACACTACTAAGGATGACGACTAGGAACAGTGGAATAAACAATAATTCAAGCACATCAACTCATCATAATAAGATTGGTAAGCGGTAACGCGGACATTTTCTGACCAAATTTAGCAAACAAAAAACTCTGAACGGTTTGCCAAACTCATACCTAATCAAGACTGATCCCAACTAACCTTAACAGACATCAAACTAATCAAGGACCTATCAGTTATCAACTTTATGTTCCATCATCTCTACTAAAGATCTGTTTGGTAAACAATAATGAAAGCTGGATTTGTTGGATTTGTTGGATTTGTTAATTTTTTTGAAATTGAATTGAAAAAAGTTCAAATACTTTGTTTTGTTTGGTTGCTCATGAAAGACGGTTGAATTTTTTATCGATATTGCTGTTGCAGTTTCTGCCCCTACCCACTTCCACTCTCCCACATCCTCCTCCAAGATCCGGATGTGGGTGGGAACTGGAAGGAGGAAAAAAAAAACAGTAGGACACGTCGACGAGTTCCAGACGAGATCGACCTCGAGGAGGAGTCGACGAGTTCCAGTCGAGGCCAAGTTCGAGGAGCTGTCGACGACATCGTCCGTCAACGAGGTCGACTCCACCACCATGGTCCACAAGCCGCTGGAGGTCGACGAGGTCGGCTCCACGAGACGACAGGGTGGGGAGTTAAGGGGAGGAAGAATGTTGTGCTCCACAAGGTCGGCTCCATTTTTTTTGAATGAAAGGGAAGAAGAGTCTACTGGTTCCCAAACTAGGGAATGAAAAGGAAGGGTCTGTTGGTATTCCCAAACGTTAACTAGTTAAATAGTTTATAGTTAAGTTAATAGTTGATTAACTATAGATAGATGATTAACTAATTACATAGGAAGAGAGTGAGAAAGAGAGAATTTAATAGAAAATAATTATTATCTATTCTACTATATAATGTCAAAACTAGGCTTCACCGTGAAAATTTTTTATTCCAAAAATACCCTTCATTACATTTCAGTATGTATTAACGTTAATAAGGATATCTAAGTAATTAAAAACAGTAATTAAATACGTATTAAATGTATGTATGTATGCATGCATGAGGCAACTTGGGGAATGATAGTTAATAAAACAAAGATATGCATGTATGCAAAGTAGGTTGTTTGGAGAATAAAACAAAAATTAATAAAGAATGCATGCAAAGTAGGCACACGAACCCAAGAGATAAGAGAAACCTTTTCTATTCCCGTCATTTAATTTCTCCCAACTTTCATGCTCCTGCCTATTATATTTCCACTTATAATAAAATTAAAAAATTTTGGTTTGCTCTTTTAATAAACTATTATTTTTTCAAGTAATATGAAATACGTGCAACGCACGTGCGTATATACTAGTTAGATTTAAGTAAAAATATTTATTATTATTATCATTATTGTTATTATTGTGTAAATAAAATTATTATTATTATTATTATTAAAATAATTATCATAGTTATTATTATTATAACATACTATCTCACTTTCCACTTCTCACTTCCTATTCCAACCAAACACCTTTGTCCCCTACTAGGAGGGCAAGAAAGTGCACGGATTCCTATCCTCAAAGTCCAAATCCAAATCCAAATCCACTTCCTGTTTACCAAACATGTCCTAATATAAGTATTGGATTGTATCTCATTTTCGGTTGAACGCGCAAACGGTAGTGACAACAATAAAATTGATAGTTTAGTCACACATCGAATAGAAAGTGGGATCATAAGTTATAGATAATTGGAATTGATTCATGTCTTATATGAGAAATTTCTTTTAAGACATATGGGCTCAGTCCAATATTGTACCTCATGGGCCAACTCTGATTCAGGTCACACTGTGTTCCCAACAAGTGGTATCATAGTCCAAGGTTACGGGACTAGTTTTGGTGTGTCTAATTTGTTCGAGACAAATTGTGCTGAACGTTCATGCATATAATTGGAATATACGGACTCTCTTCTCAAGGTGGAGTAGAAGCATCCTCTATAAGGTGGTTTGAAGGCGGGTGGTCTGAAGGCGGTTCAAACTATAAGATGGTCCGAAGGCGGATCGAACCTAAGGTTAGAGGCAACTACACGAAATAGCTTTAAAGATGGGTCCAGCGTTGGCTTCAAAGCTGGGTCTGGCACGTCAAAGGTGAAGCAAGACATTGTGGTTATCATACAAATGATGGTGTGGATGAACGCATCGGGTTGGTTCTGTGTTCGAACGGATCGAGATAAAAATATCTTGGATCTCTTGGCTGCTCGGTTGACGGTAACGAGCAATGTGCTCGACTAGCGGGAACGAGCAAGGGAGCTCGGCTAACAAAAAAGAGCAAAGGTAGCCAGGATGTGTATGGTTGCTCGATCAGCGAAAATGAACTAAGGTGGAGATTGTTGGATTGTATCTCGTTTTCGGTTGAGCGCTAAAACAATGATGACAATAGAGTTGATAGTTTAGTCTCACATCGGGTAGAAAGCTCAAACAAAGATGACAATAGAGTTGATAGTTTTTTCTCACATCGGGTAGAAAGTGGGATCATTAGGTGTAGATAATTGGGATTGATTCAAATCATAAAGATAGTCAGGGTGTGTTTGGTTGTTCGGTCAGCAAAAATGGGCTAAGATGAAGATTGTTAGATTTTATCTTGTTTTCGGTTGAGCGCTAAAACGGTGATGACAATGGAATTGTATGTTTAGTCCCACATCAAATAGGAAGTGGAATCAAGGTGTAGATAATTGGAATTTGTTCAGACCTTATATGAAAAAATTTTTAAGGCATATGGACCCAGTCCAATATCACGTCTTATGGGCCAACTCCGATTCTGGTCACACCGCGTTCCCAACAATAAGGTGGCTTGAAAACGACTAAAAATTGAGCGTCTAAGCCGTTTGTAGATACTCTATTAATTATTTTAAAAAAATATTTATCTACCTTATATAATTTACTTATAACTAAAATATTTTTCATTCAAATGGTTAAGATTGGGTATATTTTTTCTTAATTGTCTGGGTTTAATTCCTAGAAACGGTAGTATTTAATTTTTTATGCACATGCGTGTTACTAGATAAAATAATCTCTGATTAATTAGTACCAGCTCTTGAGAAGAAAACTAAAATCGGACATACTAAGTCTAATGGGTTGTATGGGTTGTTTGGTTTCGGGAAGTGGAAAGAAAACAATATTTGCGTATGCATTATGGTGAAGTGGAGCGAAGTAAAATATTATTCGTTTGAGTTCTTTGAAAAAATGGAGGTTATAAGTAAAAAATTCAAAAATTTGGTTTTTTGTTGATTGTTGAAGTGAGTAAAAAATTATAATTTTTTTTATTGAAGTGACATGAATAGTAAATATTCTCTTTGTTAAAGTAGAGAAAGTGATCCTCCAACAAAACTCAATAAGTGAAAATGAAAAAAAATTCACTTCAAAAAAAAGTTTATATAAAAATTCTGATTCTGTGGCAAAATAAAATTTACTGTTTATGTAAAATTACAATAATTTTTGGACCTAAATGTTTTTTTTTGTTTTTTGGCTTAATTACAACTTGATCCTCTCAACTATCCAAAATATTCAATTTGATCCCCTCAACTTTGATCGGTACTAACTTAGTACCCTAATTTTTTTTTCCCCAAAATACCTCTCTCTATAACTCCCCCTTCTCTCCCTCTCCGGCGACCATCCTCCCTATCCGGTGACCCCAGCGGCGACGACAGAAGCAGCAGCGGCAGGCTGGAGGCAGACGTGCGGGCGGGTGCACGACAAACCGGGGTGGGGGGGTAGGTGGGTGCGGGTAGGGGATGGTCGCCGGGGCGGAGAGGGGGTGGGGGGATGGAGATGGATAGTTTAGAAATAATACAAATTTTGATATCAAATTGAAAATATTAGTTGAGATAGGATATTAAGTTAGCACCTATCAAAATTGAGGGAATGAAGTTGAACATTTTGGATAGTTGAGGGGATGAAGTTGAACATTTTGGATAATTGAGAAGATCAAGTTGTAATTAAACTTTTTTATTTATTTATCATATATATATTTTTACTATGTATTTTGTTTACCTTGTATTCATATGAAAAAAAAAACTAAAAATTTAAAGTTCAAAATTTTCATTGGGACATGTAAAAACACGAAATACTATGTTAGTCGGATATTCAATATATTTCAAAATCAAAATTTCAAGAACTAAAATCTATAAAGAAATTATATTTTCATGTGTGATGAATATATAAATAACCTAAAAGATGAAAAAAAAAGAGATAAACTGAAAAAATGAAAAGAAAAAAAACTGTGAAAAAACCCAAAAAACAACAAAAAATAAAAAAATTCGAAAAACGAAAAATGAAATATAAAAAAAATATCTTAAACAAAATAAAAAAAAGGAAAAAAATCATTCTTAAAAATATGAAAAAGATTAAAAAAGTAAAGAATTAAAAAAATCTTAGAAAATGAAGAAAAAAAACCAATAAAACAAATTGTCCCAACGAAAAAAAAATATATATATCCACCCATTTTTAAGAGATTCATGTTTTATATTTACACGATAAATTATTTATCCTTATATATATAAATTTTGAAAATAATTTTTTTATAGACAGCAGTAAATTTTACACCGTAAATTTTTCGGAAAATAAAAAACATTACACTGGTGTACCAAACGCTACTTAAATTGTAAGGTGGTATAAAATTCAGATCTAAACGCTAAGTAGTCTTATTTTCCTTTTCTATTAGCTCGGTCCATTTGAAATGATAAACAATAAATGACAAGTAATACATCCGATCTTTTACAAATGCGAATAATATGAAATTGAATTCCCCGTACTCGCTAAAATATCGACAGAAGGAACAAAGACGTACCATCGAAAAATAATAAAATATAAAACGCAATGTCCGTATGACAAATAAATATGGATAGCGTTCGTATAGAATGTATATTTAATAACCCAACTATTCCATTCCAAATTATACAAACATAAATTGTGTCCGCTGTTATTTTGAAATTTCAAAGTTTCCTAATAGTCTCTACAAATTACATTGATGTAATTCGAAAAAAGAAAGAAACAATGGAGATTTATTTAGCGAAAATTCGTAAAAACGTTTTTTAGAAGATGTTGAGAACCTCGGCGATGGCGCCGTTGCAGAGGGGGCAGTTCAGGCGGGCGGCGAGCATCTCCCGCGAGCAGAGGCGGCAGAAGGTGTGGCCGCAGGGGATGAACGCCGCCCCCTTCTTCCTCACCATGCACACACAGCACACGTCCCTCCTCCGCCGCGCCTCCTCCGCCACGTCATCCTCGTCCGTCTCCTCCACTTCCACGTCAGCGACAGCAACCGGTTCCTCTTCTTCTTCTTCTCCTTCCTCCTCTCTCTCCCTCAGCTCCATCAGAGTCATCAGCGACACCCTGATCGTAGTCGTCGTCGCAGCCGGGATTGGCGCCTCCGCCGCCGAGGAGGCCGATCCGGCGTGGCGGAGACGGAGGCGGTCGGTAAGCTCCCGCCAGCTGGACCTCCCGGCGTCGGCGTCTCTGGACTCGTCGCGGAGGGTCCGGGGGGAGGAGGGGGCGGCGGCGGCGGCCGCGGAGGGAGAGTTCTTGTCGGAGGCGAGGGCGGCGGCTAGGGTTACGGCGGGGCTAGCGCTAGGGTCCCGGCCGGCGTCGTCGCGGACCTTGAGGAGGTCGCGGAGCTTGGAGGAGGGATGCTGCTGCTGAAATAGGGAGAGATGGTCGAGGAGGGTCGTCCTCTGGCGGATCTCTCCTCCTCTTTCCATCGATCCGGCCAAATTTCGGCGAATTCGCCGGCAAAGTTCGCCGGAATTGAGGTCGGATCCCCAAAATATCCTAAATTTAGTCCGGTGAGGATAGATAGATTGATTATAGCAGTGGGATTGGATTCGGTTGTTGTTGGAGAGAGAAAGTTAAAGAAACCCTGATCGCCATTAACAAAGCTGCTTCGGAAAGAGGAGAGCTCCAGTGAGTTTCTTTTCTTTTTCTTTTTTTCTCTCTCTTTCTCGCTCTAAAGATTTTTTGTATAGAGAGAGAGAGAGAGAGAGAGAGAGAGTAGTGAGCGTTGGGGTCTTAGTTACGACAACTGGAACGTCTCTCCGGGCCCACTCGACTACCGATTTTATAGACTATGTCGTGTTCATCTAATATAACGAGTTCACGTCCTAGTCATATAAATAATAATAAAACTAAAAATTAAATTGAGAACCGTGGGTTCAAATGACATACAATATAACGTGCACAATCGAACTCGAGTGACTTTTACGGTCACTGAAGGGACGTATTAGACTCCGACTGTATGACCGAAGGTCAGTGGATCGAGCCATGGTGACGTATTATTCCTTCCATTTATAAATTGTGGGAGTTAGGAGACAGTAACACACACGTAATTAATAATTAAATTCTAACTACAATCTTTTTTTTTACATAGAAACATCTTAAAATTATATATATATATATATATATATATATATATATATATATATATATATATATATATCACACTCATATTTTTTTTTCAAAAAAATTTAAATATGTTTCTCTCCTTGCTCGAACTTGTAACCTCTTGGAGGAATATGCCTCACTCTAATCACCTAAGCAGGAAGTCCTTGACAATATATGTTAGAAATTTGTTGTCTTTTACTTTTTGAAAAATATCATAATACAAAAATAAAATTAAACAATGTTACCGGCCTCTGGGGAAGTCGTGCACGAAGCACTGCCCTAAGAGTTTATTTGGGATCTGTGTGCAGACGTACCCAAAGCTCCTAGTGGTAAAATCCCCGCACTACCGGTATCTCGTTGCCGCACACGACTTGGAGAGAACGACCGGGACTTAGCTCTGCCCAGAGCTTGGAGATGAAGACGAAGAACTGAACAGAATATTGACAGAGGTTTCGTAAGATTTTTTTTTCTGATATGATTTACAAAGAACACAGAAGTATATATAAGCTGATAGGAAAACGGTCTGAATTAATTTTTGATTAATTCAGCCGTTACACAATGGAATTAAATGGGTGAACCTGGACACTTAAAAAAAAACGTTTCAAACAATCCGTAACTGACGAAATTGATTTCCAACGTTCAGAAATTAAATAAACAAAAATGAAGAGGAGCAAAAAGAATTTTAGGGTCCCAGTCCGAACCCGAAGAGGAAATCGGATCGGCATTCGGCGCCCGCAGATGTGGGCGCGTACCCGCACCCGTTACGCGCGCCGAACCGAACCGAACCGAACCGAACCGAGCCGAGCCGGGCCGGGCGGCGGCGGTGGCGCGCGCGTGTGGCCCAAGGGGTTCCCCACACAACAACTTAATAGAGTAAAGGAAAGAAACTAATATATGTACATAGGAAGGCTTTGCCCCATCCGATGTGGGACTAAAGAAAGGGAGAGGAATTGAACTTTTGCAAAAGAACAAACCAAAACCAACAATCCCCCCCCAAAAGGTCAAGTTCCGAAACAGAGATAAGAGTGAAGTAAATAGAGAGAGAGCATCTGGGCAGTAAAATACTATGCATAAATGAGATGGACTACAGCCTTGAATCTCACGTAGTGACTATTGCCTTAATCTGAAGAAGTGCTTGATGGACTATGCCTTGAATCAGTCTTCTTGAACCAGATTTAGAAAAATAGCACTCATAGTACGCTAGAGGTCCTTGATCTATCGGGTGGCGCTTTTAAATGGCCATGCGCACTTTCTAGATTCATGAGAGTTGTCTGGGATCGCCCTGTCCCATAGTCGCGGCCTTCACGACCTCTCATATAGGTAAGTCCTTAATGGTTGGTGATATGAATCAACCCAGCATTACAGCTTGGACCTATTAAGAGTTTTAAAACTCATCCTAACCATATCACACAGGAACACTGTCACCATAGGGATGGGGAGTTATTGTACACATGTACAGCCGCTTGGGCTTTATTTTAATGAGATTTTAATCTCGAGTCAGTGTTCCATAAAGTCACCTAAGTTCAGCTTGTTTCTACCCATTGAACCAGCTTCTTGGGATCTCCAGTCAGACTCGGTTGGGTTGCCACTGCTGGTGACTAATTTATGGGCTTAACCCCATCCCCCTCGATGATTCTAGGATCAAAGTCCTAGACAGACCCTTCGTCAAGTGATCTGCAAGGTTCTTTTCTGACTTTATATAGTCAAGAACCACATATTTGCCTAGTAGGCTTTTGATTGACTTGAAGCGCAGCTGCAGGTGCCTGTTCATCTTAGCATTCACAGAATTATGCTTTAGTAGTTCAATAACAGATTTATTATCACAATTTATAGAAATTGCAGGAACAGGACTAAGAGAAACGGGTATATGCATAATAAGATTTTTAAGCCATTCAGCTTCTGTGCAAGTTGTATCTAAAGCTATCATTTCAGAGTCCATTGTACTCCTAGCTATGATAGTTTGCTTGCAAGAGCCCCAGGATATTGCAGCTCCTCCTAGAGTAAAAACATATCCAGTAGTAGATTTTATATCATGTGAGTCGGTTACCCAGTTTGCATCTGAATAACCTTCTATGATATCAGGGTGCCTAGTAAAATAAAGTTTGTAATCTAGGGTGCCCTTGAGATATCTAAATACCCTATCCAAGGCAGTCCAATGTGACTGATTTGGGTTACTGGTATATCTACTCAGTCTCCCAATAGCAAATGCAATGTCAGGTCTTGTCCTGTTTGTTATATACATAAGGGAGCCTATCATCTGTGAATATTTATGTTGTTCCAAAGGTGATCCTCCATTCTTTTTTAGTACAATACTGCTGTCATAAGGAGTAAGGACAGGTTTCTTATCAAATAACTCAAATCTTTTTAGCATTTTTTCAATTGAATGTGCTAAAGATAGAGTATAACCCTCTTTGCCTTTGGTCACTTGCATTCCTAAAATTAGGTTGGCTTCTCCTAGGTCTTTCATATCAAACTGGCTAGATAAATAGTTCTTAGTAATATTTATCAATTCCAGTGATGAACCTAGGATAAGGATATCATCTACATACAAGCATAAAATGACACAACTTTTACATGTACCTTTAGAGTATATACATTTGTCATACTCATTTGACAAGAAACCATATTCACAAATTACTTTGTCAAATTTGTTGTGCCATTGTTTGGGAGCTTGTTTCAAGCCATAGAGGGATTTTACTAGTCTGCAAACTTTCTTTTCTTGACCTTTAGCAATGAAACCTTCAGGTTGGTCCATATAAAGTTCTTCCTCTAGATCTCCATTCAAGAATGCTGTCTTTACATCCATTTGATGGATTAGCATATCATGAATGAATGCTAAGGCCAAGAGAGTTCTAATGGAAGTGATCCTAGCTACAGGAGAGTAGGTATCAAAATAATCTAACCCTTTCTTCTGGGTAAAACCTTTGGCAACTAGTCTGGCTTTGTATTTCTCTATAGTACCATCGGCTCTGAGTTTCTTCTTGAAAATCCACTTACAACCTATTGGTTTATTCCCTAAAGGTAGATCTGTTAGAAACCAAGTGTTATTCTCCATGATGGAGTTGTATTCACTGTTAATGGTTTCTTTCCAGAAGGGAGCATCAGGAGACGACATTGCTTCTTCATAAGTTGAGGGATCACCCTCTATCAAAAAAGTGAAGAATCCTTCTCCTAAATTTTTCTCAATCCTATTCCTTTTACTCCGTCTTGGTTCTAAGTCTTGTTCAGATTGAGAGCTAGGTATATGGACTTGAGAACTAGTAGAGGGTATGGAGGAAGAGATTGAACTTCTATCCTTAAAAGGAAATATATTTTCAAAGTAAACTGCATCTCTTGCTTCTATAATGGTATTGTTAGAGATTTTATTTACTTCTGAGTGAGTCACTAGAAATCTATTGGCATAACTATCTAAGGCATATCCTATGAAAACAGCGTCTACAGTCTTGGGACCAATCTTTCTCATTTTAGGTTCGGGAATTTCGACTTTAGCAAGACATCCCCAAACTCTAAGGTAATTAATCCTAGGTGCTCTACCTTTCCACAGCTCATAGGGAGTCTTATCTTTTGTCTTACTAGGAATCCTATTAAGAATGTAACAGGCAGTTAAAAGAGCTTCTCCCCACAAGTTATCAGGAGCACCAGAGCTGAGAAGCATGGCATTCACCATATCTAACAGAGTGCGGTTCTTGCGTTCAGCAACTCCGTTAGACTGAGGTGAATATGGAGCAGTTACCTCATGAATTATTCCATGTTCTTCACAGAAGTTAGTCATTTCGTTTGAGGTATATTCTCCACCACGATCAGATCTAAGGATCTTAATCTTCCTTTCTAATTGATTCTCAGCTTCAGATTTGTAGACCTTAAATCTATCTAGAACTTCATCTTTGGTTTTGAGAAGGTAGATATAACAATACTTTGAATAATCATCTATAAATGTAACAAAGTATTTTCTACCGCCTCTAGTCAAAATCCTATTTGAGTCACATACATCACTATGGATAAGTTCTAGAAGGTCAGAATTTCTTTCCACAGATTTGAAAGGTAATCTAGTGTGTTTGGCTTGAACACAAATCTCACATTTGTGTTTGTCATCTATTGGAGTCTTGGGAATAAGGTCTAAAGTCATCATCCTTTTAATGGAATCTAGGTTCACATGACCTAGTCTGCCATGCCAAACATTTGAAGATTCTATATTTGAGACAATGAGAGAACAATCAGACATTTTATTCATTGTACTTAAAATGAAAAGACCGTCTTTTACAAAGCCTTTTCCTATAAAAGAGTCATGCTTAGAAAAAACTACTTTATTTGCCTCCATTACAATTTTGTATCCTGAGGCTACAAGAAGGGATCCACTAACTAGGTTTCTCCTGACTGACGGCACATGAAGAACATCATGAAGAGTTAGGATTTTTTCTGATGTCATCTTCAGGTTAACTTTTCCTCTTCCAATAATTTGTGCCGTTGAGCCATCTCCTAGGGTCACACCTCCTCCACTTGATTCCTGATAGTTTAAAAAATAGGAGCGATCAAACGAAACGTGAACATTAGCTCCAGAATCCAACCACCAATCATCAGAATGGTAAGAGAGGTTAATAAGGGGTTGAAAGCTTACAGACCTGAAGGAACTCGAAGAACCTTTGTGAAGCATGTTCGCTTCTAGTCTAACTGAGCCCTTTCCTTTGTAGGAGGTCTGGACAGCTTCCTTCTTCCTATGGTAGCAGTTGATGGCCATATGGTTTATTTTACCACACACAAAACAAAACCTCTTCTGATCCTGAGTCTGACTGAAGTTTCTAGGTTTTTGGTTTTGGTGATGATGGTTTTGGTGGTTAGGTTGAAAGTTTTTCTTCTTCTTGAAGAAATTCTTTTTGGGTTTATAAGGAAAATTAGACTTGGGTTTTCCTTGGCCTTCTACAAGGTTTACCTTAACTTTAGATTCAGTCTTAGGCTTAGACCTCAATCTAATTTGTTCTTCGGTTCTAATTTTCTTTAGGACTTGATTGTAGGTAAGGTCTCCTTGTGTATGGATAAGATCCTTAGCCATATCAGACCAAGAGGGAGGTAGCTTGTCTATTAGGCATGCTATTTTATGTTCATTTGAGAAAGATGTCCCTTTGGCTTGAATATGTCTAAGGTATTCTTAGAATTCATGGAGCTGGTCATTCATTGGTTTGTTATCTACCATGAAATACCTATTAAAGGTTGAAGAGTTAAACCTTTCTATTCCGGCATCATCACAGCCGTATTCATCTTCTAAGGCTTTCCAGAGTTCTTTAGCGCTTTTGTATTCAAAAAATATATCATACAAGGATTCAGATAATGCGCTTAGAATTCTATGAAAACAGTGGAAGTCACTTTTGGGGGTTTTGGTTTTGATGAGGTGGATACTCCTATGTCAGACTCAGTTTCATCAGAATCATTTGTGATGGGTGTGGACCCATTAATGGCAGAAATAAGTCCTAAGGTTGTGAGCCAAAATTTTATTTGGCTCTGCCATCTCTTGAAATATGAACCATCAAACTTAGCAGGTTTTGCAGTAGATGATTCCTCCTTTCCAGTCATGATTGTAGTCTAAAAAATATAAATTTATTTAATAACAATGTCCAAGATAATAGTTTAGGTGGTCTTTGCTAATCAATCTTAAAATTTTTAGTTTTTCAAGTGTTGATCAACTCAGGTTAGCTGTAGGGGCCGGTTCCCAGCTAGCGGTGGTCCGAAGACTCTTAAGTACCGTGTCGCTTAGGGTTGTTTACACCCGGTTGACAGAAGGATCCTTTCGGCTTGTGCCCGAGTTTGTCTCTACTTTGAAACTTTAGATTTGAATATTTTATTTGCAATTTCCTTTTACTAAACTATTTTCTTTTTGTCCTCGATTGTTTTCAAAAATTACTAAGTGATTAAAATGAAGCAAATTGTATGTGACAATTGAAAGAATCTTAACTATCAACTTGAATATTTTCTACAGTAAAAAAAAAAAACAACTTGATTAAGGCAGAGTAAAAATCAACTTGAATAAGACAGAGTAAGTATCAAATTATAAGTTACAATTGCTTAAGTTACAATTGCTTAAAAACAGTAGGTACTTGAAAACAGTAGGTAATTGAAAGAATCTTAACTATCAACTTGATTAATCCTTTGCCTAAGAGATCAATAGTAATATTCTAACAGTAACTAGCCTAAGAGATGAAATAGCAAATAGTGAGAATACTGTTTTAACAGTAGGAATATTGTAACAGTATATCAATTCTAACAAAATTGCTTCAATGGAAAGTAAGCAAAATTAAAACAGTAAATCATTCTAATAAAATAATAACAGTAAGTTAACAAAATTGCTTCAACAGTTAACTTAAGTGATTATAGGTACTTTAATATTTTTCCGAACAGTAAGCAAAATTGCTTCAATGGAAAAGTATAGACAGTTTTTCCGAACAGTAAGCAAATTGAAACAATTGTAAATTTATAGTAACAGTAAATCAATTCTAACAAAAAAAATAAACTCTTAGATTGTTAGAAATTTATTGTCTTTTACTTTTTGAAAAATATCATAATACAAAAATAAAATTAAACAATGTTACCGGCCTCTGGGGAAGTCGTGCACGAAGCACTGCCCTAAGAGTTTATTTGGGATCTGTATGCAAACGTACCCAAAGCTCCTAGTGGTAAAATCCCCGCACTACCGGTATCTCGTTGCCGCACACGACTTGGAGAGAACGACCAGGACTTAGCTCTGCCCAGAGCTTGGAGATGAAGACGAAGAACTGAACAGAATGTTGACAGATGTTTCGTAAGATTTTTTTTTCTGATATGATTTACAAAGAACACAGAAGTATATATAAGCTGATAGGAAAATGGTCTGAATTAATTTTTGATTAATTCAGCCGTTACACAATGGAATTAAATGGGTGAACCTGGACACTTAAAAAAAACGTTTTAAACAATCCGTAACTGACGAAATTGATTTCCAACGTTCAGAAATTAAATAAACAAAAATGAAGAGGAGCAAAAAGAATTTTAGGGTCCCAGCCCGAACCCGAAGAGAAAATCGGATCGGCATTCGGCGCCCGCAGATGTGGGCGCGTACCCGCACCCGTTACGCGCGCCGAACCGAACCGAGCCGAGCCGGGCCGGGCGGCGGCGGCGGCGCGCGCGTGTGGCCCAAGGGGTTCCCCACACAACAACTTAATAGAGCAAAGGAAAGAAACAAATATATGTACATAGGAAGGCTTTGCCCCATCCGATGTGGGACTAAAGAAAGGGAGAGGAATTGAACTTTTGCAAAAGAACAAACCAAAACCAACAATATATATATATATATATATATATATATATATATATATATATATTTGATAAACGGAATATGAGCCATAGTGCTGATATTTCTACACGAGCCATGCTCATGTTGACAAATATCAATAGACTTCTACATCCCATGTGGGATATGAGCCATAGTGTTGATATTTCTACATGAGCCATGCACATGTTGACCAATATCAATAGACTTCTACATCCCATGTGCACCACATATATATATATATATATATATATATATATATATGATAAACGGGATACGAGCCATAGTGCTCATATTTATACATGAGCAATATACAGGTGGACCAATATGAATATGCTTCTACATCCCATGTGTACTGTCACGCCCCAAATCTCCCGCAAGCTCAATAGTCCCCGCTGAACGTGAATCACCACGTTGCAGCTCTCCCGCGGGACAATCGTTCTAATCGGGACGTGATGCCGTATGAGCCTGGAGTTGCGCTCGTACAAGGCGATGTTGTCAAACACCAAATGTTATCATTGAATCAACCAAGTTGCAGCGGAAGTCAAGTATTGTGTACCAAGCACACATCAGAGTAATACGCAGCGAAGCTCACGATAGGGTCCAAATAAAATGTCCCGAGGCAATGCCACAAAGGCGATGCCACGAAGACGATGAAATGCTCTTGCTCTTTTCTCTAGCCCACAAAGGTACTTACAGTTCATACATCTTGTCCCGTATATCCAAGCAGCGCCACTACGCCTGTGTACCTGAAATATTGCCCACAAACGTGGGTCAGTACACAACCGTACTGGTGAGCGGGGTAACCCACTCGTCTAAGCCGACACTAAGTAAAATAGTGAATGCAAACAGTTATATGGTGATCTTTCTAGTTTGAATCCTAGATTCGTTTCATGGCATATGGATGACATGTTAAGGAAAGCTGTAAAGCAGTTTAAGCATGCAAGCATTCAACTCAAACCAATCGACAAGCATTTATATAACCGACCCGGAGGATTCTAGCATGCAACCCGTCCTACTCAATGCCATCGCTTGCACGATAACATATCGAACCATCAGTCTCGTCTCAATATCCATCCTCAACCAAAGTTTATATTCCAATCTCGAGTGCACACTCTTGCTGAGGCAAGGTGGCTGCGCCTACACGAAAGCCAATCTAACAAAAGAAAAGCAAGCCAACTCTTATCTATATGAAGTCACTGGCAAAGCCATAAAGGACATATTCCAAGCATTAACGGCGCGCCCTATCAGCCCGGGTAGCAAGCCCCACTGGAGGTCCCGCAATGCATCGTGACTAGCACGAATCAATATTTTCCTCCGGATCGATATGTTCCCAGTGCCCCGGAATGCCGTTTCGAGGAAATATCAAACCCTGTGTACACAGGTTGTCCGTGACATGCAGAAAGTAGGTATGACGAGAGGATCGAACATTCTCGCCCCACCAAGCGATCCTAGACTCGTTCAACCGATAGCCAACTAAAGCATCCATAACCATTCTTTCAACATATCCCCAAGGATTTCAAATCTCGACCTCAATATATATATCCCAAGGCACCAAAATACCCATATGCACAATCTTTCAAGTTGTGCCCAAGTTATGCCTACTTTTCACATTGCCGCTTTACAACACAGTATTTCACATTGGGTGCAACACCCCACACTCCGAATAATCCCGTGGCACAATGCCCCAACAGTGGCACAATACCCTCGTCTATGCAGTTGTTCGGTTTCGAACCACAACTGCTCGCTTTGCAAGACAAAGCGACCCAGTGATACTCGTGCACGGATGCACGCTCGCTCGCCCGAATTTTCGATATTTCCTTTGTATCATTCCAACTTGTATAATTCCAACCGTCCAAGTATAATCCCAACTATCCAACCGACTGCCTCAAATGTATAACCCAACTATCGTACTAACTATCCAACACGTAAATCATTTCAAGCCACAATCCTACCAAGCCAACGACGTACACTCTATGCACGCCTCAGTGTAGTGATTTCCAATGGTTCAGCCCAAGTGTTCAAGCCTTTTACATGTTTCCATATTATTAGGCATGAAGGAGTAGAGGAGAAGGGAAAGAGCCCACTCACAATGTTTGATCCCGTTAGGCATCCTGTCCTGCCGATACGGCCAATCCCTTGAACCCGTGGTCCGATGCAAGCGCGATCTACTCAACTGGTATGACCGTGCGAGCAGGCCGTGCTCTACAAATCATCCGACCGATCAGATTAAGGAAGACGACATTATCGCTTCCATTCAGCTATTCAGTAATGTTCTGAACGAACACCTGATTTCCATCGAACCCGCTAGCCATCTGCACATTGAAACCAACTCGATTAATCCTTCTTCCCAAAATCCAACATTTCAAATGTAACTAGCATTTGATTTATTCAATCCGACTCAGCGTAACGCTCCAAGCGGTTGCGGGCGTTACATAATATACCACTTAAAATCAGGTTCGTCCACGAACCGTGCTGGTACTCATTCCTATCACATGCCGCTTGTCTATTTCATAGATCAGCCTTTATGCAACTCACATTATTCATGATTTCTGACTCAGTATCTCGCTCTACTGAACGCTCGAATAAATTTCACGAATTCCCACATCCTCCTTGCAGCTCAACACGAATTTCTCGTATCGCTTAGTTTTGGATCGTACACATATTTAAGGCGTCCCTAAAATACATGCATTTCAGCCGAGCTTTGCGATAGTAAATTTGAACAAGTTACAAGGGTATCTTTATGTTCGAGGCGTCCATTTACTTTGCTCCCAATTGAATCAAATTATGATTTCCATTCCAACATATTCGATTGAGCACTATTCTCAATTACGCAGATTTCCCACCGACTCAATGAGTTCGCGTTCCAACTCAATCCATCCCACTATTTCTGAAAATCAGTACTAGCAATATCTCGAAATATATCTCATGCACCAAACGATCATCACAACTGATACTACCCCAGCTAGGCGACTTACCCAAATATCAACTTTACTTAGATCAGCTCAGTCCAACACATTTTCCTGCCATCTCAATATCTCACAGGGTGAACATCTATATTGAGGTTCGTGTGATCCACGAAGATCTCGTCGCCACGCCAAAGGATAGTGTCGCCACGATTTCAACGTGGACACACTCACCACAATTTCTAGGTTGCGCATGGAATAGTTCTTCGCGCTGCTTCCACTGCCTCGAAGCATAGAATATCACCTTTGCCTTCCGAACGAGCACGCTTCCCAGAATAAGTTCCGAGACATCTTGTAAATCTGAGGCAAATCTGTCCCTTCCAGTATTCGCAAGGATTTGATTCGAACGAGCCGCTGCTTTAACTTCACGAGCTAGTTTCACAGTCGTCAATTCATATGAATGCTATTCCCTTTCAGGGCACGATGAGTCAGAGGCGATGCCATCGATAAAAAATCTGTGACTCTGAATCTCATCAGTTGACTTAGGCCAATCCCACCATCGCTTCGATCTTCCGGCTGCATCTTTAGCTGAAGACTATCCCAAGGGTCTCTCAAATCCAACACTCAGTCGATAAGCCAAAACTCATTGCTCACATCTGCCCTCGACGCATTCCCAAATACGGCGCCTCAAGGGTCGTTCTATGGGTTTACCATATTCATATTCGATTCGACGGTCAAGTCGCTAGGGTCAGCTGTCTCGAAGCTACGCTCGATAATTATAATCATCACGATGGACAGTTACTATGAATCGTGCTATATCTCCTCTGCAAATCCGAGCATTCCATCCGAACGATCTTTCGAATCTGAGCACCGCGCTCGTTGAAACCGTCTTCCCTTTAATCCGTTGTTCTGCCCTGAATCCATCAAATTTCTGAATTGCCATGTTCGTCTACTTGCACTACCACTTGCAATAATTTCCGAAACCAAAGACTTGCTCAAATTCTTATCCGTTTGTCGCATCCCACAATGCACGTCCAACTTACTCGAGCAGCACAGTAATTTGCTTAATTGTTGCTCCCACATGCCCAAAATTCTATTTTCGCTAAACCTGAGTCAATTTCTCGAGCAGCAACATCCAAAATCTCCAAGTTTGTGTGAATCAATCGCATTGTCCCTCCAAACCAAATCGTGTTTCTTTACTCAACCAACAGTTCAAATACGTTTTCCAAATTCGTAGTTCGTGCTCGCTATCATTCGATTCATCCATCGCTCATTCGAGCGTATCCCACCAGTCCGTTCTCGATATGCTCAACTCAATATTCGCTTCCTCCATTTTTATTCTTCCCAACTCAACCGACGTGCACCAACCAACTTGTATTCCCGTTATCCAAGTCCGTTCAGGCAATTCCCATTGATGTCCAACCAAAAATATTTTTTAATGCCTTGCTCAATATGTGGTATCCCATATACCACTCCGAATTAAGTCGCTACTCGTATTATAATTTTCTTGCACGAATCCAAGATCCGTTCGAACCATCCCTTATGTGTGATCATGCATTTTCCAATTCGAGTTTGACACAAAACTCAGGCAATGCTTGAATTATCCAACCATTTCTCAAATCGTCCGATACTTTCGCAACACGAGCAATCCCGTTCATCGAGCTCTCTTCCGAATAATCCAACCCAATACCCAATGGTTCCAATCATTTGTTGTACGAGCAACTCATTTTTGATATCCCCTAGCCAAAATCCGAACATGCTCAACCGATGTGCCACAGCCAAAATTCCAACTTCTATCCAACACAGTCGCTAGACGAGCAACTCGTGCAATGATCCATTCCCATCGAATGTTTCTACTCCCAACATGCCGCATAACCAAATCTCGTTAGCCAACCGACTGATCCATTGAGGCAATCAGAAACTCCAGAACGATAAGCCAAGCCAACCCAACGAAAGCCCACACTTGTTGCACAAATGCAGCAACGCCAACCAACTTGCTGCACGAATGCAACAACGCCTAACGAGGCTAAGCGATCCTACGAAAATCAACCAAGGCAACACAACCGAGAAAAACAAGCAGCCACAACCAACAATAAATAGACTTATTGCATGAAACATCCGATGCAGCACCGAGTAGAGTCAAGAGTTAAACGACACACGGAAGCGATTTAGAGTTTGTGATGAAGTGAAGGACTAAGTCCGAAAAAATGAACCGGACGCTCTGATACCAATTTGTCATGCCCCAAATCTCCCGCAAGCTCAATAGTCCCCACTGAACGTGAATCACCACGTTGCAGCTCTCCCGCGGGACAATCGTTCTAATCGGGACGTGATGTCGTACGAGCCTGGAGTTGCGCTCGTACAAGGTGATGTTGTCAAACACCAAATGTTATCATTGAATCAACCAAGTTGCAGCGGAAGTCAAGTATTGTGTACCAAGCACACATCAGAGTAATACGCAGTGAAGCTCACGATAGGGTCCAAATAAAATATCCCGAGGCAATGCCACAAAGGCGATGCCACGAAGACGATAAAATGCTCTTGCTCTTTTCTCTAGCCCACAAAGGTACTTACAGTTCATACATCTTGTCCCGTATATCCAAGCAGCGCCACTACGCCTGTGTACCTGAAATATTGTCCACAAACGTGGGTCAGTACACAATCGTACTGGTGAGCGGGGCAACCCACTCGTCTAAGCCGACACTAAGTAAAATAGTGAATACAAACAGTTATATGGTGATATTTCTAGTTTGAATCCTAGATTCGTTTTATGGCATATGGATGACATGTTAAGGAAAGCTGTAAAGCAGTTTAAGCATGCAAGCATTCAACTCAAACTAATCGACAAGCATTTATATAACCGACCCGGAGGATTCTAGCATGCAACCCGTCCTACTCAATGCCATCGCTTGCACGATAACATATCGAACCATCAGTCTCGCCTCAATATCCATCCTCAACCAAAGTTTATATTCCAATCTCGAGTGCACACTCTTGCTGAGGCAAGTGGCGGCGCCTACACGAAAGCCAAACCAACAAAAGAAAAGCAAGCCAACTCTTATCTATATGAAGTCACTGGCAAAGCCATAAAGGACATATTTCAAACATTAACGGCGCGCCCTATCAGCCCGGGTAGCAAGCCCCACTGGAGGTCCCGCAATGCATCGTGACTAGCACGAATCAATATTTTCCTCCGGATCGATACGTTCCCAGTGCCCCGGAATGCCGTTTCGAGGAAATGTCAAACCCTGTGTACACAGGTTGTCCGTGACATACAGAAAGTAGATATGACGAGAGGATCGAACATTCTCGCCCCACCAAGCGATCCTAGACTCGTTCAACCGATATCCAACCAAAGCATCCATAACCATTCTTTCAACATATCCCCAAGGATTCCAAATCTCGACCTCAATATATATATCCCAAGGCACCAAAATACCCATATGCACAATCTCTCAAGTTGTGCCCAAGTTATGCCTACTTTTCACATTGCCGCTTTCCAACACAATGTTTCACATTGGGTGCAACACCCCACACTCCGAATAATCCCGTGGCACAATGCCCCAACAGTGGCACAATACCCTCGCCTATGCAGTTGTTCGGTTTCGAACCACAACTGCTCGCTTTGCAAGACAAAGCGACCTAGTGATACTCGTGCACGGATGTACCCTCGCTCGCCCGAATTCCCGATATTTCCATTGTATCATTCCAACCGTCCAAGTATAATCCCAACTATCCAACCGACTGCCTCAAATGTATAACCCAACTATCGTACTAACTATCCAACGCGTAAATCATTTCAAGCCACAATCCTACCAAGCCAACGACGTACACTCTATGCACGCCTCAGTGTAATGATTCCCGCTGCCTTTTACATGTTTCCATATTATTAGGCATGAAGGAGTAGAGGAGAAGGGAAAGAGCCCACTCACAATGTTTGATCCCGTTAGGCATCCTGTCCTGCCGATACGGCCAATCCCTTGAACCCGTGGTCCGATGCAAGCGCGATCTACTCAACTGGTATGACCGTGCGAGCATGTCGTGCTCTACAAATCATCCGACCGATCGGATTAAGGAAGACGGCATTATCGCTTCCATTCAGCTATTCAGTAATGTTCTGAACGAACACCTGATTTTCATCGAACCCGCTAGCCATCTGCACATTGAAACCAACTCGATTAATCCTTCTTCCAAAAATCCAACATTTTAAATGTAACCAGCATTTGATTTATTCAATCCGACTCAGCGTAACGCTCCAAGCGGTTGCGGGCGTTACATGTACCATATATATATATATATATATATATATATATATATATATATATATATATATATATATATATAAATCGAATATGAGTCATAGTGCTCATATTTCTATATGAGCATAGTAATAGACTCCTACATCCTATGTGAACCCACGTGCACTATATATATATATATATATATATATATATATATATATATATATATATATATATATATATATAATAAAAAGGGATATGAGTCATAGTACTCATATTCTTGCATGAATCATGCACATGTGGACTAATATAAATAGATTCCTACATCCCATGTGTACTAGTATACTCTATTTCTATTGGTCCACATTGCGTGACTCATGTAGAAATATGAGCACTATGGCTCATATTTCGTTATATATATAGAAAAATTCTTAAATACAAACTGTGTATCGATACAAGCAAAATCTGAACCATTGATTGTTGATCAAATGGTCCAGATTAAAAGGGCTTTCTTGTACTTTTACAATTTTTAATGCAATTGTATGGAATGTACCGATACAGTAGAAGAACCAATATATATATATATATATATATATATATATATATATATATATATATATATATATATATATATATAATCCGGATCAATAGTCCCGTTTTAAAAGTCTCTAAAAAATTCCGTCACTGTGGTCTGTTGGATGGTTCTTTAAGTCATCTAATCTTGACCGTTGATCAAAACAACGATCAAGATTAGATGACTTAAAGATGATCCAATGGCTAGAAATGACGGAGCTTTTTGAGAACTTTATAAGCGGGACTCTTGATCTGGATCCATTATATATAAATATATGGTCCTTCTACAATACAAACTATGTATAGATACATCCCATACAATTGTATTATAAAATTATGAAAGTACAAGAAAATTATTTTAATCTGGACTATTGGATCAACAATCAATGGTTCAGATTTTGCTTGTATCGATACACAGTTTGTATTTAAGAATTATATATATATATATATGCACGCATCATATAGTCTTACTGATTTAAACCAACATATGTACCTCACAAAAATGTACGTTTTATATCAAGAGATATATATATATATATATATATATATATATGTGCGTACGTGCGTGCGTGCGTGCGCGCGCGCAATGATTATGAAGTATCAGTAAGATTATATGTGAAGTATATATATTGCAACATCTTGCTTTAATAAAGCATATTTTCATGTGGCATTAATACAAACTTTTAGATGATGTGATTGTTTCTTATGTACTGGAATTGCTATTGTTGCAATATACACTTCGTTCTTCTGGAACTTGTTGGAAGACATTTCCGATCCATTAATTTTGTTCCATTTTTTTCTTATGAAGCAAATAAGATGTCACTCAAATATTTGAAACCTCTGTTGCATATAGTACAATCGACATGATTCAATGCCAATCAGAGGGGTGTATTGATCGGGTCATTGGACGATACTGTTTTTATTTTTAGTCTAATTTTATGACATATTGTGCAACATGAAAATCCCTAATGTATAAATATGTCTTCTGATTTTATAGGTTTCTAGCCACGAACTATATAGCCTTAGCAAACACTGTCAAACCATATTAATGGTGTGACCTGTCAAACTGAACTGACAAATAACAAATACATTAATCATTAAATATAAATTGTGATATTTCCAAAATATGACACAAAGGAAACCCCTGTAGGAAAACTCTCTCAATCTTATATTCCTTATTTTATGTTCTGCTTGACACTAAGCGAATTAGTTGGCTTTGCCGCTACAGTTTGATGATTAATGTTGTGGTTTTATGTCAATTATCTCTGAACTGTAATAGTGGAAGTTTGTGGAATTCTTTGTTTGATTAGAAAGTGTTTTATATGTTTTCTTATGCATGGAAATTCTATGTATGATTTTCTTCTACGAACTTTACTCTCCGAGAGTAATTTTACGGTTGCGACATATAAAATATATGAAATTATTTTATTATTTTATTTTATTTTGAAGGAAATATATGAAATTAGTTAAAAGCTAAGCTATAATAATCCATATAAAAGTTTACCAATCATGTGGAGATTTTATCTTAGGTCAACTCGGACTTTTAACCCAAAAGATAGAATTTAAAATTATGGGTTAGTCAATTGGTCATTTATGTTTTTTTTAAGTGATACAAATTGTAAGTTCATATATGATTAAACATGATTATTTTCTTAAGTTTTACCATCCAAATGGGTGTATGTATGACAATTGTTGCGTGGCATGTCCGGGAGGAAACAAATCAACTGCGAACTAACTTTTGTAGGTTGTAGTGGATTGCTGGCCCTCGAAACGCCAAAAGTGAAAATTACCAACCCGAATGTTGGTATTTCAATAATATAGATGCATGTATCAACTTACTTTGGGACAAAACATGAAAACAATGTATATGCACTAATTGGGTCCATGTATAGCTTAACACAAGCTTGTAAATAATGGCATTATAAGTTAGATAAATTAATTTTTGAATACATGCTTCATTTTTCTTATAAGCGAAAGTTATGGTCTCGTTTGGTTCGCGGAAAGGAAAGGAAGTCAATTCCTTGCTTTTTTCTTTTCTTTGGAAAATCGCTATTCCTATCAATTTTTTCTTTTCGGTGTTTGAAAATGTCAAAAAAATTGGAAGAGAAAGTGTGAGAAAGTGAATATTTAGGTGGGTGACGAGAACCCCCTATTTTTCTTTCATTTGGGAATCAAGTGAATCTTTAGTGTGAGAAAGTGAATATTTAGGTGGGTGACGAGAACCCCCTATTTTTCTTTCATTTGGGAATCATTTTTCTTGCCTTCCCCTTTTCTTCATGCATCCAGACATGGAAAATGAATGACTTTCCTTTCCTAAGGCTACGATTCCGTTAACAAACGTGGCCTATATGTGGGTGTATTCCAAGGCAGTAGATAAATGATACGCAAATTTATGCTTATATGTGGATGCACATTAATACTTTATAAACATTATTGAGGATCTTTTTCTCCGCCATAATACTAGTTCGATTGAATGTAGTATCCACGATATGTGGTCTTGCTCAGATTATTGAAGGCTCTAACAGACCACATTTTACCCAAAAGATACATAATTCTCATACTCATAATTTCAGGAAAAAATTATTGAGTTTTAAGGATATAAGGACAAATGGGTACCATAATAAAATTCCGAGTGAGCGAAATAAATAATATCTTTCTGTAGCCTCTAGCATAGAGAACCATTAGTTCGTTATAGAGAGATTATCCATCTATTCACTAGGAATACACGTCACTCACATTGGGGATGTCGAGTCACATACTACAATGTTCCAGAAGCTCAATCCTAAGGGCCCATCGTAAGACAAGCCGAATAATTCCATAAATTTTAAACCATGGCATGATCGACCGAGACACCTCGATACAATGATGACAATAATTATCAAAACAAGTTCTTGTGATCATCTTTTAGCAAACTGCAACTTACCTAATGGTCAAATTTGTGTCATTTATCTCAAGGATAAGTTTGTTTCTAAACCATCAATCGTGAAGATTGCATCTGGATAATCAGTAGCTTAGTTTCATTTATTTATAATTATATTATTTTTAAATTTGTATGGCTTATATTGGCATTATTTGAAACTATAGTTTTGACATCTATATTTTCTAAACAATCTTTAGATTCTTTGATATAAGATAATTTAATTTGATGTAAAGGATATAATGTCTTAAATGTCCAAGCATTTTTATGAAGAAATTATAGAATGGATTAGTTAAAGCGGTGTCTATTTATATTATAGTATCTCCTGAGGAGATTGAAAATACGTCCTGAAGAGATCTCCAGAAGAGAATATCTCTTAAAGAGATCTCCAAAAGAGAATATCTCCTCAAGAGATTTTGTGTATTTGTCATTTACTCGGTATACCTATATTGATTAGGTCATTAGGACCTATTACTACCAAAAGAAGAAAAATGAACATGTTCTGGGTGTTGAGAATCGGATACGCCCTGCAAGCATTCCGACACCGTGTTTGAGAGTGCCCGCAGCAAAAACTTTAGGCCAACCCAACTGAGATAACCAACCCCTGTCTAAGGAACACCAAGCACAAATAAAGACAAGTATATGGTGGTGACTACGTTACCTGGACAAATTTTAATCTTTATAACTCAGGTGAAATTATAAGATTGACAGAATCAATGTTGAACCCTTTGCCCTAATAGATTCAACCACCTCGCCACACTCAAGAAGAAAAAAAAGATATTACAATTGAAATCACTCGCCAACCCGTAGCAATCTCCCTGAGCGAAGGCGACGGCTCCTCGATCAGATCTCTTTCTTCCTTCTGTCTTGGATGTCGAAGTCCTAAGAGCAAATTACGAACTTTCTCTTAGATTTTTTGTAGACGAGCACCCCGAATCTCCAACTTGTGCCTCCACCCTCCTCCTATATTTATAGGATGATAAATCCTATTTTAGGTCATAATAGAATTTCTTAAATAGAAAACCTTAAAATAAGAATCTTATTCTACCTAAAATAGTCCAACACCAATTTTGGACGTCCAAATATGGTCAAATTAAATATTTGTACAAATTTAAAATCTAATCAAATCTTACATTTAATAAAGATTTTTAAATTATATCAAATCAAATCTTTGACCATATTTGGACTCCAAAATTTACCAAATTCAGACTAGACCCCAACAATCTTTCCCTCAAGTCTGATGAGAGGGTGTTGACCCCATGGCTTCTCAACTGAACTCTATGCCCGTCGCCCTACGATAAAGTTCCTGCTCCCCCATGCCACCGATCTCCGATCCCTCGAGTTGCTTTGCATCTTCCTTCGTCTCCAACTCCTCGATCGCCATGTCGATGCTAGCTGCCATGCGTAGCACCTTTTGTACCACTGTGATCCTGCCGACATCAATGACACGGCTAGGACCAAAGTCTCTGATTATTAGCCTCACCGTGAGTCTTAGCTGCCTGTCCCCGACTTTCGTCTTCCACCGAAACGTGTTCACGTTTCGACGAGCTTCTTTATCCTTGGCTGGCCCAACCAAGCCGACAGTGCGATTCTCCCGAGATTCGAACTCCTGAATCTGCCCACCTTCGTGTCCGAACTTGAAGCTCCCCCATACACATGCGTCCTCGAGCAGAACATCACGCACTGTGCATGTCGTCGATGACCCACATCTCCCCCAGAATTGTATGAATGGTGACGCTCCCGCCTTAGATTGAGTTTGCTGCAAACGTTGATCTTCTCCCTGGTCTCGAACTGCTGAAACCAATGTCGCTCCGTGAAGCTTTGGCAAACCACTCGTCGCCAAAATCGGATCCGTGAAGCAACTCCCACTGGAGACCAACCAGCTGTCATGGGATGACATACTGACCCTCAATCTTTGGCTCATCACCATTCTTTACTTTGTCTCGATGAACCGAATCCTCCGTAATCCTCAAAGTATCTCGAAGTCCCTCCTTAGTAAGTTTCCGATGATCCAACTCCTGTCGAATATCCCTCGAGCCTCCATCCAATGTCTGTGGCCTGCCTGTACAACTCAGCGGCTTGAGCCTGTACATGCCATAACATAAATCTCCTCGAGTCAGCTCTTGGGAACCCTTTGTAATCATCCAATCTTTGTCTCCAAACAAACTGCGACAACCATCATTCGTCAACCTCCCTACCAAAACCAAGTTGTAGCGCAAAGTCGGTACATGTCGCACATCCTTGAGAACGATCTTCTCACCAAGTTTCGTTGTCAAGTGCACAACACCGATGCCTACAACTGCAGTCATCCCCTTGTTGCACATCTTCACACGTCCAAACCTGCCGCCATGGTATGACCTGAAGATCCTCCTATATGGAGTGGTGTGATACGATGCCATCGTGTCCATGACCCAATTGCCATCATGACACATGCCACAAGGTTTCTTTGCTTCGGTTGCTGCGATGATGAGATCTCCCATAGCCGTGAGATCCTCCTGACCATCCTTGCCTTTGGCCTTCTCAGCTTTGAGCTTCATGTAGTTCCTTTTGATATGACTCATTTTGCTACAGTGATAGTATCCCTCCTTGCAGTCCACAGTCTCAAGATCCTGAGAACTCCCCCCGTCCTCGCTTGTGACTTGGGTCTTCCCTTCCAGTAGGAAGCCACCAGAGCGGACTCCTGCGACAATTCTACTTGCTTACGTCGGATCTCCTCATTCAACAAGTTAATTTTGACTGCCTCCATCGTGACAACTCCACCAGGCGCAGAGTTGCTCACCGACACCACCAATATCTTCCAGCTTTTCGGTAGAGAACTCAAAAGTAAAAGAGCCTAAAGCTCATCATCAATCACCATCTTCATCGCAGACAGCTGATTGATAATACCCTGAACCTCGTTCAGAAGTTGTGCCACTGGGGCGTCCTGCGTGTACTTAGAGTTGACTAGTTGGCAGATCAAAAATGCCTCGTTGCCAGCCTTCTTTCTTTCGTACAGCGAATGCAACTTCTCATACAATACTTTTGTCGAACTCTCCATGGACACGTAGTGAAATAACGAGTCGTCCAGCCATTGGCGGATGAATCCAACGACCTTCCGATCCAGTCATTTCCAGTCTTCAGCAGCTTTGTCCGATGGCTTAGCGTTGTCGCCCTCCAACGGACCATGCAAGTCCTTGCACCAGAATAGATCCTCCATCATTGGCTTCCAAATTGCCCAATTCTTCCCTGTGAGGGTGATCATACGAATGTTCATCTGCTCCATAGACATAGTTGCCAGAACCAAAATCAGTAGCTCTGATACCATATATTGGAAATCGGACACGCCCTGCAAGCGTTCCAACACTGTGTCTGAGATTCCCCTCAGCAAAAACTTCAGGCCAACTCACCTGAGATAACCAACCCCTATCTAACAAACACCAAGCACAGATAAAGACAAGTATATGGCTGTGAATACGTCACCTGTACAAATACTAGCCTTTATAACTCAGATAAAATTACAAGATTGATATAATCAATGTTGAACCCTTTGTCCTAATAAATTTACCCCCCTACTATATTTAAGAAGAAATGAAAGAGATTACAATTGAAATCACTCACAACGAGCTTCTTCACCCTTGGTTGGCCCAACCAAGCGGAAGGTACGATTCTTCCGAGATTCGAACTCCTGAATCTGCCCACTTTCGTGTCCGAACTTGAAGCTCCCCCATACACATGCGTCCTCGAGCAGAACATCACGTACTGTGCATATCGTCGATGACCTACATATCCCCCAGAATTGTGTCAATGGTGACGCTCCTGCCTCATATTGAGTTTGTTGCAAACCTTTATCTTCTCTCCGGCCTCAAACTGCTGAAACCAATGTCTCTTCGTGAAGATTTAGTAAACCGCCCGTCGCCAAAACTGAATCTGTAAAGCAACCCCACCTGGAGACCGACTAGCTGTCATGGGAACGACATACATACCCTCAATATTTGGCTCATCACCATTCGTCGCTTTGTCTTGATGAACCGAATCCTTCGTAATCCTCAAAGTATCTTGAAGCCCCTCCTTAGCAAGTTTTCGATGATCCAATTCCTGTCAAACACCCCTCGAGCCTCCATCCAATATCTGTGGCCTGCATGTACAATTCAGTGGCTTGAGCCTGTACATGCCACAACATAAATCTCATCGAGCCAGCTGTTAGGAACCCTTCGTAAGCATCCAATCATTGTCCCCAAATAAACTACAACAGCCATCATCCTCCAATCTCCCTACCGAAACCAAGTTATAGCGCAAAGTCGGTATACATCGCACATCCTTGAGAATGAGCTTCTCACCAAGCTCCGTTGTCAAGTGCACATCACTGATGCCTACAACTGCATTCGTCCCCTTATTGTCCATCTTCACACGTCCAAACCTGCCGTCGTGGTATGACGTGAAGATTCTCCTATATGGAGTGGCATGATACGATGCCTCCGTGTATATGACCCAATCTCCATCATGCCACATGCCATAAGGTTCCTCTGCTTCGGTTGCTACGATGATGAGATCTTCCATAGCCGTGAGATCCTCTTGATCATCCTTGTTTTTTGCCTTCTCAGAGCTTCATCAAGTTCCTCTTGATATGACCCATTTCTCTACAGTGATAGCAGCCCTCCTTGCGGTCCCCAGTCGCAAGATCCTGAGAACCCCCCCTGTCCTCGCCTTTAACTTGGGTCTTCCTTTCCCGTAGGAAGCCACCATAGCGGACTCCTACAATGATCCCACTTGCTTACGCCGGATCTCTTCGTTCAACAAGATGCTTTTGACTGCCTCCATCGTACCGATACCACCAACGTCTTCCAGCTTTTCAACAGAGAACTCAAAAGCAAAAGGGGCTGAAGTGTAGCGCCCCGTTCTCCCGGTGCGGAGAGCGCGACTAAGAAACACAAGACGGTATCGTTCGATCGGGATAGATTGAATTAAGAACTCGTCCTCGTTAAGGATTTGTTTCTTCGGAATCGATTCCCATATTCAGTGGACCGTGCCCCCGGGATCGACTTAGCGGCAGAGTCAGGAGGGACCTCTCCGCTGCTATCTTTTATTGCCTCGATTTTCGAAGTCGCTTGTTGCTTTCGTGCTTTGAGTTGGTTTTGGGATTTGCTTGTTTTCCTTGAACGGTTTCGATGGTTTTCATTGTTTTCGTTCATTGCACGGCATTTCAATTCCGAGATTGGAAAGAGAGGAAGGAGTATTGATCGAGCTGTTCGTGATGCAGGTGAACGAGCAGCAGGCGGCTTGCGAGCGAAGTCGTGAAGCGCCTCTTTCCTTATCCCTTCCAACCATCTAAGTGAGTGGCTACCATCTCGATTAACTAGCCCTGCTTCCAAGTCTTCACACCTAAAACGACTTGCATTCTTGTTGCCCCGATCAAACCATACCAAGCAATAGTAAAAGATACCAAGATAAAAGAGAATAGACTTGGATAATACTGCTTGTCAAACAAACTTGTGAACGGTTACTTACTTGCATGCTTGTTCGTTCGGAATATTCATCATATGCATCAATTTTAGTTAGAATGTATCTTCTTCTATAATTGTGCTATCAATGCATCATATCTATGCATTACTCGTGTTGCCTCAACTGTGTGAATGGATAACTTAACTAAATATCGTGTGTTCGATCATGGACAACTTGTGCACAAGGGTATAAGTTGTCACGTCCCAATCTCCCGCGAGCCCTCCCCGCTGAACGTGAATCACCACGTTTCAGCTCTCCCGCGGGACGATCGTTCTCATCGGGACGTGATGCCGTGCAAGCCTAAAGTGCGCTTGCACAAGGCCAAAGCTTTGATACAAGGGCAAGTAAGCTATTCGATACTGAAGCAGCGGCACATAACATTGCAGAAAAGTGAAGAACTCAATGGCATATGAAAAACAGTCTCTTTTATTGATAATCGAAAGTGTTACAAGCGGCACATGGCCGAGATTACAAATCGCTCAAGCACTCTTCTCACGATTACAATAACACCGTTCCATACATTATGTCCCTTTATACAAAAGCAGCTCAAAGCAGGCACAACTCGATGCGGCTCCAGGCATCGACTCCAGATTTCCGGCTCCTTGGGATGAGGCACGGCTATCGCTTCCTCAGACGGACGAGCACCTGAGAACAAGCAAACTGTTGGTGGGTCAGCACTTTATACAAGTACTGGTGAGATAAAGCAACTGAACAGAAGCTACACCCCCTGAAACCCACACTAAGTAATCATGTGGCAAAACATTGCATTACTAGTAATCTTGCTAGTTTTACTTAGGTTCTTTACATGCAGTCCTAGCAGAGTCATATTACATTGTTTGGAAACATTCTTTGAAAACATAATCAAACAACCAATCAATCGAGGCAACCAATTCAAGCACGAGGAATCATGTTCGGGTGTGCGCAGCGTGTTCGGTGAACTATATGCACGGATTTTAGGGACAGGCAGCGTTTAGGGACTATCATTCAAGCACACAAGTTAACTATCAATCAGAGGTCGGTCCCCGAGTAACTCAGGATCGGTAGCGGTAATCCAGCTAACCAATGACTCCTTTATCTGATGCTATTAGCAGCTGTGACTCATGGTTGCACATTACTGCCGAAGCAGCCGTAGCCAAGGTTCAGCTCTGCACTAATAGCCATTGTCCGACCGAATGCAATGCATGAAACGCTAACAGGTGGTCTCTACGATGCAGATAAAATGAATAAGCAGGCTTATGTATAAACTGATATTTCTTACCCATGGCCGAACGGTTATCCCTGCAGCAGACATACAAGTTAGCAACAATTGCATAAACATATATGTTTTACCGTTCTTTAGTTCCCTGTCCGTCTCTGCATCAAACAGTTAGGTATGCAAGAAGGCTAGCCTAGCATGCTCCCTAACGACCTGAATGCAGCTTATCTCCATACACTTCTCTAATGCAGACTCGACTCTTCTCAACAGAAGCACCGCCTCCCTCTAATAGCCACGCCCCCCAAGATCCCGAAGGACCGATCCTCAGGGCGCACTATTAGTCTCACCCCATCGCATCACCATCCTCCCTTCCAATATCCACGCCCCGAGCTCAGGGCGCGTTATCGGTCTCCCACATATCGTTTGTCCCCCATCCACCGCAAGCACCCACATGTCTCTTGTCTCTATCACAATAGCACACAACATGACAAGCACATTTAAACCATCGTATCACATTCCTAATAGCCGCACCCCCCAAGATCCCGTAGGACCGGACCTCAGGTGGGCTACTAGTCTAGCACACACATGACAAGCATTTACTCTCACATCGAAACAAGCATTCAAGACAAGCCATATAAACACGATGATAAGCAAACATATAAACGATCTTTTAGTTGAGACTAGCATGGCACGGGTCTATTATCACATCAAGTAAAACATGCAGTTCTATCTTCTTAGCATAGCAAGGATTCTATTTCATTTCGGACAAGCATACATATTCTCTTAGCTAGGCAGCATATTCGTTTCAGTGACAAGCTATGTGAGTTCTCTTGTTAGCATGCTGAGTCGGTTCTATCATTTTCTTATGAAAATATTTCTTCTTAAGCAAATAAGCATTTAAAACTCAGATTCATTATTAAGTCGTGCAAGAATCAGATAATGCAGTTCTGCCCACTCACCTTGATTAATCGGTCGGGAACTCTCCGAGAAGACTTCCGTTGGAGCAAGCAAGGCCATCTCACTTGTACATAGCGTCGATGCGAAGCGGGACGCTACATAAGTTCTGCGGACGGTCGCTGGGGCACTGGCACCGATCCGATCCGGGAGAAACTTCGTGTGTAGTCATCGTGTGCGGACTGGATGGCTTGTAATGCATCGTGTGTTTATCGTGTATCCATTATGAGCTCTCGTTGTATGCTATCCTAGTCCATGACTAGTCCATTATGGCTACCAAGCCAGTGATCACCTGTGGCATAGTCATCGTGTGCGGACTGGACGGCTTGCAACGCATCGTGTGTTTATTGTTGCATCCTATCATTGTCCATGACTATATCCACCTTGTATATTTAAACCTGTTGCAAACTAACTTTTGTCTTCGTGGTAGGGAAGGCATGGTAAGTATTGTGCAGGTAATTCAGACGGACAGGTAAAATCCACCTAACGGTGGCAAGTTCATTTCAGTATCATACATATATACTGTTGCTTGTAAATGAACTAAGGCAAGATAGAAACCCACAAAAACATGCATGCTTCATTAAAACAACGTGTTGATTGGTATAGTTCAGTTAGCTCGCCTTCACCAGTATGTTTTGACATGCTGACCCTCGTTGAAACAGGTTCTCCGCACTAAGGCGAACCGAACGAGGAGCCGAAGTCGTCTTCCCGAATCCAGTCCAGCTGTAGGCGCATCCTGATCGCGCCGCACTTTGAAGTACTTGAAGAGAAGGAGCTTGCAACTTTCCATACACAATGCAGCTCCGTGGCAAAGCCGTCCTCCAGCCCGGAGGTCTTTATCATTTTGAAGTTTATAAAGGGATGTAATGTACAGGACTGCTATCTCATTTTGAGTCATCTCTTTTGTAAGCCCGTGCGGCATATTAGCTGACTCGTTCAAGAGTTTGTAATAGATGTTCATTATCAATAAAGAGAACTTTTTCATGTTTCAATCTGTGTTTCAATTTATCTGCGTACTCTGAATATGTGCTTGTTATGCAAATCATTAAAGCCTTGTGCGGGCACAACTCCAAGCCCGCACGACGATCACGATTCGGGGGATGTCTCAACGATTCCACAGAATCGGGTCGTGACATGAAGCTCATCATTAATCACCATCTTTATCGCATATAGCTGATTGATGATACCCTAAATCTCGTTCAGATGTTGTGCCACTGGGGCGCCATCGGTGTACTTCGAGTTGACGAGTTGGCGGATCAGAAATGCCTTGTTACCAGCCATCTTCCTTTCGTACAACGAATGGTGCTTCTCCCACAATACTTTTGCCGAACTATCCATGGACACGTGGTAAAACACCGAGTTGTCCAGCTATTGGCGGATGAATCCAACGGCCTTCCGATCCAGTGGTTTCCAGTCTTCAGCAGCTTTGTCCGATGGCATAGCGTTGTCGTCCTCCAACGGACCATGCAAGTCCTTGCATCAGAGTAGATCCTCCATCCTTGGCTTCCAAATCGTCCAATTCTTCCCTGTGAGGGTGATCATATGATTGTTCATCTGCTCCGTAGACATAGTTACCAGAACCAAAACTAGTAGCTATGGTACCAAATATTGAAAATCAGACGCGTCATGCAAGTGTTCCGAAACCGTGTCTGAAATTTCTCTCAGCAAAAACTTTAGGCCAACCCACCTAAGATAACCAACCCCTGTCTAACAAACACCAAGCACATATAAAGACAAATATATGGCTGTAACTACATCACCTGGACAAATCTTAACCTTTATAACTCAGGTAAAATTATAATATTGACAAAATTAATATTGAACCCTTTGCCCTAATAGATTCAACCCCCTCACCACACTCAAAAAGAAAAGAAAAAGATTACAATTGAAATCATTTACGACGAGCATTTTCACCCTTGGCTGGCCCAACCAAGCGGATTGTGCTATTCTTCCGAGATTCGAACTCCTGAATCTGCCTACCTTCGTGTCCGAACTTGAAGCTCCCTCATATACATGCATCCTCGAGCAGAATATCACACACTGTGCATGTTGTCGATGACCCACAGCTCTCCCGTGACTGTGTGAATGGTGATGCTCCCGCCTCAGATTGATTTTGCTGCAAACCTTGATATCCTTCCTGGCCTCAAAATGCTGAAACCAATGTCGCTTCGTGAAGCTTTGGCAAACCACATGTCGCCAAAACCGGATCCGTGAAGCAACCCCCACCTGGAGACCGACCAGCTGTCATGGGACCGACATACTGACCCTCAATCTTTGGTTCATCACCCTTCGTCGCTTTGTCTCGACGAACCAAATCCTCCGTAATCCTCAAAGTACCTCGAAGACCCTCCTCAGCAAGTTCCCGACGATCCAATTCCTGTCGAATACCCCTTGAGCCTCCATCCGATATCTATGGCCTGCCTGTACAACTCAACGACTTGAGCATGTACATACCACAACATAAATATTCTCGAGCCAGCTGTTGGGAACCCTTTGTAAGCATCCAATCTTTGTCCCCAAACAAATTGCGACAACCATCACTGGTCCTAAGTACTCTATTGAAATGTGCAATTTTTTATCTAGCATAATATATTTCATGATATATCTTTTATGTAAATCTGCTGACCTGATATAGATTTGCACAAACACTTAGTATATTTTTTAAAAAATATCAAAGGAATCATTCTTGATTTGATTCATATAAATGTGTTGATCTTATGAATATGTAGACATGGGTTATTTATTTGATCCCCAAAAGGGATATCACAAACAAGATATGTTTTCTTAACAATGTTGCAAGTATTTCATAAACCAGTCAAACAAACCTTTGCGAAAATATCGACAAATTAACCTAACACTTAACGAAGTAAACAGAGAATGTGTATAGCTATGGTTTCACCACTTTAACATCTCAGAGGGAGTTACGAGCTTCCAGTAACCATAAATAAAGCCTGCAACTCTTCATGAGGATAATACATATAAGCAATTAGGCAAATAAAGTATTGGAGTGAGATATAATATTTAAATGTATTATTTGTGGGGTTATTTTTTTATTTGAGTTTATGTAAGAACTAAATGTAATACTTTTAAAAGTAATTTTTAGGGGGGGGGGGGCATCATGCAGATGTTAACGGAAACATCTTAAAGCATGTCTTTGCATATTGTACTATTTTTCTTCGATAAGGTTTTTTCTACTGGATTTTTCCTTCGCAAGATTTTTAACGAGGCAGTGTAAGTCGTACCCACTTAAATTATTGAAAATCACATTCCTGAAGAATATTATTGTACTCTTTTCTTTTACTTTGGAGATATTTTTTTTCTTAGATTTTTTTTAATGAGACAATGATTAAAGTGGGCATCCAAGGGAGAGTGTTATGATTTGTGGATAAATCAATGATGGATGCCCTTATCTTTTGTATAACAACCCTTTATCTATTCCTTATATATATATAATATACTTTTTTCTGTTTAGGTCCTTTGAGCCGCTGACAGCAGAGTGGAGGATGCTTCGGCGGCCGAAAGGGCTCAAACCCCCTTTCTCTTCCCACTCTCCCATCCCTCATCAGTTTTCCCCTCTCGTTCCCCCTCCATCTCTTTCGATTTTGACATCTCCCTAAAAGGTTTCATCGATTTCGACTGCACCCAAGTGTCTTACCGATGTCCCCGCTCATTAACCACCTCCTCCTTGTCACACCCCGGCCCCGAGGGGCCGCCCGGACCACCGCCTCGTCCCCGTAGCCGGATTGAACCGGACGCGAATCACCGCGCTTGTCCTGCGGGTGCGAGGAAGGGATGGCCCGTTGGGATGTATCAGAACGTGATGCCGTGCGAGCCTGGGGTTGCGCCCGCACAAGGCTTTATCGTTTAAGTTGTTTGTTGGCTATCATCGCATCAATCGAGTAAGCAGCGGTAAGGGACATTGTTGCAATGCAATGCATTTAGCCAACTGAGTATTCGGGACAGTCGAGGGACTTGGGTTCTCTTATGCAAAGACATTCGTTCCATACATTATGCCCCCTTATACGATAGCATTCTCGGGGCACAATCGAAACTAGGATTTTCGGGTCTTAGGGACTGAGGCACGCTTATCGTTCCCTCGGACGATCCAGTACCTGCAAGCAAGTAAACTGTTGGTGGGTCAGCACTTTTATAAGTACTGGTGAGATAAAACAACTGAACAGAAGCAAGCATTCACTAAAACCAACACTAAGTAATAATGTTATAAAATATTATATTACTAGTGATCTTTCTACTTTTACCTATGTTCGTTTCATGCAGTTCTAGCAGAGTCATATTACATTGTTTGAAAACATATTTAGAAAACAGAGTTTCATATGCAATATAAGCAAGCAAGCCGTTTGTTCATGTTACAGGGTGTGCGCAGCGTGTCTCGTGGGACTCGAGGGTCAAATGCATAGCTAGACACACAATGCACATCTTAGGGACAGTCCATCTATCCAAGCCAACACAATGACTTAGTTATATACAAGGCGGTCCCCGAGTATCTCAGGATCGGTAGCTGGTTGTACAGCATACCAATGACTCATTCATCTGAAACTAATGACAGCTGTGACCCATGGTTGCTTTTCACTATCATGGTAGCAGCCATGACACATGCATTTCATCTCTCCACCCAAAGCCATTGTCCGACCGATGCGAATGCATGGAACACTATCAAATAAACTCTAGTATGTAGACGAGACGAACCATCAGAACAGTTATCGTTGTTGCGTGGTAATCCGACTTATCACTTGAACACATTCAGACACAATATGGTTCTCTCGAAGCATAGACGATAGTGAACATGTTCACGCACTCAAGACAAGCGTTTCAGGATTCTCGTTAAGCAGACATGATCGTTTCAAAGACAAGCTAGATGAGTTTGTTCATTAACATGCAAGGCAGGTTCTATCATTCTCTTATGAAAACATTGTAAGCAAAAATTCAGATTATTATTAAGGCGTGCAAGAATCAGAGAACTAGGTTGTCAACGACTATCATCACTGCCAAATCCTCTCTTATTCTAGTTTAGTTATATGTAAAATTAGTTAATTGGCCGAAGCCTCCTACTAAACTGAGATGGATTTGTTGGGCATCGTTGCCACTATTATGTTCCTCATTACATTTGGAACTATGCCTGATAAGGTGGCAGTGCCTCCACCGTTAGTGCTTAACATAAGTCTTTACGGGCCAACGGTAAAGAAAAAAGACAGACAATTTTTTTTTTTTGAAGATTATGTGTTGATCTTCAAACAACCAACGAGAAAAAAAAATACAACAATAAAAAGAGCCATACCTTGGTTCATCTCCAGTTTCAGAATTGAGCTGGAACCTGGTGCTGGAGAGATGGAGAAATCTGGAGCCAAGTATGGAGAGATGGAGGTTTGAATTTGGAATTTGACAGAGGTGAGAGGACTTAGTTTGTAGAAAAGGACCAGCGAACCGTACTCAAAATGTCATTAAAACCGAAGCGGAAGGTCACGAGACACTGCTTTAGGCAATATGTGGGGTGGGATTATTAGGAAAAAGAGCTGCTTCAAAAGACGGGATGTGCATTTAAGTGGGGGTTGGAAAGAGAGCAGCACTCTGCAGACGTCGACCTCTTCACTATTTATTGGACACTAGACACTTGGACAGTGAGTCATGGAATCATTCAACTTATTACAAGAAGCCTTCCTTCTTGAAGAAGGAAATGTGTGGAGTGAAAAAGTAGTGGGCCACGCGAGTGCACTCACATCAGTCATTATTAAGTGGGGCCAATTAAATTCAAAATACAGGTTCCAACTTCCAACCCAAACATTAACCATTTAAGTTTGGTTTTCATAGCGGGCCAGCTCTGGGATGGGCCATGGGCTCGGTTGGCCCGAGTTGGGTCTAAGGGCCGGGTTGGACTTCTTTAATGTACTTATTGTATAGGCCAAGCACATTTCGATAGACTGGTCCGGACCAATCCAGGTCCATGATTAAATGGACCGGACCAACACATGGATCAACTTTTCGGGCCAACCCGTATTGGGGTGGGTCGGCACGGTGTACTTGACAGGTCTATTGCTGATATACAGATGACAGATGAGCCATGTAGCCCTCAGGCCCACATGTCACTTGGACAAACATCAAGCGATTGAATAAATTATGGCTTTTGATAAGGGCACTGCAACTTTTACTTGGGGCTAGCCCAGGATTGGGGCTAGCCCATTAATGAGCAAAGTTTACTCACACTAGCCCATCAGTTTACTCATACTAGCCCACTTGGAAACCCTTATTCCCAAACACTCCCAAACCCTCCCCACCCCACCGGAGCCCTCCCGCCGTCCTCCTCCTCCTCCTCCCCCGTCCTCCACCGCAGCCTCCCGTCGCCGCGCCTCCCGTCGTCGTCGTCGTCACAAAACCAAAAAAGAAAATAAAAAAACAGAAGAACTGTCAAAATGTTGATTTTTAGGACTGTCAAAATTTTGACAGTCCTACAAATTGGAAGTACTGTCAAAATTTTGATAGTCCTAAAAATTCAACATATATTTTTAGGACTGTCAAACTTTTGACAGTCCTACCAATTGGAAGGACTGTCAAAATTTTGACAGTCCTAAAAATGTATGTTGAATTTTTAGGACTGTCAAAATTTTGACAGTCCTACAAATTGGTAGGACTGTCAAAATTTTGACAGTCCTAATTTTTTTGACATTGACAGTCGACAGTCTAAAAATCATGATCTAAAATATATGTTGATTTTTAGGACTGTCAAAATTTTGACAGTCCTACCAATTGGAAGTACTGTCAAAATTTCGACAGTCCTAAAAATTCAACATATATTTTTAGGACTGTCAAACTTTTAACAGTCCTTCCAATTGGTAGGACTGTCAAAAGTTTGACAGTCCTAAAAATATATGTTGAATTTTTAGGACTGTCAAAATTTTGACAGTCGTTCCCATTGGTAGGACTGTCAAAATTTTGACAGTCCTAAATTTTTTTTCTGTTAATTTATTTTTGTTAATTGTTGGGGGGGGGGGGCCAATTTCAAAATATCCTTAAATTTTCTATCCTTAAATTTTGTTAAAGTATTATGTTATTTAAAATAGTAAATTTATTATTGGTACATTAAATATTTTGTAAAAAAAAAAATTTTACAAAAAGTAAAATTTGGAGGTCGAAACATCATTTTTTTGCGATTCTAAAAATTTGGGAAGTCCGTCAAACGGTGAAACGGTTTATCCCGAAGTACTTTTCAATACGATCATTTTGGCTCAAACTGGAGCTTGTTTCGATCTCCCAGTCAAAAGTTATGATACTTTAAAGTTTTATATTTTATATTTTTGCCTGTAATATGTACGTCTTACTTCGGATGCAAATTCTCTCTACACGAATTGTGTTACTCTCGTCGAAAACATACAAATAGACCTATTTTGTGACGAAAAATGATTTCAAAACAAATAGTTATGGCCGTTTGAAGTCTGATCGACGGCAGCCGTAATATTCGTACGGTAGAATTTTTTTTGTTTTTTGGGTTCAATAATAACATATTTTATTTTGGATGTTAAACTAAATAAAAAAAATCAAAATCCAAAACTAACTAAATATAATTAAACTTAAAAAATAATCCTGACAATTAAAATTAGGACTGTCAAAATTTTAACAGTCCTCATTGTTTGTGGGACTGTCAAAATCCTGACAGTCCTAGTTTTATATAAAATTTTCAGTGGGTTAAAATTAGGACTGTCAAAATTTTGACAGTCCACATAGCTTGTGGGACTGTCAAAATTATGACAGTCCTAACAAATTTTAGGACTGTCAAAATTTTGACAGTCCTTCCAAGTGGTAGGACTGTCAAAATTTTGACAGTCCTGATTATAACAATTTGGACTAGCCCCAAGTAATTGTCATTTTGGGAAATGAGACTGTCAAAATTTTGACAGTCCTAACAATTTTTAGGACTGTCAAAATTTTGACAGTCCTTCCAAGTGGTAGGACTGTCAAAATTTTGACAGTCCTGATTATAACAGTGGACTAGCCCCGAATAACTTTCATGATGGCAAACTTGTAATTTTTTCTAAATTTCTAATGGGCTAGCCCCAAGTAAAAGTTGCAGTGCCCTTATCAAAAGCCTAAATTATACAAATGAGAAATTAGGGCACGGCGCTGCTTCTGGTACGAGAAGTCTTTGAGATTGTTTCTAATCTTCACGAAAACCTTCCTCTCCCATGGCGAACAGTAAGAAAAAAAACCCTATATTTTTCTCCTCAATTCCCAAAATATTCAGCAAAACCCTATTTTTTTCCCCGCAATTTCGATTGTTTTTTCATGTTCTTGTGCAGCTATGGCGCGTTCTTTTCTCCAAGCCGTGGCCAAGGAGGAGGTGGTTTCCTCTCTTCGAGTCGTGCAGATAGAAGGCCTGGTAATGATCATCAAATTTCTCCACTGCAATATTGGTTAGGGACCTTAGGGTGTTTTGATGGTGATTTTAGTGGAAAATGATTTTTTTTTATTTGCAATAGTGTTACAACTTTTTTGTATGGACACAAATATGACACGATACAGACACAGCACTTATTTTGACGTTTGGTAGTCTATCTTGGAGTGTATATGTTCTATCCGATGTATGACTGACACGATATGGACACATACACGAATTTTCAGAGTGAAATGGAAGGATCTTGTGATCAGTGGAATAAATATGATTTTAGTTGACGGCTTAAATTTGTTTTTATATAGTTTACATCCATGAAAGAGGAAGGAATATGCATTAGATGAACTGTTACTATGTTGCACGGACACATCAAAATACTGACTAGAAGCTGATTTTACTGTGTTCTAGTGTCATTTGGGGTGTTTGTCTCAGTTTCGATACGTGTCCGATGTGACTTGACATGGAATGAATCATTTTTTGTTGTGTACTACTTCCTAGATAGTAATGAACAGCTCAAAAGCACTCTTATAATGTTAATATGTTGTTAAATGGATGAAAGTGTCTAGGAAAGTAGGTTCTGCAATTATAATATATCAAGGAGTGGTGGAATGAGAAGAATATGAAGAGGCAGATGTCAGTGAGTGAAAAGGACAAGACTAAGACCAGAAACAAACCAGAGTTGCCTAATTCGCCACCCCCTCTACGTCCCACGAATTGGGACGAACGACCCCGAACGGAACCAAACCAGAGTTGAGAATTCCGGCCTTAGTTTTTTCAACCGTCATTAGATCAGAAGTCACATGTCTTGATCAGAGCGAAAATTTACTTAAAATTTAAGCAAGCAAAGGCGGTAAACTTTTCTCAGATGGTTTAATAAAATGTCATTTGTATGGGACACAGATACGGTCCTCTAAAGGGGTACCCATGCAACCTAGGTTTGATGAGTCTTTATTTTTGATTCGAACGTTGTGGTACAGTCTAGGCAGAGATGACTTTTAAGCGAAGTTACATGGTGCGAGTAGAAAATAAGCTTTATTTGGTCTTGCCATGTCATCATGGACAAAGTGCACCACCTTTTTTTGACATGGTGGCATACTTCTGGATACTTTGTTGCATCACCTAAACCAATGCTTGATTTAATCAGCACCTGCATGAAAAACATAAATGTAGAAGAACCTTATTAAAATTTAAATTGGTGACCTAACAATAGTAGGCTTAGCGCCTTTTCTTTTCTTGACAATATCAAGATTGTTCCCTTCATGGATGGTTCTAATCTATGTGATGATTGCCTTTACTGTAGTTACTTTGGTCATTTTGAGTTGACATTTTGCAGGCTATCTTGAAGATTATTAAACACTGCAAAGAATTCTCACCAGCTCTTGTTACTGGACAACTTCTGGGTCTGGATGTTGGTAGTGTTCTTGAAGTAACCAACTGCTTCCCCTTCCCGGTATGTTATATTGTCTATTTGAAGTAGTATGAGATGTCTTTCTGTTTATTAGGTGTACTTCATATATGTGCACACCTCAGTCTCACATTTCTGATTTTCATTACCTTATTTGGTTATATTTGGTGCTAATTATGGCAGACTAGGGAAGAAGATGACGAGGTTGAAGCTGATGGAGCCAATTATCAGCTTGAAATGATGAGGTGCTTAAGGGAGGTTAACGTTGATAACAACACCGTAGGATGGTATGTGCAGTTTCCATACTATAATACTTAGATGTATCCATTTTATTTCATAATACCATAGTACTAAATATACTCCACTTTTATAATGCCATAATATGATAATTTGACTGTACCTTGTACTAATGATTCGCCGATCTTTGGTAGGTCATATTAAATTGAGAATAACTCGTGATTCTTACTATATTACTCGTCAATGTTTCATATTCAGTACATTTTTATTGAACAGAAGCGGGCTTATGTTATTTGGATAACCTCAATCAAAAACTGTTACAGACACTCCTCTTACCTCTTGAATTATAATTGCAAGGTTCTTATCTTGTTCTGGAGTTACTTGTAAACATAATCTGTCATTAAAATTTGTATTTTCAGGTGATTTTCTTTGTCATTTAATTTATTTTCACTAGGACTGTCATTTGTAAGATCTACTAGTATGAGTTTGATCTGTTACATAAAAACTCAGGTTAGTGTGTTATCACTGTTAAACATATTACACAACATGGAACCCAACCTCAACTTTTAAGAAGCTGAAACCAACAAATGGTCTCATGATTGACCTTTTAGCATGTGATTATTATTCTATAGAAGCAGAAATAAACGAATGGAAGTAATATTTGTGGAAACATTGTTGACTACTACTTCACAATTGCGTGTGTATACAATAAAACATGAACGCTAGAGAATTTGCATTATGCTGTAGATGTCTGAAGACATTGCAAATGCAAGCGGTCAGAAAAATAAGGAAGGAAGAAATGCTGTAGGGTTTTGAATTTAGTAATTAATAAGATGAACATGTCCTGTCAAGTGCAGAGTTTTAATGTATGATATGTGGTGAGGCGTTCCTACTCCTAGTCCTTGTACCTGTTTTGCTTATAACTACCTCCTCCATTAACTTGTTACTACCTATGTTCCTGTGCCAAGGTGACAATTGTCTATATATATGATACTAACATAAAACACCATGTTGTAGTGTAGTGTAAGTTCTGAATTTTATAAGGAGGTCATTATTGTTTTGGCTATTTCAACATATCTTGGGATCTAGTTTGAGCGAAGAAACTAAGTAATTTGTTCCAAGTCTAAGGAACTAACCACAAATATACATCTTCAATTTCTCTTTGAAACATGATCACTTTTTCTGTAGTTTGAGCTAAGAAACTAAGTAATTTGTTCCAAGTCTAAGAGTTCCTAAGTTGTTTATAAATAATCTTTACATGTTAACAGTAGCAAAGATTGCATGTAGCATATCTCTATACTACCTTCAATGTATGTTGTCTGATTGTGATTCGAGAATTAGTTCCAGATCATCAACTTATTTAATCACTTCTTTTTTTTGTTTGATTATATGGTTGGCATATTTTGGCTTGGATATGTATCATTGGTAGCGTAGTTCGCTTGAGTTGAATGTGGATTTCGTCTCCTTTTCTCACATGGAATTTAAAACTATTATAGTTTGATTATGTAGCAAGATTGCATGTAAGAACCGGTGATGATTCTTTTGTACTATCATACTACATCTGCGAGTGGATGGTTTTGTCTCACCATCAACATCTAGGATTCTTCTTATATCTGTCAGTCTTATTAATTATTTTCTATTATTTGTTTCCAGGTACCAGTCAACTTTATTGGGATCATATCAGACAGTGGAGCTGATAGAAACTTTCATGAATTACCAGGTATTGGAAATTTCTTCTTTGAAGTATATTTATGGTAATTTATACCGTTGAGTTGTTTTTTATTACCATGTATTGCCACAAGTTTGGTGTCAGGTTCGGTTTTAGTTTTGGCCTTTTGCGTGATCAGTTAAAAGGGTGTTTAGGATTTTAATAATTAGTGGGTCGTGTGTTGGAAAAAGGTTTAGGAGATAGTGTTCTTGCAAGGCATATGTTCTTTGCAAAAAGTGAGTCCAGCAAGTCCATGTGGATTTTATTTAAATGTATTAATCATTAAAGAAAACGACAGAAACATATTTCTTAAGGAATTAAATGAGTTTCCAGTAAGTCTGTTAGGTATTGTAGAAGAACACTTACATGAAGATAGTGCTGATGTAGAGAAAGAAAAGGAGAGGAAGAGCAACGAGAGTAGAAGAAAACAATGGAAGTAGTTTCTCATGGAGGTGACAAACACCACCAAACCAATAATCACCATCACCACTATCACCCTACTATATAGATATATGATCTTATTATATACTGTTTTATACTTTTATGACAAATTCACAACCAAATGGTAGGCCAGTTGATAAAGTATACATGGTTTTAAGCAAGAGTTCCCAACTCCAATCCTTCTTAAATTTTAATTGAAGGTCTCTCTTAAATTTTAATTCACAATTTTTTTGGTTCAAGGTATTTTTGCTGCTCCCCCCCCCCCCCCCCCTTCAATTTTTTCTGGGCCTGCTCCCGACCATGCATAATAAAGTCTACGTGGCTTTAAGTAATTTATTCCTAGAGACCAAAACTCCCAAATTTATTGAGTCGTTTGTTGCTCATTCAAGTTACCACTCTGATGAGCTTATTTCAAAAAAATAATGTAATTGGAGAGCAATCTCGTCGGAAGGCCAACTGTATCAGATGATGATCCAGATGTCATTAGGAAGCCTAAAATAGAGAACGGAAGAAATGGAGGTGTGCTGCAATGTTCTTTCACTCCTCCCTCTCAGATGTGTGCCTCGATCCTACTTCTTTGTGATTCCTAGGGAAAATCTGTCTAGCTAGGATCTTCAAATATCCACTCTGGTTCCCTGTCATTAGCTGATCTTAATTATGCATTTCAATATCAGCGACAAAACCTTTAATGCAGAATTTGGGGTATCTACATGAATCCACATCCTCAATTGGCTTTATGAAAGAACTACCTTGTTGAGTCATTGATAATATCTCCCATGTGTGGAGATTTTGACAAACCAAATTGAAAGGAATCAATGTAACATTAAGGGCCTGTTTGGCACCGGAAAGTAGGATGGAAAGTGGGAAACTAGTGGAAAATTCTCCTAGTTTCCATTCAATGTGTTGTTTTGTTAGAAACTAAATTTCGAAACTTTATGCCACATCAACACAAATGGAAACTAGAGGCTCATCTAATTTCCATCCAAAATGGTGAAAAGTCAAGAACTAGTGGAGTTACAAAAGTGGTCCAAACTAATTAGTATGGTCCATGTTTGTATTTTTTTTCATTTTGTCATTTCATCATGTTGTTGTAATTTCTTTTTCTAGTTAGTAGTTTCTAGCAAACAACAACATTTTTAGTCTAGAAACCTACTTTCTTTAGTTTGTAGGAAGGGTGTTCGAGTGTTTCGCAACATGAAGCTATTAGAAAGTTAGAAATTTAGTTTCTTTTGAGTTTCCGGAAACTAAAGAAAGTAGGTTTCCAAACTAAAAAAAGTTTTTTCTTTGCTAGAAAGGAGAGTAAGAAAGCTAAAACAATTTGATGATGTCACTATTAAAATAATTACGTAGAACATATTAATTAGATTGGACCACATTTATAAATAAAAAATGGTAATAAATGTTGCCTTCTCTACTTTCCTCGACTTTCTACCAATGGTGGAAACTAGATGAGCCCCTAGTTTCCATTTTTGTTGACATGACGGTAAGTTTCTAAAGTTAGTTTCCAAGAACCCAACAACAAACCAAATGGAGAATTTCCACTAGTTTCCTAGTTTTCATGTTACTTTCTGATTGCGAGCAGGGCTGAAAGTTAACCCACACTATTTTATATACATCAAGTTATGACATCATAGTTTTGATTTGAATCTTGTGATTCCGTGTCATTTTTTCCTACAAAACGCAATATCCGGAAAAAACCTGACTTGGTCTAAATCCCATTTTCACAGAATTTACCCCAGCAAGCTTAGAATTCACTGTCAAAATTTACCCGTGCAAACTTATAATTCTCATTTCACAGAAAAACCTAATTTGGTTCTAGACTCCTAGGTGATACACTGAGTGGTGCATGACATGCTTATATTAGTCTGTCTGTTTGGATGTGCGCATCCTTTTGATTATATACTGTTGTGAATATAACACTCCCAGCTACAGAACCCTATGTTGGGGTTAATTTAACCCTGCCATAATTCCTTTCTCATTGTAGGAAAATATTCGACGATGTGTCTGCATTATATATGACCCTGCAAGGTCCAATCAAGGTGTTTTGGCTCTCAAGGCATTGAAGCTCTCTGATACGTTTATGGATCTTTACCGCAAGAACAATTTTACTGGAGAGAAGTATGAGCTTATCTTCTATCTGTTATCTAGGATCAATGCCTATAAGGTTCTCATGCTTCTGGCTTTTGTGCAGGTTAAGGGAAAAGAAACTATCTTGGGTTGATATTTTTGAGGAAATCCCTGTAAGTTCTTTACTGTCTCCTCACACTGCAACTTGAGTTAATTTACTTGTAAACTGCAGATTAAAGTTTGAAAGTACTAGATACAACTGTGTATTTGATTAATTTATGATAACTACCATATCATATCTTGTAGCTATTCTTTCTTGTTCATGCTCTTCCATGTTCTCCAAATTTACAGATAAAAGTTTCTAATTCTGCACTTATCAGTGCTTTCATGAAAGAACTGGAGCCAGAGTCCCCTGTTGCACAGGTGTTGTATTTTCTTAGTCAACTTCCACTAGATTTGTCATGTCAATTTTAACGGATAATTTTTCTTTTTTTCTTTCATCATATGTGTGTTTGTTTCCCTGCAGTGTGATTATGATCGCCTAAAATTATCAACTACTCCTTTTATGGAGAGGAATGTGGAGTTCCTAATTGAATGCATGGAAGATCTGTCTTCTGAACAGAATAAGGTTGTTTTTCAAATGTGTTCTTTTGACATATTCGATATTGATCTCGATCTCACTCGGTTAACATTTCTGTTTCCAGTTCCAATATTATTACCGAAACCTCTCAAGACAACAATCACAACAGCAAGCCTGGCTACAAAAACGAAGGTAACTGTGCAATTATTATTCAGTGGACACGCTCTCTATTCTCTATGCAACTCTTGCTTAGTAAAGAATTGGTTTCTAGTCTTAATGTTTAGTTATTGTATCCTAGTTTTATTGATGAGAATTCTAATGGCTTATGTGCTATCTCAGTGGGAGGGTTTGTCACGACCTGCATCCGGTATAGGGGCACGAGTACATGGGTACATCCAGCTTACGCCGCAGCATCGACGGTAGAACGCTGTCTAGGTCAACAATATCTAGCTATCAACCATACAAATATAACTAGTTCTATCATGTACTCAATTACAATAATCTAAAGGAAGAATGAATAAGAAAGATAAACAAAATAATATTATAAGGAATGGAACTAGACCTGATATGAAATAAGAAGTACTAGCCTAGATCTCTATAGTTGTCACCTCAAGGTCCACAGTGTAAGAGCAGTCCTGTCTATAGCATCACTCTGAAATCCCGGAATGGAGAGCACAACAATCACTGAAAAATGTTATACAGTCAAGATTGGAGCGAAGCACACCTCTAACAGCAGTTCTAATAAATGATAAAGACTATGTAGCAGTAAATAGAGAGAATATACAAGATATATAGAGCATGACATAAAATATGCAGGAATAAGGAATTCAAGAAATACATACAAGAGAGTTGGCATCATATATAAGAGTTGGAAAATACAACTAAGTGAGTGAGTACTAGCTTCAACATGTGATCGGCTTGGGAACTTGCTTAGGAATCATGACCTGGTTAATTATATGTGCGGTGTATGATTAATACTATGCAGGAAAACATGAACTGCGGGGGTATGATCACATATCTACACTAACACTCTCCGCTCCCGACTGGTATAGTGGATCCAATCATGGCACGCTATGACACATGATTCTACGAGGAGGGCGCTAATCTACCAGAACAACATGGCTTGCACAGGAATATGCCAGGAACTACTAGGAATAACATCTCATGACGGAATCCGGAAAATACCAATCCGTGTAACCATGTGTCAAGAAGTCAAGGATATCAGCTAATGGTATGCAATTTCCTACTTGAGAATTTAGATCAAGTCTCTCGTATCTATAAGCTGGGGGCGTGGCAAAGAAGCAGTCAGCTGAGTGCCCCCTTCAACCTTACTTTTCTTTGTTGTGCGAACAAGGTCTTGGAACCGACGGTATGTATCGGCATTCTGGGCAAGTCGCAAGAAGTCGCTTTTAGAAGGTTTGGACCTCTATACTAAATAAAAGAAACATAGAAGATATCATAAACGAGAAACTATCAGAGAATGTACTCGCCAGAGGTCCAGAGCAATGAATATCAAATAGTGTCTAAACTGGAGTCCAAGTGACCTATATATGATATATCAAGGTCAAATAGTGTTTTGAAGTCAACAATAAATTTAATTAACCCAGAACTCGGTTTCTAGGTCAAAACTAGGTCACACTAGTCAAACTAGATCAAATCTAGGTCAACATAGTCAAACTAGGTCATTTCCTACTTTCTAGGTTGATTTTATCTATTTACAAGGTTTATAAAGTTATATTAGATCTTAGCAAGTCACTATTTGGTTTTTAGGTGCTAACTAGGTCAAACTAGCCAATACTACTTAATACTAGGTCAATACTAGATTTCTAGGCTATACTAATAAGTTACTAGCATATATTACCCTAATATATACTTCTACCTATAATTTCTAGCAATACCTTGGCCTATAGCTATTTACCTTATCCCGTACCACACATTTACCTAATACCTTAGCCCGTATCTCAAATACCTTAACTATTAGTCAATACCTTAGTTCTAGGGTCAATACCTTAGCTAAACCTTATCCTGTATCACACATTCACCTAATACCTTAGCCCGTATCTCAAATACATTTACTATTAGTCAATACCTTAGTTCTAGGGTTAATACCTTAGCTAAACTAGGTTTTAAAGTCATACGAGTTAGCTATAATATCATAATATCATATATACTATATAGATATACTAATATATACAATAACTTAGTCTACACTTAATACCTAGCCAATACCTTAGTATTACCTCATTACCTAGGTATTACCTTACTATTATCTCATTACCTTAACCAATACCTTAACATATTACCCCGTATCCTAGTTTCTTGACTAATATCTTTGCTAATACCATTACCTGGACCAATACCCAATACCTTAACTCATACCTTGGTACCTAACCCATTACCCAAGCTAGACACTACCCTTACGATGGTATCTTAATCCAATACCTAATATCATAACCTTATCTTACTATCCTAGTATTACCTTATACTAGTTCTAATATTTTGATATCTTGGTATTCTAAATACCTTGATACATTCTAGGATACTACACTCTAATTTACCTCACACATATCCCACTTGTTTGTATATGGTACCATGGTACTACATTAAGTACCATATGATACCAACCTCAAAGATACTAACCCATGGCCATAACCTACATTTACCTTACATCTAAGATACTCATCCTTACTCTTGGCACTTGACATCTTTATATTATCCATTATCTAGTTCTAATACCCAATATCTTAGTATCTTGACCAATACCTTATCCTCCTAGGTACTTATCCAACTAACTCTAATACTAATACTTGATACCAAATTGGTTACTTTACTCAAGCCCTAATACTCACTTACCCTCACTCATGATACTTGAATGTCATGATACCAATATCCTCATTGTACCCAAGTATCACACTAGTACCTTGCCTCTAACTCTAATATCTTGACACATAACTTACCTATATTTGGCTCACTTGATAACCGCTTGTATCAACATGTATCAACACTAGCACACTAACTAACACCTATTACCTAACACTTATATATATATATATATATATATATATATATATATATGCAATATCATATATATACTTGGCAACCTATGATATCTACACTCACTTGATATCCATACTACCTAGTCTCATAGGATACACAAAATGCCTATGTCGATACGATTTTTTTAAAAAAAAAAGAGATTAATTGGAGTCCTGAGTTAGGAGTTATGGCATTTCTAAGTTGCTATGGCTATTCAAAACGAGGCTGAATACTATGACGAATTTTGGTTATCTCGGACAAAAGAACACATGTATACACCAAATTTACCAATTCCACCTATACGTATCATGGTGTATCATGGTACGGACTCTACGTGTCCAATTTTGGATACAAGAACCAGTGTAGTCAAAGGCGCGCCTCAGGCGCGCCTTGCTCCTAGGCGCAGGGGTAGCGCCTCAGGGCACTCCAGGCGAGGCGCAATTTTTAAGGCGCGCCTAGGTGCGCCTTTTTCGAGCGCCTTGGAATAGCTAAGGCGCGCCTAGGCGCACCTTGAAAATCTTGTGAAAAAATAACATGTTTAGACTATTTTTTTAACTGTTGTACTGTTTTAAGACTATTTTTTGAACTGGTGTATTTTTTTTATTGTTTTCTCTCTCACTCAATTCAAAGTGATTGCAACCTAGACATGGGAGAATTTGAAGCACACATGTTTATCAATATAGAAATCCGATGTGAATATATATATATATATATATATATATATATATATATAAATTTTGCGCCTCGTGTGTCGCTCGGGCGCGCGCCTTAAGTGCGCCTTACGCCTCGGGCGATTTGGACCCTTTGCGCCTTGAGTGCGCCTTGCGCCTTTGACTAACTTGACAAGAACACTTTCACACCATCAAATAAACATCACTAGTACTCATTAGGACAACACACACTCAATGGACACAATTGAAGTTTTTTCCAAATTGAGCCACAAAATCACGACACCAACTTAGATCTACCAAATTGAGGGCTTCTAGTGCCTAGATCTACCATTGAGAAGTCAAATATATCCATTGGAAGGTTTCTACATGACCAAGGGGTGTTTCTAACTATGAATTTGATGAAATTGAGAGAATTATCTAGTGTTTTGGTAGTCTCTTTGGAGAATTTCGAATTTGGACACGTAAGGGATGAGTCGGACATGATCTCCTGGCAAGTTCCTCTCCTTTGGATCTCCTTGTGCTCTCCAATGCTCTAGGTCTTCATGATGGTGAGAATGAGTGGAATTGAAAATTGATTGAGTGGAATTGGTAGGGAATTGTGTTTGCTTGGAGAAGAAGCAACTTTGGAAAAAATGAGGCTAATGAGTGAAATAAAATGAATGGATGAGCCCTAAATTGAACTTATTTCTTATAGTAAGGTTTGGTCATGCCAAAATATCACATTTGTCTCTCTCCATTTGTCATGAATGAAATCTAATTAACTAAAGGAAGGAATCCCTACAACTAAGAGGAATATTCTCTTCATGACAACTAAACTTAATTAATTCTAATTACTAAAGTCATGACTAACAATAATTAGCACTAACACTTGTTCTAATTGGCTAGCTACCAACACTAATATAATTCTAGGCAATTACTAATATAAAATAATATATAAATTTTTTAAAAATATGCAAAATTATCAAAATATCCCTATGGTGGAAAGTGGTAGTTACAATCCTACTCCCTTTAGAAAAATTTTGTCATCGAAATTTAAGGATGGACGTAGACGCAAACTGAAAGGATAACTCATGGTCCAGAAGATAATCTTGTCTCCTTTCTTCTACGGTCATAACATACTCATAAACCTCACTATAATCAAGCCTCCATCTAGTCATGGTCTAAGAAAATCTCATCTAAAAATCATACCAGCATACAATTCTGATAGCCACACTATACATTTCTAAAAGTCCGGTTATGGTCTCTATCTGTCATGATATTGTAGTCTCTATCAAGGGTTTACTAATATAAGCTATAAGATAATAGGGAATCAAGCAGATCAATAGATGAAAAGGAAAGGAAGGTCAAGAATAGAACAAAACCTGCTAACTCATCAACTGTAGCATCGGTCTCTCAACCATCATCCAAAAATTATATCCTGTTGGGGTGTCTCCCTCTGCAGGTGCAGGGCAATTTTTTGTGCCACAGGTGGCCTAGCTGGACCTTTACCTATATTTAATACTTACACTAATTATTCACTAAGCATCAATCTAGCCATAATACTTAATATCAAGGGATACCGCTTCTAATATTAATGATATACTATGGTTCTAGGTCATGGACATTGTCACACACTACCCAGGATACTATACTAACACTTCTAGGATACTATATTATGGTACTAGAAGGGTACTCTACCGACACTCAGATTTTCTACGTCCTTGTGAGACACATGAACGCATTCACTAGTATGTCGATTCTTATTATAGCTCACATAGTCTTCTATCTGTCTCAGTCACCTGCACACTACTTAACCATTCTTCTTGCAAATGAACACTTGTATACACTCACGCTCATGTACCCTATTGGTACACCCTTACCAATCTAGAATACTCTATATAGGGTGCCTACCCAAGTCTTGACACCATCTACATAAGGCACTAGCTCTTATATGTGGTACTTAGATGATACTCTCATATTAGGTTATTCATGTCTCTCATCTATAGTTAGTACACTAGCCACTAGAATGTTTGTATCTTAAACCCTAAACCTTCTTAATATTTAAGGTACTCTGGATCTTAACACTAAGGTACTCCTATCGTGGCATCTGTTGCAAACTCATATCTTATACCTAACAATCATCCTAGGTTATTTACCTGTATCTGTTATCAATGTACATACATAAATACCTCCTACCCACTATGACACTATGATCTCACTGGTACTATTATACCCATCATACGATTCGCTGATGCATAACTACTCCCCCACTTTCAATACGCTAGCAAGGTGCTCACACTACTGAAACTTACTCCTATACATGTTACTTCTCTTCTCATTGTCTAATACACCTGCACCTTACGCTCCATGACTCATCCCTTATACGTCCTACCTCAATATCGTACCGGTACACCTAGCTAATTTTATCACCCACAATAATACTGGTTGAAATCAGATTGACCCATATCACATGTTACTTATCCAAATCTTGGTACACCCTGAATACTTGCACTCTCTAGGCACTCTTGGTACACATACACTAACTTCTTAATACTCACAACAACTCATCACATACCCTGTTACTACCTATACTAATGCACAATTTCCACATGTAGCTCAAGTCCTACTACCTAGCACAATATATTCTAATACAATCACACTCACCTATACACTTATGGATATCACTCTACTATGGCTTACTCTCTAATACATCTCATGGATACACATCTCTACACAACCAAGTATTAAGCACCAATAGACTATGTAGTTAAAAATCGATATAAATCGGTTATATCACCGATATATAACGGTATCGACTCTTAGCCGATATTTTTTTTGCAAAAAAAATCATTTAAATATTGGAACCGATATAATCGGGCCGATACAACCGATATGTTCTGATATATCGGTTTTGAAAAAAAATCGATTTCTCACAGTTATGTTAGGTTAAAAGATACGAAGGGTCGCAGGGCAGAGTTTGTGAGGGTAGGTGATGATTTAACTTGGGAACAAGTTCGTGCTTCAATGGGTGCCGATGATGTTGAAGGACCAACCAGAAGAAGTACAAGGTCACGAGGTGTTACCGATTCACTCCTCACTTGTTCACGATGATGAATATATGGAGGATGAAGAAGATGAAGATGAACAAACTAGGGAAGGAGGTGGAGAAGATGTTGATGGTGAGAACGAAGAAAATGAAGTTGAAATTGAGGCTAATGAAGATTATTATATGTTGAAAGTTGAATTAGGATTTATTTTTTATATTAGTTGAACCGTTGAAGTGTGTACTTTTTATATTTTAATGTTGGTTTGGGTATGAACCTTTTAGTTTTAATGCTTTAAGAAACTCTTCTTGCATATTTTATAATAGATAAATATTAAGTGTGTTGTTCATATATAAAAATTGTGTTAAAAACCGATATTTATCGTTATAAATTCGATATATCGGTGATATATCAATAACTCTACTGGACCATTATCATGAAAAAACTGTTTTTAACTGCATAGCCAATAGAATAGTGAGGCTCTATTAATTCCAAAACAATTTCATGATATTCAATTGCTACTTGGATCAGTCAACTATATGACCCTATATCCATCTAAAATATGTATGATGACATGATACCAATACCTAGAATCACAAATGGGTATGCTACTCCCTCTCATAACTCTCTTATTTCTAATACCAAGATACCAATTACTAACTATACTCTGACACCAACCTTAGATCCATTGTTACAAATGTACTACGCTTTGAGTTACTTCTATGCTTATATACTATATCAGATGCTCATATACCTAACCAAGAACCACTCTCAGACTCACAAGGTACACTCTCTACAGCCAATGCCAATACTCAACTTGACACAACCTATCTGCAAGTTACCAAACCATTGCACTATCCAAGGAACTTCATAAACTATTGAAATGAAGCTCTATGAGGAACTGGACGAGAGGAACTAAGGATATCCCTATTCCTGAGCTAGGGAAGGTGATGGAACAAAATTCTATAATAACATGAGTGTAATGATATAGATGATATGTTAAGAACCAATTTAAGATACAATCTGATAATCATATACGTCTATCTGAAATCATGTTACCCAGAATTCTCGCTACGCCAGTAAGCATTGCTGCGATAAACTATAGAGTCCATAACTAAGGTACATACCTCTCAAATCATGTTATCTAAATTCTCACGTTGCCAACTAGCATGGCTGCGAGATCTCTAGATTCCATAACCAAGATAAATATAACCAAAAACTGGCTCTATGTTTTCGCCACGCCAGCTAATATGGCTGCGATAAACTTTAGACTCCATAACTAAATCAGACGTTTACCATTTTCACTGTCATCAAAATATGTCATCAGAATATACCCAAATTCAGTCCATAAAATTCATCTCGATATAAGAATCAAAGTCAACAACGAACTTCAAGAATCAAATTCAACAACAAGTGAGAGTGAACGGAAACAAGTGGAAACAGATTTTGAAGTAGAGTTTATAGTAAGATTCTCAAGGGTCGTCCCAGGAATCTCAGGGAATCCTAATTTGTGATTGAGTATTCTCTCATCCTATATCCTATATTCTATCGCATGCTCGCAGTAGTACAACTAAGTCATTGCACTACTACGAAATCGCACTAGTTGCGAAGCTTGACCTGCATGAGCCACCATAAAAACGTGTCACGACCTGCACCCGGTATAGGGGCACGACTACGTTGGTACGTCCAGCCTACGCCGCATCATCGGCGGTAGAATGCTGTCTAGGTCAACAATATCTAGCTATCAACCATACTAATATAACTAGTTCTATCATGTACTCAATCACAATAATCTAAAGGAAGAAAGAATAAGAAAGATAAACAAAATAACAATATAAGGAATAGAACTAGACCTGATATGAAATAAGCACTAGCCTAGATCTCTACATTTGTCACCTCAAGGTCCATAGTGTAAGAGTAGTCCTGTCTATAGCATCACTCTGAAATTCCGGAATGGAGAACACAATAATCACTGAAAAATGTTATCCAGTCAGGATTAGAGCGAAGCACACCTTTAATAGAAGTTCCAATAAATGATAAAGACTATGTAGCAGTAGATAGAGAGAATATACAAGATATATAGAGCATGACAGGAATAAGGAATGCAAGAAATACATACAAGAGAGATGAGCATCATATATAATAGTCATGAAATACAACTAAGTGAGTGAGTACTAGCTTCAACATGTGATCGACTTGGGAACTTGCTCAGGAAACATGGCCTGGTTAATCATACGTGCAATGTATGATTAATACTATGCAGGAAAATAAGAACTGCGGGGGTATGATCACATATCTAAACTAACACTCTCCGCCCCCGACTGATATAGTGGATCCAACCATGGCACGCTATGACACATGATTCTATGAGGAGGGCGCTAATCTTCTTATGAATCAGTGTCCATACATGTACAAGAACAACCTGGCTTGCACAGGAATATGCCAGGAACTACTAGGAATAAGATCTCATGACGGGATCCGAAAAATACCAATACGTGTAACCATGTGTCAAGAAGTCGAGGATATCTACACTAAATAAAGGAAACATATAAGATATCATAAACGAAAAACTATCAGAGAATGTACTCGCATGAGGTCCAGAGTAATGAATATCAAATAGTGTCTGAACTGGAGTCCAAGTGACCTATATATGATGTATCAAGGTCAAATAGTGTGTTGAAGTCAACAATAAATTTAATTAACTCAAAACTAGGTTTCTAGGTCACAATAGTCAAACTAGGTCAAATCTAGGTCAACACAGTCAAACTAGGTCATTTCTTAGTTTCTAGGTTGATTTTACCTATTTACAAGGTTTATAAAGTTATACTAGGTCTTAACAAGTCACTATTTGGTTTTTAGGTGCTAACTAGGTCAAACTAGTCAATACTAGGCCAATACTAGGTTTCTAGGCTATACTAATAAGTTACTAGCATATATTATTTCTAGCAATATCTTGGCCTATAGCTATTTGCCTTACCCCGTATTGCACATTTACCTAATACCTTAGCCCGTATCTCAAATACCTTAACTGTTAGTCAATACCTTAGTTCTAGGGTCAATAACTTAGCTAAACTAGGTTTTAAAGTCATACGAGTTAGCTATGATATAATAATATTAAATAGATATACTAATATATACAATAACTTAGTCTAACACTTAGTATTACCTCATTATCTTAACTAATACCTTAAAATATTACTCCGTATCCTAGTTTCTAGACTAATACCTTAGCTACTACCATTACCTTGACTAATACCCAATAGCTTAATTCATACCTTGGTACCTAACCTATTACCCAAGTTAGACACTGCCCTTACCATGATATCTTAATCCAATACCTAATATCATAATCTTATCTTAGTATCCTAGTATTACCTCATACTAGTTCTAATATTTTGGTATCTTGGTATTCTAAATACCTTGATACATCCTAGGATACCACACTCTAATTTACCTCACACATATTCCACTTGTTTGTACATGGTACCATGGTACCACATTAAGTACCATATGATACCAACCCCCAAGATACTAACCTATAACCATAACCTACACTTATCTTACATCCAAGATACACACCCTACTCTTGGCACTTGACATCTTAATATTACCTATTATCTAGTTCCAATACCCAATATCTTAGTATCTTGACCAATACCTTATCCTCTTAGATACTTACCCAACTAACTCTAATACTAATACTTAATACCAAATATGATACTTTACTCAAGCTCCAATACTCACCCTCACTCATGATACTTGAATGTCACGATACCAATATCCTCATGGTACCCAAGTATCACACTAGTATCTTGTCCCAAACTCTAATATCTTGACACATAACTTACCTATACTTGGCTCACTTGATAACCACTTATATCAACACTAACACCTATTACCTAACACACCCGCGCGCGCGCGCACACACACACACACACACACACACACACATATATATATATATATATATGCTTGACAACCTATGATACCTACATTCACTTGATATCCATACTACCTAGTCTCATAGGATACACAAAATGCCTATGTCGTATAGTCAGTTCTCTACTTGTAACCAATACTGCACCTATTAGACCTATTCAATAAATTCTATGGTTAAAGTATGTGTCGTAGCCCTTCGTATTAGTTTTTCGAAACTTTAAACGGATCGCATTTTCATGTCCGGAAGCTCTCGGAATCGCAAAAACATCGAAACGCGTTCGTCTTTCGGACACCTGACACTCAAACAATTTTACAGAATGTTTCAGAACGAATTTGGCATATTAATTTATATATTTGGAAAGCTAACTTCGATACGGTTATTTAAAAAAAGAGGAGATTAATCGGAGTCCTGAGTTAGGAGTTATGGCATTTCTAAGTTGCTATGGCTCCTAAAAACGAGGCTGAATACTATGACGAATTTTGGTTGTTACGGACAAAAGAACATATTTATACACCCAATTTACCAATTTCATCTATACGTATTATGGTGTATCATGATACAGACTCTACGTGTCCAATTTTGGACACAAGAACACCTTCACACGTCAAATAAACATCACTAGTCCTCATTAGGACACAATACACACACTCAATGGACACAATTGGAAGTTTTTTTCCAAATTGAGCCCTAAAATTACGACACCAACTTAGATCTACCAAATTGAGGGCTTTTAGTGCTTAGATCTACCATTGGAAAGTCAAATATATCCATTGGAAGGTTCCTACATGATCAAGGGGTGTTCCTAACCATGAATTTGATGAAATTGAGAGAATTATCTGGTGTTTTGGTAGTCTTTTTGGAGAATTCCGAATTTGGACACGGAAGGGATGAGTCGGACACGATCTCCTAGCAAGCTCATCTCCTATGGATCTCCTTATGCTCTCCAATGCTCTAGGCCTTCATGATGGTGAGAATGAGTGGAATTGAAAGTGGATTGAGTGGAATTGGGTTTGCTTGGGGAAGAAGCTTTGGAAAAAATGAGGCTAATGAGTGAAATGAAATGAATAGATGAGCCCTAAATTGAACTTATCTCTTATAGTAATGTTTGGTCATGCCAAAATATCAAATTCGTCCCTCTCCATTTGTCATGAATGGAATCTTATTAACTAAATGAATGAATCTCTACAACGAAGAAGAATATTCTCTTCATGACAACTAAACTAAATTAATTCTAATTACTAAAGTCATGACTAACAATAATTAGCACTAACACTTGCAAATTCTAATTGGCTAGCCACTAATTAATACTAATATAATTCTAGACAATCACTAATATAAAATAATATATAATTTTTTTAACAACATGAAAAAATTATCAAAATATTTCTATGGTGGAAAGTGGTAGTTACATGGTTGTCCTGTTTTTGTACCAATAGTTCTCTCTCTCCTGATATCACTGTTGTTTTGACGTTTCCGTGCTATCATTTTCTCTCTCAAACTTAAATGTTTATGTGATGTACTACTTCGATCGTTTTGTTGGAATGCTGCTTTCTTTCCTCTGCTGTTGTGGCCTTTCCTTTTCACCATAGTTTTTTGAAACGTCATTCCTTTTTGCTCTTCGTCTTGTGTCATATATTAGTGCAATTCTAAATTGCTGTTGCAGACACAGATAGGACACAACACGGTTAAGACACGGGGACACTAACACGACACCTATTTTGGTGTCATAGTGTATTTTGGAGTGTCCATGGTGTGTCTGATGCGTGCCGGATACACATCCGACACGGCACGGCCCAGATATTTGTAAGGTCCGTGCTTCCTAGGTAAATTGTATCAGCCTGCTTCTTGTTTATACTTTCTAGGCAGGGGCAGTTTGGAGGGTGCTTCTTGCTTGCCTAAGCTTAACTGTACGACTCGAAAGCTAGGCCTACCTACTGGCCTTCTAGGTTTTATTGCAATGCCTTATCTTGCTCGCAGAGTACTTTTGTCTAGGAATTGGCATTAACATAGAGGGTTGACAACTTCCTCTTGCTCCATATCCGACCCTATTATGGGAGAAAGCTTCAATGATATGCTGATGTGAGTTATATACCGCTTCTGCTTAGAATTAACTCAGAAAATATCCCTATCATGACATTAAAGTGTTCACATCAAAGTGTAATTGTATGCTTTTATGCCGTTACTAATTATAGAGATTTGCATAGGCCTTCCAGTGCTCAGCTCAAAAGTGGGATATTGTTGAGTCCATGAATTCTCATTTGAGGGTGGATAATGTTGATATACTTGAGATTTGTGTATGAAGTAATTTTCATACTTAATGCTTTGGTCACAATTGGATTCAGACTGGGCTAGCTGTCATTTTGTTTTCATTTTTGCTTTCTTGTAGCATTTTCTGGTATAAAATTAAGTTATTCTTATTGTAGGACTGAGAACATGGCAAGGAAAGCTGCTGGGGAAGAGCCATTGCCTGAGGAAGATCCAACAAATCCCATTTTCAAGCCTCTACCTGAGCCATCACGCTTGGATACCTATCTCATAACAAATCAAATATCTAACTACTGCAACCAAGTCAATGGGTATGTTTTACATATCTTCTTTCATCATATATTTTATTATTTCATGTTTTTTTTCTATTATACGTAAATGTTATACATAAATATATTTTCTGAATATTCATTTCTCATAACAGCAAACTTTGGAACCTGTGTTATCGTAGAAGGGGTGATAATTTTATATGATGCATTGATGCCCCATGTGTATATTTATCATATTTTATAGGTTTTGATATTACATATTTGTAATTATAGATCTTCTTACGTACATGAACCTAGATATCTAATATTGGCTATGTACATTATGATGTGGCATATGTGACTGATGGTAGGAAGTTTCTTTTGATGTTTTTGTTTTTCCTACTTGACTGACATATTGGCACTATAGTTTTTTTTACTACCTCTCGAATTTAATATTCTCCTAGTTTCTTGCATATCAAGGATATCTATTCGCTAGTTTATGGTCTTAAATACCAATACCCTGATTCATTGATTTTCTTTGTTCTTTTTGCATATACAATGTCAAAAAATACAATATCTTCTTTTTATAAACGATAAACATAGTAGGTGAAGAGGAAATGTTATAAGAGCGTGTTTGGTTGCAAGCAAGTGGGATGAAGTGCAAAAGGTGACTTCATGAAAGTCCACTTTTTTGAAGTGAGTTTCTGAAAAATTCTTTTGTTTGGTTACAAAATTTGTCTCCTTGAAAGTGTTAATTCCGTCACTTTGCCCGTTGGTAGAGTGAAACTGGAATCTCTTAAAGTGTAAGATTTTCCACCTGTCAAGCATTGAAAAGTAATATTAAAAAAAAATTATTCCCACTTTTATCCCACATCAAGCTTGCAAAAGAGGATGTGAGATCCTAGTTTTTGAGGGGACAAGAGTTACTTTGTCAAAAGTGAAAATCTTGTTTGTAACCAGTGCAACAAAAAAATGGGCCTTTTACTACTTTCACTTCACTTGCTTGCAACTGAACAAATCCTGAACACACAAAAGTTTCTCTCTAAAATAAATTAAAAATGTCAAAGGATCCTTATTCAGTACCTCTTGAGAGTCGGATTTTCTTTTTCTTTTCTATTTATTCTTCGTTTGTTGTGCATACAACTGCTGCATTTTGTTAATATAACAAAATCGACACAAGTTCATGCAAATAGTAGTTGAAAGGGGACAAATCTAGAAGTGGAAAGCCTTGAACTAATGGACCACTTTTTCTTTGGCAATTTGAATTCAGTTTTATAATTTCTGCATAGAATTTTTTTATTCTGACATATAACATATTATAAAAGTATGCTAGTTTGCCTCTTTCTGTTATTGATATATCTGGATTAAATAATCACTTGTTTATGTTGTGTTTGTTGCATTGAAGAATGATGATTACTCTTTTGGGGGATAGAATCATAGTTGAAAGAACACTTGGACCAGGGTTGATAAAAAATAACAAAGCATACAACTTGTGTTTTGGCAACGATTGGTCTTAGGAGATGAAAGTGTAGGTTGAGGAAGTTTTGTTTGTTCTCTATTTGGATAGGTTAAGAACCAAATTCATGAAACTGCAACATTTTAATTGGAACTTCATCTGTTACCCTGGGTTGAGAGAGAATTTGAGAGGGATTAGGGAATTGTGGATATGGGTACCAGTCAATTTTGATTCCTAATGTGTGCGCTTGTGCAAGGAAAAAAATGCATTTTAGCTCTCAAATCCTGGTTTGAAGTCCCTTAATCCGGACTTCAACCCATTGCCAATGCTGCTGGACGCTGGGGAGACTGTTGGTACTTATGTATGTTCTTGTTTCCCCTTCAACAACAAATATAGTTTGTTTTCGTCTTCGGGCTTACATGGGAATTGAAATATCATGTAGAATTGCCACCACAATTTCGTGGAACTGAGATCATGAAATTCAATTCCATTTTGTTGTTTGCTTGCACTAGTTTTTTTTTTTAAAGGGCTTGCACTAGTGTTTATTGGTAGGTAAGCAGATATCCATGGCACTATACGATATGCACATGATATACATTAAATTACATGACTAATTCTCCCTCGGTAATATGTCTAAGTCTCTACTTCTCAATAGAAAAATTTGTAACTGGATTTTCTTAGAATTCAAATTCTATAATATCTGGAACAAATTAGTTAGGCCAATTTCTTGAAATGCAATCCTTGCAAACAAACATGCCCTAACGCAAGTATTTATGAGTTGGTTCTTGTTTGGTTGAGTCGAGCATCACTTTCAAGCATGTGTAGATGATCGGAGCTGCAAGACTCGATAGTATAGTTTTTCATTTTTACTGATCAATGTGATATTAGATTTTTTTCTTTTGTCATGTATATGTTCAACTCTATTAACACTTCTAGAATTATTTAATACTGAATTATGCATGCATTTGATGCGATTTCTTTTTGCACAATATTCAGTTCAAATGATGATGGGCTAATTGCTTCAATCTACACTTTGCAGGGTTGCTGGACAGAGTTTCAGCAAATTATATCTACTGAAAGCTTTGCATGATAATTGAATGAAGACCTGATGAACCCCTCCGATATGGAATGATAGTTTGATACGTTCATATTATTTTCTATAACTGTTTCTTGTGATAGGTACTGTTTTCGGCATCATTGTGAGCTATTTCATCAGTTACTGATGAAATTTTGAGTTGAAGCTGCCTGCTGGTGTTCACTGCTGTGTAAGAGTGGCCGAAGTGTAATTTTCTTGTAAGGGTCTTTTTTGCTTTTGTTCTTCAGTATTCATGAGTCATATTTTAGTTTACAACTTTGTTAGGTGATTAAACTGGTTGTAGCCTACCTAATGCGCATGAGACCTCATTTTATTTTTAAGACAATACAATTTTACTTTTAAGACTGACGATATTTTGATAGCATAATTTTCTCCATATTAAAATTCTTCGAAAGGAAATTGCTTTCTTAGATGGATGGTGAATGGCGATGGACTCATATCCTACGGAAGAGTTTGCGGATATAATTTCAAAACTAAACTTGGATTATTTTGATGGACTATTGTTGTAGTTTTTGGAGAAAACAAATTTCTATTTCTTTCAAGTGGAGGTTGATGCATGAACTTTCGTCTTTTGTTGACATCCACCAAGCAATTTGTTAAATTTTGACTTGTGAAGAGTGCAGTTGTCTACAAAAGGAAGGCTATTTGCTTGCAGTCTCAAATGTGGTATTTTTTGTCTATGAAATATTAGTAGTAGCAAGATTCTGGACAAGCTAACTTTAGCATAAATCTTGATAAATAGAACGTACGTTCTTCATAGATGCTAACAATGTGGAAAGAAACAAATCCGGTTTGAAATGTTGAATGAATATTATTTTGGGCTAACATTCACTCAAAAAAGAACATTAAAAGTGTAATATTTGAAGGGACATGGACATGCATGCCATAAAAAATATACAAAACAAATTTAATTACTTGACAAAGTAAGGAAGGTTAATGACGTAGAGGAGGAAGTAAGCCCAGGTGACACCAGATAGCCCTCCGAAGAAGAAGCCACCGGTGAACTGTGCCCAGCCGTCAGCCGTCTGCAGCTTGTCGGCCTCCTTCTTCCTTCCCGTCAGCGTCAGCGAGGGCGCGGTGGACGGCTCGCCTTCCTTGAACGACGCGATGCCGTACATTGTCAGGCAGATGCTGAGGATGACCACGAGGCCGCCCGCGGCGAGCGAGCCCGCCCCACCGGCGATGGGGGTGTTGCGGAGGGGTCCGGTCTTGACGAAAGGGCCGACGAGGAGGAAGCCGTGGGCGAGGCCGACCTCGATGCCGCGGAGGAGGGGGCTGACGGCGGTGCGGTAGGCAGGGAGGTTCGAGAGGTACCACGCGATGAGTGGCGAGGAGGTGACGGGCGTCTCGAGGGAGCCGATGAAGGGGTCGCCGTTGATGGGCTGCACCACTTGGAATGTTGGCTGTTGCAAATTAATATGTTCATGCCAAGTTAGTCGACCAGGAGTAAGTCGACAAAATTTCAGAGCAACCAGACAATTCCCATCTTTAACATTATCCCACAAGAGGTCGGAGTCGGTGGTGACTCCCAGAATTGACCCCCAATATAGATCAAAAACAACCAAAATTAGTTTCGAATAGGACAACCGACCTTTCTGCCCGGTCATGGTTTAAGATGTTAGTAAGGGAGCTACAATCAATTAGGCTCTCTTTAAGAGTGTGTTTGGTAAATCGGAAGTGGACCTGGATTCCTTTTTTTTTTGGAAGTGGGCCAAGGAATTTAAGTTCCGCTGTTTGGTTCGCGGGAATGAGGGGACATGATTTGGTATTTGCAGTTTCTGTACCCCATGGGACCCACCTCCAAATCCGGAAAACAACATCCTCTCTTTTGTTTAGGATATGGATTGGAAAGAGGAAAAAGGTAAGTAAATAATTAATTAATATATATAGTACTTAGTTAATCACAAATATTTAGTAACTAATTAATATACAACAATTAATTATCTAATTATTTAGTAATTAATTATAATTATTTGTTTGATAGTTGATTTAATTATTGCTTATTAATTTTTTATTAAGTAACACTAATAAAAAATCCACTGCGACATCCGAATAATACTAATTATTTATTACTAATTATTTATTAGATTTACTAATAACCAATCAAAAAATAATTTAAATTTAAAATATAATTTTAAAATTTTAATTAGTTAGTAATTAATTTTGAGTTGATAAGTTTTAAATTTCTAATTAGTTAGTAATTAATTTATCGAACTAATTATTTACTTTATTAAATTATTATGTAAATTAATTATAATTTATTATTATTATAATATACTCATTTCACTTTCTAATTTTTACTTTTCCATATCAACCAAACAAATTTGTCTAATCTTTCACTTCCTACTTTTCACTTTTGTATCTCAACCAAACACATTTGTCGAAAGTGGATGAATTCCTATCATTCTTTCCTATTAAAAGTCTAAATCCAAATCCAAATTTACTTCGTGTTTACCAAACAGTCCCTAAAAGAAAGCAAGATCTTGAAAACAACTTAGAATTACTCACCTTCTCTGCTTGGATTGCTCTGACAGTGAGGCTAGTCCTCCTCCTGGAATTGAAGTCCTTCAACGGAGCTCCTCCGGAAATGCCTCTTGGGACTGGCAGCAGCCCTCTTGCTGGGGAAGAGAAGAGGCTACTACTCTTCATGCTGGCCATTGGAGAGGCTGTTGCTGCTGCTGCTGCCATTATTGTTTGCTTGGCCTCTTATCACTCTCTTGATCTCTATGGAGAAGATTTTTAAGACGGACAGTAGCCCTACAAAAGATTGTGGCTTTGAGATGAGGAGTGTTTGAATTGCATGTTTCCCATTGAATGGGAATTGCCTGCCACCCAATTCTTATCCACAGTAGGATATCTGTCATCCATTCATACGTGGAATTTCTTTTAAGGCTGAATTGCGCCGCGATATCCGACAACTTGATACCATCAACTTTGATAAAAAAAAAAATTACCTTTCTTTTCCCACCCAACCCCTGCCCCACCCCGCCCTCCGACTGCACCACACCTGCCCCCCTCTCTCTTCACACGCACAGCGGCGGCGGCAGCAGCAACGATGACAACATCAGCAACAACGTGAGGATAATTTCGTCTCTATCAAGTGCATATCAAATTTTAGGGTATCAAGTTTAAAAATAAAATAGTTGAAGGTATTAAATTAAATTAAACATTTTTTTTAAGATGAACAGATTTTAAATTTTATTTAATAAAATAGCGTGCAAAAGTTTTATTTCTCAAAAATAAAGTTATTTAATCGGCTTTGGTTTGATATATTATCTCAAATAAATCAATATTTCCAAAAGAACCAAACCGGAACAAAAGTATGCATGAAATTTTTTTCTTCTTATGCTCTTAAACCGATTTAACTTAACTTATAGTTAGTGAAATCTTTCTTAAAGTTGCATGTTGATTTAGAATAGTTTATACAGTAGATTAACTTTTAGATATAGATTAGATTTTAAATTAAATTAGATTAACTTTTTATTAGATTATATCAAGTTAAATTATATAAAATATTATCTAACTTGCATTAGATTAGGTTTAAATTAAATTTTAAGTTGTAAATTCTAGATAGAGAGAAACATACATTCGTATGATATTAATCTTTTTTGCGTTAAATTTTAAGTTAGATTATATTAACTTAAAATAGAAACTAGATTAAATTTAAAACTTTAAATGAATTAAGATTTAAAATTTAAACAATAGCATGAAAACTATACTGAATTATAAATTAAGTTAAATTTAATTTAGATTAGATTAAGTTAACCAATATGAATTTTCTCTGCAGGTTCCCTTAAACTAAATTTTAAGTTAGAAAAAACCCCATAAGAATGGGGTACCTTGATATCACTGTTACTTCACTTTCGTGAGAATAAAAATAAAATAAAATCCCTTCGCTTGAGACCATCCGTACAGCCACCGGATTCCACCTCCTCCAATAAATAACTGTCATGTGAACGCCATGTGGACACCACGTGGCGGTTGTAAGAAGGTTGCAAGCATAAGATTGTAGGCATGATAATGAATTGACATTAAAATGGCGGAGCCAGGATTTTAGAGTAGGGTGGGCTAGCTAGTAGTTCCTATAAAATTCTAAAAATTTATGCCAAAAATTCGACAGACTTTTCTTTGTAAATTCGATTATTCAACAGAATTTTTTTTTGTAAATTTATGCATAAATTTTGGTAATGTTTACTAATTGATAATTTTTCACCAAATATAATTGCTTCCATCTATTCCAAAGATATACTATGTATTTCAAAAAAGAATACTAGGAAGCAAGAATCTGAAAATAAAAGCCAAAACCTTGAGAAAAAAGTACTCTTGCACTCCAAGTTGTTAGGCACCAAGTAAGGTATGAACATTTGCATTTTCAGGTGACAACTGAGCAGCTTACTTGAACAACGAAACAACCTGGAAAGATATATAAGATCAGCTTTTAGAAGATAGTACATATAAATCTATCAGGTCCATTTGCAATAGGTTTCAAGAAGATAACTATAAAGACTTGATTTTATATAGAAGATTGAAATTATAGAAATAACCAAACAGCTTATGTAAAGAAACAACACACTTAAAATATTTTTCTTAGACCATAAAAAAGCCTGGACATATAGGTAAAATGATTCAATTCATTACTAGGAATCATATTCATATTTACAATTTTAAGACTCTAAGACAGTAAAAATAAATGACATACAAATATAATGAAAAATTGAATTAACAACAGTTAAATTTTGAACAAGTTTTCAAATTCTAATAAACACATGGATTGTTCCTGCATACAACCTCCTTCAAAATCTGAAGTTGTAACTAACAATCCAAACTATATTCCCTTTGTATGTCAATTAAATATAACTACTAAAGATAAGTACATTGAGTAAAATTTGATAAATCTTCCATAGCTTTCATGAAATATTTATGAGTAGATTTGGGTCCTCCCATGTGTGTCAAAAACGTACATCGACTCCCCTCATTAACTCTCTTCCAATTTTTAAACCCATCGACAGTCAATGTGCAATGGAGAGCATTATCATTTTCCAAAAGATAACGTGAAAAACAAAATGTTGCATCATTTGAAGGAGAGTACTCTAACCAATAAAATTGTTGGAACCAAGAGTATTGAAATCGACGAAACTGTTTTTCGAACTAAGACGGTGGAAATGTTGTCAATTTTGGCTGATATAGACTCATTTTGATATACGTCCGTACGATCTCATTCAAGAGAATTTAATTCACCTATAACCTCGTCCCTATGATCAACCCTTGGGGTTGAAACATTAACATTCGAATGAGGGGAAGATTTTCACTTCCTTATGTTTCACCCCTTGGTTTAAAGAATGAAAAAAGGGTTTTTCTTTCTTTTGTTTCCTTGATTTTTCATTATATTCCAAAGGCCTATTAAATAGTGAATTAAAATCAAACCAAATACAAAATTTTTATGGGTTAGGATTTTACAAAAAATTAATTCAAAGGAGGATGGTGATGATGATAGGGTTTTACCGGAGGAGATGAAGAGGGAGACTAGGAGAGCCGAGAGCGGGAGGGGGCCGAGGGGCTGCAGCGTCCTGGTCGCCGGTCGCCGGTTGGGCTGGAGTGTGGAGAAGGGGAGCACCCGAAGCATCTCGGTCGTGGGTCGCGGCCTCGCGGGTCTCCGGTCATCGGTCGCGGGTCATTGTATAATAAACCCTAGACTATGAGACAGAGAGTGAGATAGTCGGGGTCTGAGGTCTCTGGACTCAAATGATTCACTCTTCATATCTATTGATTGGTATAAATAGTGAGCTTTATGGAGTATTGGGTGGACCATAAGCCTATACTAGCATATATATAAAAAAAAGTTTGCTATTTTTTTTTTCACTGGACTTAGCATATATATGAAAAAAAATTTGCTAATTTTTTTTTTACTAGACTTAGCATATATATATATATATATATAAAAAAAAGTTTGCTGTTTTTTTTTTTGCACTGGGCCCAGTGCAAGGTTAGTGTGCCTCCGCCCCTGCATTCGTATGATATTAATCTTTTTTGCGTTAAATTTTAAGTTAGATTATATTAACTTAAAATAGAAACTAGATTAAATTTAAAACTTTAAATGAATTAAGATTTAAAATTTAAACAATAGCATGAAAACTATACTGAATTATAAATTAAGTTAAATTTAATTTAGATTAGATTAAGTTAACCAATATGAATTTTCTCTGCAGATTCCCTTAAACTAAATTTTAAGTTAGAAAAAACCCCATAAGAATGGGGTACCTTGATATCACTGTTACTTCACTTTCATGAGAATAAAAATAAAATAAAATCTCTTCGTTTGAGATCATTCGTACAGCCACCAGATTCCACCTCCTCCAATAAATAACTGTCATGTGAACGCCATGTGGACACCACGTGACGGTTGTAAGAAGGTTGCAAGCATAAGATTGTAGGCTGATGATGAATTGACATTAAAATTTGCTATTTTGTTAAGCAAATTTTGACAATGATCTCCCAGCTTGGAACCTGTCCCCTAATATTGCTGATAGGGAAATGACATGGAATTGATGTGAGCATCGGAGATTTCAACGGTATTCTTAACGCTGAAGAGAAGCAGGGAGGGAAGGGATTCTATTACCACCATCACAAGCACTTCATCAAGTGGCACACTCAATCTGCAGCCATGGATCTCGGCTATTCAGGGCCAGCCTTTTGTTAAACCCTCCACCCCCCCAAAAAAAAATTATTTTTATTTACTTATTAGTATTAATATTAATTAGTTAATTAGTGTTTTTTTTTTTCAATTAAATAGCTTAGAATTTCTATATGTTCACAAGTATTATTTTACCACATATAGTGTATGGTGAGTATAGAATGTGTTCTACTTTTGTTTTAAACTTATTTAGAATTTAAAGGTATATTTTAAGTTATTCAATTATATTACTGATTTAGATTAAATATTAAATATTTTATATTAAAAAAATATTTTTAATGAACACTTATTACAAACACTTCTCATTCCCCGTTCTTCTCAAACCCGACCCCATCCCCTTTTCTTCGGTGATTTTAAAACCTCTTTTAAATCCCAACCAAATGTTCATATATAGATAGTATTCAATCCTTACTTAACCTAATTACTAGATACGTATTATAGGAAACCCAAAGAAATGTTTCCTTAAAAAAGAAGAAGAAGTAGCCGACCGTCTCCTACCCGTTCTGTTGAGATAAATTGAACTTCTCTTGCACATCGACCTACCCAGAGCTCTGAACCCCCCTAATGACACCTAGGCGCCTCCCCGGTCAACCGTCGCCGCCCGCGGAGAGCCAGAGTACGGCCGTCGGCTGCCAGCGATCACCCATGCCGCTGTGCACAACATCAACCGTGAACCGACCCCACTCTTCTTCCAGGTTTGTTTCTTCCTCCTATCTCACTTGTTTTTTGATCGATTGTTTGGTTTGATTCACAACTTAATCCTCTTCAATCCCCTTCAAGTAATTAATTTATTTCGCTTTATATTGATGGTAAATTGAGTTCCAAAATTAAGAAAAAAATTTGATTTTTTGAACTTTTAAACAACGCGAAAACTGTCCCAAGTACCCATATTTGGAAGGCCAATATCTTCCAATCTTGTGAATTGAATTAGGATTAGGATTTTTTTTTCAATATAAAGCCTATATAACCAGGTTTAATTTTTTTTGATTTATTTATTTATTTCGATTTTAATCTCAAGTTATTTAAGCTTGAAAATCAGAGAAAAATCAGTTCTCGAAAACTAAATTTTTTGCGATACGGACTTGGTCCCATCAAACTGACTTCCTATACTGATTACATCAAAAGACGTGTACGATATTTCTCGACGTGTGGCCTTCGAAAAAATTTAATTTGGTCGCATATGCATGATGAATTTGACCTGTATCCGTCGAAAGTCACCGTATTGTGACCTTTTAAAAAATTCTAATTACTTCGTGCACGTTCATCGTTTCACAACGAAACTTGCGCCATTGGACTCATAGCGTTACGTTGGCCCTGTGACCCAAGTTTGGTTAGATTCGGAGACAGTTGACTGGATAGTCGTTTTGTGGGCCCCACGATCCTATTCAACGAGTGTTTTGTGAACGGCTCATAAAAATCCAAATATGGACATAACATTGACTTCGTATCAACGTTTACGACTTGTTTGATCTATAATGTGCTGAGTTTAGTGAACTTTATTTTTGGCACATTTTCGATGCAATGTGCGCTACTTGTGGACCAGTTTTGACCCGAAACTGTCTTTTTTTGCTTCTATGTCCAAATTGGACATATGGGTAGGCTTTTCTAACTATCTCACTTATTTCGAACATGTTGGAGATATTTATTTCAGTATCCGAAGACGTTTATTCTGCTTCTACATTTTTTTGCCTCCGTTGATTTGCTATGTTTGTCACCTGGACGTTGTCTTGACACCATTCAGGATCCAGACAAGTATACCTTGCTGTATTTATTGTCTTTCATATTTAGTTACATCATTTACTTATATATTTCCTTATTGATTCTATTTTAGATTATATAAACTACGCGTCCAATCTATACTTGGGTGCAAGTGACTGAATTAGTCGTTCTCGTGACATATACTTATTTTATGCATGTTGACCTAGTTTTAAGGGACTACCTTATGATTGGGGGATATACTTATATCTTCCTTAGCCATGATACCCATATTACACGATTGAGACATCTTGTTAGGGGCACAGACTGCATATTTGACTGGCCTCAATACGTAAGGAACGTGTGACGGATAGAAAATTTAACTACTATGATTAGGGTATTAGAGACTCAAGCAGTTACAAAACTAGGCATGTTATGAAATGACTTGGTTAGTGGAGGATTATGGAAGAGGGCAACTACTATGCGTATGGGACAACCACATTGGTCTCCAAATGGAAATATGGGATTTGATGAGTTATGCGGATGCCCTCTGACGTTCTTGGATCGATATGGACGGATACAAATGACTGTTGAAAGTATATGTACACCTCTAGCCTCGAGCTACATGGATTAGTCGAGTTAGCCTGAATCCCATATGTGCGTACAAAAGTTGTCTTCTGAATTGCACATTTAGGCGGTTAGAATCACCCTTGCATCAGTTATGAGTTCATTTAAGTTTACAAAGTTTGTATATTATGTATCTTGTTACGTCCCTTTGAGGACCTGATTTTCTACTAGATTTATAGTATTGATTGTCATTGAGTCCTTTTGGAGCTGTTGATGAGTATCATCTCGGTATGCAGGTATTATGACTAGGTACTTGTATCATATCTTACGTAGTTACATATACTTATTATTATTGCTTAGTTATCTGCTGTTATAGTCTAGTATTTGTAGACTCATATTGTTCGTTTTGAGTCTATTCAGACAAGTGTTGTATGTGTAGGACCGTAAGGCAACTCTAGGGGGGTGAGTAGAGTGCAGCAGAATAATCTATCCAATTAAAATAATGAAGCAGAGTAAATGAAGCTACCAACTAATAACAGTAAATAAAGTAGTAAAGTTGAGAGAGAGAAAATGCAAACACCACGATATATACTGGTTTCTCTCTGAGAGGAGTAGTCCAGTCCCAAGAACTCTTGCTCAGAGTTTTATCCACTATAATCATTAATAGTGAATCACAAGCTTTGATCCGAAGTCTTGCTGACTTCTTACAATATCAAACTTTGATCCGTAGGCTCGAAAGACTTCACACGTGCGTTTGATACGAATGGCACACCGACTTCAAAATAAAGAAAAAACTTGCTGAACCAAGCTCTTATAACTCTGACAGACTTCTAACCAAGATCGCACTTGGCACTAAAAGACTATGGAGTTGATCTTGAAGATGGGAAATGTTAAAGCTTATGGGTTTACTCACTTATAGGATAGAAAGATTGAGAATGGTTGAATGAGTAAGAATGTAAAAATCCAACTCTATTTATAGGGTATTCTCAAACCGAGTTTGGCCAGAATTCGGTATATAACATTTAAAATTTTAAACGTTGGAGCCACAAAATCAAGGATACTACAACTGACCATATTTCTAAAATAACCTAACTGAGTTCAGGAAGAGTTCGGTCCGAGTTCGATTTTCTTATTTCAGATTGGTCCAAGCTTTGATTCAGGTTGTATTTGGTCTGAATTTGAGTGGATAGGTTTTAGGATTCTTTAGTGGACTTGAGTATTTCTAGTTGCCAAGTACGACTCGATGTACATAAGTCCTATACTCACTAAATATTAAATTACATATGATGAAGATAAAACCAAGAGCATTTAATGATGCCAAACTTCTGAAACGTCCTGCTGACTGGAACGTCTTTCCCCTTGACAACAGTTGTCCAAAGATAAGCATATCTGAAAATCTGAATACCTTCTGGTATAACGCCATCTTTGGCTCATCATCTTTTCGTTATTGCATATGTCCATGACAATCTTGCTTATTGCTTTCTACAAGTACATCTTAGACAAACAAGAAAATATATGCAGAAGCAAATACAATATTAATGCATATTTGGACAATGCTGAGTTTAAGTAGAAGATACTATAGTGATTGCACAATTATCATGATGTAAACTTATTAGATTATCCATATTCAAAAACTTAAATATTGGGCCAACAGTATGTGGTGCACACAATGATACATGTTATCCATTCTTATATTTTGCTTTCTTGTGGATTGAGACAGATATATTTATTGTGTTCTATAGATGGTGACCATTACTGAAAAACTTATACATATTCAAGTTGGACTTAAATCCACTTAATACATAGTTTTCCATTACCACGTGAGCCGGTCTTGTGTATTTTTGGGACTGGAATGTGACACCTTTACCTGGTCCAATCGTCGTTGTGCCAATTCTAACATAGCAGAGAGACTCGATCGACCTTTTTGGGATACCCAGTGGAGATCACTCTATCCTAAGGCAGGTATCCTTCATCTGCCATATTTAAAAAGTCACCATTATAGAAGCATAAAAAATTATGCAGGCTGCATAGAGGTCATGCCTCCTTAAAGATAAAATTGAGCAGCAGAGAAGCCATATGCGGCCCAAAACAACCAAGCCGCAGGGAAGCCACATGCGGCCTGAACAACCAAGTCGCAGAGAAACCACATACGACCCGAACAACCAAGCCGCAAAGAAGCCACATGCGGCCTAAACAACCAAGCCACAGAGAAGTCACATGCGGCATAAACAACCAAGTCGCAAAGAAGCCACATGCGGCCTGATCAACCAAAGATCTAGAAGCCACATAGTATACTCTATGCGGCCTGAACGACCATAGAGCAGGAAGGCCGCATAAAATCCCTCTGACACAGCATTCGATGAATGTCAGACTCTGACACATCACTCATCACACTGAGATGCTTCAAGACTCATGAAGACGACAGCTCAAAAAAAGATAAAAAGTCACATCAACTCATTGATGGTCTCGACAGACGAACCACACCATATGCCCATTCATATGCGGCTATATACCCATGTGGCATCGTTATCATGCGGCCAGAGTATCCATCCGGCCAAGGCCAGACGAGAGCTTGCATGCGGCTACATACCCATGTGGCCTCGTCATCATGCGGCCAGAGTGTCCATCCGACAAAGGCCAAACGAGAGCTTGCATGTGACTATATATCCATGCGGCCTCGTCATCATGCGGCCATAGTGTCCATCCGACCAAGGCCAAACGAGAGCACGTATGCGGCCACAATGTCGTGCGGCCAGAGTGTCCATACGACCAAGGCCAAACGAGAGCCCGTATGATGCCACGACGATATGTGTAAACCCCCTAAATTTTTTAAATTTTATTTAAAGTATTTTATTAAATTATTGAATTTCTTTAGAGTATTTTTATAGTTAATTAGAAAATAAATTTTATTGATTAATTTAATTATATAAATACCCATTTAGAATTATTCCATAAAATAAATTTTTATTATTATTTTTGGAGTCTTGTTAAAAGGTGACAAATTTTCTAGAATTTATTTTGTGTGCAAATATTATTTTTGGATTTTTAACCTCATCTATATATGTAAATATATATATGTTAATAAATATAAAGTTAATAATAATAATAATAATAATAATAATAATAATAATAATAATAATAACAATAATAATAATAATAATAATAATAATAAAAGAAAAGAAAAGAAAAACAAAAACAAAACAAAACCTAAATTAATACTAAAAACCTAACAAAACCAAAACCCTTAACCTAACCAATTCCTAATCCCCTCTCACCAACAACAACTCACCCGCACGGCCAGTAACTCCCCCTCCCCCCCCTCTCTCTCTCTTAATTTAATTATATAAATACCTATTTAGAATTATTCCACAAAATAATTTTATTATTATTATTTTTGGAGTCTTGTTAAAATGTGACAAATTTTCTAGAATTTATTTTGTGTACAAATATTATTTTTGGATTTTTAACCTCATATATATATGTAAATATATATATATGTTAATAAATATAAAGTTAATAATAATAATAATAATAATAATAATATATAGTTAATAATAATAATAATAATAATAATAATAATAATAATAATAATAATAATAATAATAATAATAATAATAATAATAATAATAATAATAAAATAAAACAAAACAAAACAAAAACAAAAACAAAAAAAATAAAATAAAATAACAAAACCTAAACTAATTAATACTAAAAACCTAACAAAACCAAAACCCTTAACCTAACCTATTCCTAATCCCCCTTCACACACATCAACTCACCCGCGCGGCCAGTAACTCCCCCACCCTCCCTCTCTCTCTCTCTCTCTCTCTCTCTCTCTCTCTCTCTTTATATATATATATATATATATATATATATATATATATATATATATATATATATATATATATATATATATATATATATATATATCCAAAACCCTAACCCTAACCCTAGACCTCAACCTCCGATGACCGGCGATCGACCCGCGCCGTCGACCCCCCCGGACGGCGACCACCGCGCGGCAGCCGCGGGCCGCAGAAGCAGCCGTCGTCCGCCCCGCGCCCCGCGCGCATGTGCACATTTTCGATCCCCTCTTCGCGGTTTGATATCTCTCTCATCTATCGTCCTTTTCTCAAGCGGTTTATCCGTGTACGTTCACAACCTAACCCTCTAGGGTTTCCTTCAAACGGGACGAGTTTTCGTGCCCTAAATTGGTCGAAAAATCGACCGGAAGTTGGCCGAAAAATTGACCAAAAATAGTCCAGAATTTTAACCCAAAATTCCATGTTCATGCCCAATTTGCCACCAACCCGTTTAATATTTTCAAAATCTAATTGAAGGGTTGTTTTCTCAATATAACCTAAAATTTTTCTGTTCTTTTAGTTTTTATTAATTCGTTTTATGTGTTAAATTATTCGACCTCCAAAACGACCAAAAACTTGATCTTTTAAAACTAAAATTTTGTGATACGGAGTATGTTCCGCCAAATGAGACTGCCTCATCGTATACCAATTGCACCGAAAGGAGCGTATGATATATCCTGACGTATGGGCTTTCACGGAAGTTGATTCGGACGTGTGTGTGCGTCGGAATCAACCCGTATCCGTAAAAAATTCATGTATCGTGACTTTTACAAAATACCACCCCACTTTGTGTACGCTCGTCAGAATACGACAAAACTTGCGCCATTGGATTCGTGGTATCACGCTGGTCCGGTGACCTATTCGCGGGCCCCACGATTTGACTTGAAGGGCAAATTTATGATCGTCTCACCAAAATCCAAAATTGAATATACCGTTGAGTTCGTATCGACGTTTAGAATTTGTTTGACCTATAATTTATCCCATTTAGAGACCTTTACCTCTGGCACGTTTTTCAGAGCAAAGTGGGCCACATGAGGACCCCGTTTTGATCCAAAATTATCGTTTTGCTCCTGTGTCCAAATTGGACGAAAGGGTAGACTTTTCTGACTATCTCGCTTATTCTGGGAATGTTGGTGATATTTATTTTAGCATCCGGAGATGTTCATTCTGATGCCATAGTTTTGATCCCTTGTGCTTGATGTCTGGACGCTTACACTTCGCAGCTTTCTTGCCAGGCAAGATACCTTGCCAAATTGCTTATTGTACTTTGCATGCTTATCATATTTTTATATATTTGTTATATGTGTATTTTCTTTCAGTCATAATTATATACTATATATATATTGACACACACTTGATACATAGTATCATGGGAGGAGAGGGCAATCAGTAGGCGTATGTGCTATATCCACTCTGGTAACCCATAGTAACTAGTACGCACTACGGTAGTTGTGTCGCGCTGGTCGCTACCCTCGAGGTATGTTGATTTCTGGTGTCGTGATGGTCGCTACCTTCGAGGTATGATGGCTTCTGATGTTCATGGACGTATGTGTGAGTTGTGAGATAGATAGAGTAGCCTACCCATGCCCATACGTCGATAAGTTGTCCTCATTATGCATATTCATATAGATTGTCTAGTACAACGTACTTATATATTTTATGTCTATTATGCATGTTTTACTGTATTCAATTAGCATGCTTCTATGTATCTTGTTACGTCCCTCTGAGGACCTGGTCCCTTTCCAGGTGTTCATGACTATTTACAGGAGCATGGATCAGGACTTGCTACTCATCTCTCTTTCGAGGAGGTCTTCTCTTCGTGCCTCGTTGATCATTAGATGTACTTATTTGTTTCTCTTATATTCTAGTTTGGTAGTGGATTTGTCTCCACCCAGCTACTTGTTCTTATCAAGCATTTTATACTTGATTCATTTATATAGTTAATTGGTTATTTGATTCTGTGGATGAGATCTAGTTATGTCCTATGACTTATGACATAAATATATACCACTTGTGAATTGTTATTCATAATACAGCGTACGTATGTGTTATGGTTTCCATATATTGGAGTTGCCAGATACATACGGCTGGCATGCTTACGTATTCCTAATCCTACGTATTTTAGGACTGGGGCATGACAATATGCAGCCAAGACGTTATGTGACTCTCGACTTGTAGAATCTTTCTGTTACAACCGAAGATAATTTTTCGCACAATCAGTGCTGACTACGTATCCAGTTGACCAAATCACGCACGCAACAACCCCAAGATCTCTTCAATAACATATCGTAACCAAGACCACGTGGTAGCTTGTCCGTGGTATGCGACTACAGTTACAATCGCATTCTGTAGAAGGAGTCCTATGCGGCCACCAAACAGAGTCAAATACGACACTTAGTAGGATGGCTATAAATAGTAAGGGTAGCATACCCTACAACCCCCGGCCAGCTACATATGTGCACACAAGCTCAAGAGAGAAGAGAAGAGAGCATCCTCATTCCCTTATCATACCGTCAACAGAGTAAAGGAGACGTTGCCGTGCTCAAGCTCCATCGTCACAACCCAGATCAAAATATTGTACTTAGATTTTCTTCTTAGGATCTCTTTGTACTTCTTTGTCTGTTATTTTAACGTTCAAAACTTGTAATGACGGACAAAACAATAAAGGAGATGCTTAAGCTCCATCGTCACAACCCAGATCAAAGAATTGTCCGCCATTACAAGTTTTGAACGTGAAATAACAAACAAAGAAGTACAAAGATATCCTAAGAAAAAAATCTAAGTATAATATTTTGATCTGGGTTGTGATGATGGAGCTTGAGCGCGGCAACATCTCCTTTACTTCGTTGACGGTTTGATGAGGGAATGAGGATGCTCTTTTCTCTTCTCTCTCCTGAGCTTGTGTGCACGTATGTAGCTGGCTGGGAGTTGTAAGGTATGCTACCCTTGCTATTTATAGCCATCCTGCGGATGGGCCATAGGTGCCGCATATGCCTCTGTTTGGTGGCCGCATAAGACTCCTTCAACAGAATACGATTGTAAGTGCAGTTGCATGCCACAGAGAGGCTACCACGTGGTCTTAGTTATAATATATTATTGAAGATATATCGGGTTTTTTGTATGCGTTACTTGGTCAACTGGACACGTAGTCAGCACTGATTATACGAGAAATTATCTTCGGTTGTAATAGAAAGATCCTGCAAGTCGAGAGCCGCATAACGTCTTGGCCGCATATCGTCGTAGCCGTATACATGCTCTCGTTTGACCTTGGTCGTATGGACACTTTGGCCGTATAAAATTGTGGTCGCATATGTGCTCTTATTTGGCCTTGGTCGGATGGACACTCTGGTCGCATGATGACTATGTTGTCTGAGTATGTAGTCGCATGCAAGCTCTCGTCTGGCTTTGGTCAGATGGATACTCTAGTCGCACAATGATGAGGTCGCATAGGTATGTAGCAGCATATAAGATCTTATCTGGCCTTGGTTGGATGGACACTCTGGCCGCATGATGACGAGACCGCATGGGTATATAGTCGTATATGAATGGGCACGTGACGTGGCATGTCTGTCGAGACCATCAATGAGTTGATGTGACATTTTTTCATTTCTTGAGTCATCATCTTCACGAGTCTCAAAGTGTCTCAGTGTTATGAGTCATGTGTTAGAGTCTGATAGTCATCGAATGCTGTGTCAGAGGAGTTTTATACGGCATCCTTGCTTTGTGGTTGTTCAGGCCGCATAGAGTATACTTTGGGGCTTTTAGATCTTTGGTTGATCATGTCGCATGTGGCTTCTCTGTGACTTGGTTGTTCAGGCCGCATGCGGCTTATCTACGACTTTGTTGTTTAGGCCACATGTGGCTTCTCTGCTGCTTGGTTGTTTAGGTCGCATATGACTTCTCTGCGTAAAGGAGTAGAATTTTGAGGTTGATCTAGGGTTTTATGTTTGATCTAGGTTTTGGACTTGGTCAACATTCCTTGGGGTGGGCCTTGGGCTTGTATGGGAATGTTTGGAGGCTACAATTACATTGTTTAAATGCAAGGATTGGATTAAAATAAAATGGCGATGTTGCGCGTTTGCACATCCAGAAAATTATGGGAAAAATTCCTATGAAGGGGAAAGTTGGATTTATTCATGAATTGTCCAATGGTGGGGATACCCCAATGCGCTTTTGCATAAAAATGCCCAATAATTAGAAAATTACACAAAGTCGGAAATTTGATTTTAATTAATTAAATCGAATGTGTATGATGTTCTAGAATTAATTAGAAGTACACGAAATTAAAATTAGGTGGGACACAAGTGTCAGGGACGTAGAGGGTACAGTGTAGAATATTAATAAAAATTCGGGTTGTACAACACGGTCAAGATTGTGTCTCCAATTTTGATTGGAACGCACAAGGATACAAAGTCGTATTTATTTAGAATTATAATAATAACGTCCGCGACGTTTATTATGCGACTAAAATGTAGCACAAGAAAGCAATATTATAAGTTACACAAGGGTCATAATAGTAGGCGGACATGTCTAGGATGAGGTTGTGAAGTTTGTAGGTAGGCAATGGCTAGTGAGGTGCTCCAATTTCGAAGCAACGGTAAGGTGCGCTAGATGATATAAATTATTGCATAATTAAATAAATAAAATATTCTATTTCTATTTGGGTTCAAACTAGCCCTAATTTCACTATATAAGCAAAGTAGGCCTAATTTTTGGTGAGGGAGTTTACAGTTATGCCAGGATATCAAAGTTATAGGGCTTCTCTAGCCCATGTGACGTATCTTTGCCCAACGGTTTATCAAAGCGAGTTTTTTTTTGCTTGGACTTGTCCGCGGCTAGAGGTTAGGACGAACCTAGATTCGATGCAGCAGGTGCAGTGAGTGCGACTATTGGCGAAGCATCGTCATTGGGAGTATTACTGTCCCGCTGGTAGGTAAGGACCGATCTAGTCGCCCTTACCATAGATTCCTCAGTGGTGGAGGACACCATATGGCAGGACTTGGACTTTCGTCCTTTGGACTTGATAGAGGAAGGTGTTGCTTGCTACATCAAGTCTAGAGCAAGGTCTAGGTGAACCCACATGACCTTGCCCTATGGTGTGCTAAGAAGTACCAGCCCGATAGTTCGATCGCGAGCTGGTGGAAGATTAAATACCTCTATTATGGCCTTTGGGATAGGTACCACCTCGTCTCAGGCTTTCGTTGCCAGAAAGTTACCAACTGGAGGGACACCATGTTGACGTCAACCATTTTCCCCTTAAAATCTAAGCTAAGGGCCTTAGAATCGAGTAGACGCTGGATGTACCACTTCAGTGTATAGCAATCTTACGTTGCATGATGGACATACCGATGGTAGTGGCAGTACTTGGGGTTATTTACATATTCTGTCTCATTGGGGCGCTTGATGTCGGGGGTGCAAAACTTGTTCACCTTCATTAGTACGTCAAAGATTGCCATGACGTCACCATCCTCGAAAGAGTAAGTCTCCTTCAGTTTTGGAGCCTCTGTCAGTTTTTGTTCCAGCTTCTTGGCTATATTGGCGACAAGGGCATGCTTCCCTTTGCCGTCACGGCCACTATTGCCGTCGTTATTGTTGTTGTTGTTGTTGTAAGGACGCTTTTTCTATCATCAGCGACATAAATTTAGATTTTTAGTAGTTGGGCGTCCTTTACTTTTCTCTCAGCATCGACAATACTTATGATGAACGTCGTCCAGTCTTAGAACTGGGTGTCACTCATCCAGAGCCTGACTTGCGAAAGTAGATTCTTCCAACATATGTCCATCAGCGTGGATTTAGGATTACCCGGGGCTAACTTTAGTGTGGCTTGCCTGTAACGTTCGATGTATTCCCGTACAGGCTTCTTTTCTTTTTACATGATGTCCAGCAAGGAGGACATCATCATATCACAATTTCTGTCACAGAATCGAGCGAGGAAGAGACTTTTAAGATCATGAAAAAATGATATATAGTTGTCCAGGAGGCTATAGAACCAATCAAAGGCCACCCCAGATAATGTTCCGACAAAGAGCTTGGTGAGAAGAGCGTCACTGCGGGGTAGATGCCCTGTTGTTGTTTCAAAATATCTCATGTACTAACGAGGATATGTCTTTCCTTTAAATGGATTTAAGTTGAAGGGCTTGTATTTAGGTGAATATGGTACATCTTTCCACTCGAGGGGATATGGTTGTAAAATCTCGAGCTCGTGTAGTGAGTCTCGATTACCCATTAAGTCCAAGCGGGCTAGCAGTCCTCGCACCTCCCGCATTACTTCTCAAGCCTCATATACTGCAGAAGGAGTAGATGATCTGGGCCTATTATGATTGCCATTGATAGGTGGAGCAATGGCGTTTGAGTCTCTATTTGCCCCAGGATCTTGACTAGCTTGTCCCGAGGTTCTTGGTGGCTATGAGGCCATGTTTGTTTTGATCTCCAGCATTGTCTGGGTCAAGGCTTGCATCCACGCAATCATGGTGTGCATCATAGCCTCAAGAGTTTCGAGGAACTATCAATCGCTGGGGCCCTCGTGATCATCCCTAGCCATGTACATTGTTCTTACATAGGAGGAAGTAGATAGAACAGTGGACGTCGTACTTTCTGCCTCAAACTCTTGTAGCGAATATTCCTCTGAAAAAGTTGTCAGTGTCGCATCCTCTTCGAACTCAGAGAGAATATTACCCCAAGCGTAGGAAGATGCGTATTCCTAGCGAGGGTGACTACCCCCAGGATCTCAACATATGTTCCTTAGAAATTGTTGTCCCCTGTAAATTATGGGTTGTCGTGGCATTGTGGGGGATTTCTACCCGCAGCTTGTAGAATCACTTGGGGTCTTAAGGAAGAACCACCCTCAGCAGCTGACAGTTTTTTCTTAGAACGGGTGCCCAAGAAAACTCCTTCTGTAAGTACTGCTGCCTGTCTTCCTTGGGCCCGCCTTCTCGACACGCTGGCCGAAAGCGAAGGGTTTGAGGCGCTAGACTTTCGACCTCCCCTTGTGGTCGGAGACTTCCAAGTGGAATAGCACAAGGAGAATAACAACTCCTCTGGTAATTGCACCTATTTTTTGGGACACTGTCGGGTAGGTACCTTTGGTTGTAGCCATTGTAATGCTGACTCCCTGGTTGTTGGCACATCTATTTTAGTACATCATCAGTTGATGATGATGTTGGCACATGGGTGTCCTGGAGGGGACACCTCACATGTCGTTGTTGCTTTCCTCGGTTTGTGCTTGTGGTTGATCACGTTGCTCAAGTCAAGAGAGGGCTAATCCACCTTTACACCCTTATTATGAGCACGGGTAGACCGAGCACATGAGTGTGTAGGTGTTGTCTTTGCTCCATGTCCTAGGGTTCGTACAAGAACTCTCCCCAAGTCGTTAATGAAGACTTTCGAGAATGACCATGTCTGTTTGCAACTGTGGGTTGGACACATGGGTCGGTCTTGTACAACTTTCCATCAGGGGCTCGCATAACAATTAGCGGAGCCTATTGATGGCCGGCCAAATGAGAAGCTGCTTGAGCTTGGCGAGCTCGCACTCCCCTAGACTTCTTTGACCTAGCATGCACCAGTGCATAGTATGAAGAGTCGAAGTTCACATCCTTCCCTTTCTCAACAAGATGCATGGAGTCAGCACTGAGTAAGATTCGGTCGAAGACGGAGGTTATGCTACTGTGCTGGCCGCATGTGGTCATTTGCCTGCGGCCGACGATCGATGCCACAAGTGGACTTTTTCCTGTGGCTACTGACTTATTCGACTTCTACTGTGGTCGCATAGATCATGTCTCTACACCCTAACTTCTGGGATCGTAGTATTTTTCTTTGCCCAGTTTGGGCGCTGAGCACCTTTTTCGACTGCCGCATGGACAGGGTCAGCCTTGGTAGACACATGATGTGCGTCTTCGGCAACATAGAGAGAAATAGGGAGCTCATACTCCGCAGTTGGGTGAGGTGCATCGGCCTTCGCTATCTATGTCCTACGGGTCTTCTTAGGATTTGCTTGCCTTGGAGAAGGACTCGCGCTGTCCCGGAGAGCATATTCTCGAATGCTTGCTGGTCGAAGCATACCACCAGCATCCTCTGGGTTAAACCCAGCTTGGCCATATCGGACCGCGTCATGATCTTCTCATCAGTGGAGAAGTTTGTCCCTAGCAGAGTTGCCATCTTGTTCGCAATTACAAGTTTTGAAGGTTAAAATAAAAAACAAAGAAGTAAAAAGAGATCCTAAGTAAAAAATCTAAGCACAATATTTTGATCTGGGTTGTGACGATAGAGCTTAAGCGTGGCAGCGTCTCCTTTACTCCATTGACGGTCTGATAAGAGAATGAAGATGCTCTCTTCTTTTCTCTCTCCTGAGCTTGTGTGTACATACGTAGCTGGCTGGGGGTTGTAGGGTATGCTACCCTTACTATTTATAACTATCCTGCTAACGGACTATAGGTGTGGCATATACCTCTGTTTGGTGGCCGTATAAGACTCATTTAACAAAAAAATGGTTATGACTGCAGTCGCATGCCACAGACTGGCTGCCACATGGTCTTGGTTATGATATATTGTTGAAGAGATCTCGCAGTTGTTGCATGCGTGACTTGGTCAGCTGGACACGTAGTCAGCACTGATTGTGCAAGAAATCATCTTCGGTTATAAAAGAAAGATCCTGCAAGTCAAGAGCTGTATAACGTCTTGGCCACATATCGTCGTGGCTGCATACGTGATCTCGTTTGGCCTTGGTTGTATGGATACTATGGCCGCACGATATCGTGGCTGCATACGTGCTCTGTTTGGCCTTGGTCGAATGAACACTATGGCCGAATAATGCTGACAAGGACACATGGGTATGTAGTCCCATGGAAGCTTTCGTCTGGCCTTGGTCGGATGGACACTTTGGCCGCATGATGACGATACCGTATGGTTATGTAACCGCATGCAAGCTCTCATTTGGCCTTGGTCGGATGGACACTTTGGTCGCATGATGACGAGGCCGTATGGTTATGTAACCGCATGCAAGCTCTCGTTTGGCCTTGGTCAAATGGACACTCTGGCCGCATGATGACTAGGTCGCATGGGTATGTAGTCGCATATGAATGGGCACGTGGCGTGGCATGTCTGTCGAGGCCATCAATGAGTTGATGTAATATTTTATCTTTTCCTGAGCTATCATCTTCACGAGTCTCGAAGTATCTCAGTGTGATGAGTGATATGTCAGAGTCTGACAGTCATCGAATGCTGTGTCAGAGGATTTTATGTGGCCTCCCTGCTCTATGGTCATTCAGGCCGCATATAGTATAATATGCGGCTTCTAGATCTTTGGTTGATCAGGCCATATGTGGCTTCTCTGTGACTTGGTTGTTCAGGCCGCATGTGGCTTCTTTGTGGCTTGGTTGTTTTGGCCGCATGTGGCTTCTCTGCGGCTTGGTTGTTTAGGCCTCATATGACTTCTTTGCGACTTGGTTGTTCGGGCCGTATGTGGCTTCTACGTGACTTGGTTGTTCAGGCTGCATGTGGCTTCTCCGCGGCTTGGTTGTTTCGGGCCACATATGACTTCTTTGCGGATTGATTATTTTGGGCCGCATATGACTTCTCTGCGGCTTAGTTTTATCTTTGAGGGGGTATGACCTCTATGCGGCTGGTATGATTTTTTATGCTTATACAACCATAACTCTATCTTACTCAAACTTTGCTTATGTAATAAGAAACGACAATATCCAGCCCATTTTGATGAGGCTTGGATCCATGAGAAAGATTTCCACCAAGTTCTTTCAAACACATGGAATAACTCTAATTCGTCGATTAATCTCCATGCAAAATTCTTGGAACTTATACTAGGGTTGGGCATACGGGTCTAGGATCTGCGGTTTCGACCCGGTCCGAACCGTAAATTGCCCAAACAAGCCAGTTCCTAAAAAAATTATTTTAAATGGGGTGGGTCAAAATGGGTTGTGTGACATTCACGGGTTGAGACTGAGCGTGTTTCCAAAATAAACGGGCCTACGACCAGGCCCGTATATTTGGAAAATCTAAATTTTATAAATTTTAAGTAGGAAAGCCTATATTGAATAACGAAAACGATATTTGGCATGCACCTTGTGCCCCCTCGGTACACATGTGCATCCAACCGGATGCCAACTATGGCGGATCTGCTGCCCTCGCCCCCCCATCTTTCTCCGCCGTCGACATCGACCACGCTACCCCCCTGCTTCACCGCTTACCCCCTCCTTCTGCTCCGTCGGGCCGTCGACCTCGCCCACCCGCCTCTTGCTCCGCCTCCCCTCCTCCTCTGATGCCTCCTTCCCCGCCGCCGACGATGACTCCCACCTCCTCCCTTACTGCTTCGGCCTACCTTCCCTCACCTCCTGCTCCGTTAAAGGCCTCCCCAGCGGCCTCCTTGGCACCCTCTCGTGCATGGGGGGCGTGTACGAGATGGGTGCCAAATAGCAAGGTTTTATCTATAGCGAAAATAATATTTAGCATGCGCCGCATGCACCCGAGGAGCACGCGCGCGGTGAACCACGGCGGATCCGCCACCCTCACACCCTGATCTTGCTCTGCCACCGACATTGACCCCTCCTACCCCCCCCCCCCCGCTTCACCGCCTACCCCCTCCTACTGCTCTGCCTGGGCCGCCGTTCTCGCCCACCCCCCTCCTGCTCCGCCTACCCTCATGCTCCGATGCCTCCTTCTTCGCCATCGCTGACGACTCCCACCTCCTCCCCTACTACTATGGCCTACCCTTTTTCCCCTCATGCTCCATCAAAGGCCTCCACGACGGCTTTTCAGGCCTCCTCGGCACCCGCGTGTGCACGATGGGCGTGCATGAGGCGGGTGCCAAATAGCAAGGTTGTATCTATATCTAAAACGATATTTGGTATGCGCCGCGTGCACCCGAGGTGCACACGCATAGCCAACCGGCGGCCAACTGCGGCGGATTCGCCACTTTCGCCCCCCATCCTGCTCTACTGCCGACGTCGACCCCCCACCCCCTGCTTCACCACCTACTTCTCTTGTTGCTCCGCCGTCCTTGCCCACCCCCTCATGCTCATTTTCCCCTTATGCTCCGATGCCTCCTTTTTCGCTTTCGTCGATGACTCCCACCTCCTCCCCTACTACTCCGGCCTCCCCTCCCTTCCCTCATGCTCCGTCAAAGGCCTCCTCGGCACCCGTACATGCCCGGGGGGCGTGCACTAGGCGGGTGCCAAATAGCATGGTTGTATATTATTGTATCATATTCCTATATGATGTTGTATTATAGACCATCGTTGGACTTTTGACCCGTTTAGACCCGCGAGTCGGTCTGGTTCGGATCAGTTTCTAATGGGCCTACTTCGGTCCGGTTCTAATAATTTTTTGGCCCATCCTGTCCTGTCCCGCCAAAGAACGGGTCCGATCCGGTTCCATCAAATTTGGACCCGACCCGACCCGTGTTTAGTCTTAACTTATACCGGCTTTAAAATATTAGGGAAGGAACATAATAGGTAATTTAGAGGATATCAAAAATAAAAATAAAGACTTCTTTAGTTACAGTAGTGCCCGATGAATGATGACAGGCTTCACAAAGAAAATTTGATACACATCACTCTTCACAAACTTCTGCATCAACAAGAACTATATTGGAGACAACGTTCTTGCATATCGTGGCTCAAAGACGGGGATAGGATTAATAATTTTTTCCACATGATGGCTATGAACAGGAGGAGGAAGAATAATATCAACGATTTAACTAATGAGAATGGGATGCAGATATTTGACATGAGGAAATTGCAGAAATAATGGTCCACCACTTTAGCAATATATTTTAACGTACCCGTACTCTAGCTATCCCCTCTGTTATTACTTCTGAACTTCACAAGATTGATTCATTTGGATAATGAGTTTATCGGTAGCATCCCTACACTAGAGGAAATTAAATCTACTATTAAAAATATGAGACCTAACAAGGCCCCATGGCCTGATGGGTTCCCTATATTATTCTATCATAAGTGTTGGGATACTATTGGCAACGAGGTCATCTCCCTTATCCAGGAATTTTTTAAACACATTTCAATGCCAATCATACTTTCATAACCCTCATACCCAAGATCCATTGCCCAACTATGCCATCTGATTATAGGCCTATATCATTATGCAATGTACTCTACAAGGTTATCTCAAAAATCGTAGCTAATAGGATTAAGCCACTCATGCACAAATTTATTAATCCTTTCCAAAATGCATTTGTTCTTGGCCATTAAATATGTGATAATATCATTATTGCCTAGGAAATCCCATATTCTATTTCCAAGTTCACTCCTAATAAGAGTGCTTTTGCCTTCAAAGTGGATGTCCTATAAACCTCCTCCCCCAAAATAAATAAATAAATTTAAATTTACTTAAAACCTAGAAATATTACTATGTTAACTATTAATTATAATTAGTTGTGTTATTCCTAATATCGTTTTATGCAAGTATTCTTATGGACTATATTTAATACTTAAAAGTTTCTTGTAACGTCTTTTCCGAGTTTTAGGTAAACTAATCCAAATTTATCTGACATTTTGCGTGGACCCTTAAAATCATGCATATTATCTTATATTTTATTTTGGTACTTTGACATATATATTATATATATATTGGGCTTTAAAATCGATATTAATATTTAATTTTTGTTGGCGGGCCTTCAACACTTATCTAAAGCCTAAACCCCACAAATATTCCCTACTTACATATTCCTTTGTCCTTTACTAATGTTTCCTTCACAAATTCTTTTCCAGAGCCTCAAGAAACATCCATTCTCAACCCATCATGTGTAAACCAAATTCTTGATCATTTGGATCTAACAAAGCTATTAGAATTGTTATTTCTATCATCAAGTAAATATCTACTTGACATAATTTTGTTTTAGTATAATATCATTATTAATTGAGAAAGATTTCGTGCTTATCTAAATCTATATGCATATTTGTTTTAGGCATAAGACAAATACTTTTGCAATTAACGTTTACTGTTTTAGGCCTTCAAATCTGTGTATATATATATGTATGTATGTACCATTTATTTTAGGCTTTCAAGACCTTATATGAATATCTAATTGTTAGGGCCTCCAACCCGTATGTTACTTATCTATTTGAACCTAAAACCAAGCCCACCCGACCATAACCCTAAAACCTTTCCCTATATAACATCTCTACCACCCCCTTAGGAGCAACTATTCCATATTCCTTCTCTTCTCAACTTTCTATTTATGGAAGCATAAAAATTCTCTGCTCCATTACTACCCTACGCCAGTCAATGGTGGAGCCTAGCTATACCGGGAGTGCTCTACACAACCCAAGCAAGGACAAGCCCATACCAGCTCCCTCTGCGTGCCATTGTGATGTCAGACACATATGCCTCTATCCTACGTAGACATAAGGTCAAATTAAATGCTGGATTTGCATTAAACGATAGAGACAGATGACTATTCATGCTTCGTGCCTCTCTGACATGCAACAGTCGCGTGAGTGGGGAAAGACAACACTGACATAGGCATAATGATGATTCCTTTCCTTCAAAGGAAGCAACGTAGACTACCACCTGTCTTCTTTCTTGGAAGTATTTATGATGAGGACGCAATGCAGGCTGCTAAACCGTTCCATATTAAGATGAAACTGTCTGAGACTACTCGTAATCTATGCCAAACACTTGCAATTTCTAATTAAGATGAAACTGTCCGAGAAGTTGATCGCAGACTTAATCTCCACAACCCCACTTTCCTAGTATATTTTCTTATTTTTGCTTGTATTTAAAATTTCTTTTGTACTTAAGATTCTTTGTAAGCAAAAACAAACACTATTTTTTTACCATTATACGAGAAAGTAGCAAGTTTTTCATCGAAGAAAATGGGAGAGAAAACAAAAATAGCGACTCTGCTAGGGATGACCATCTCCATTAACGAGAAGATGGTGGTGCAATCCGATGTCACAAAGGTCAGCACAGCGCAGAAGATATTGGTCGTATAATGATATTGGTCATATAATTTGACCAACAAGCTTTCGAGGAGATGCTCTCTGGGGGTAGCTCAAGCCCTTCACCGTGAGCGGCAAAACCTAAGAAGGTTTGAAAGACTTGTCTATCTAAGGCTCGCAAGGCCTACCGAATATCACCAACGATGAGGGAGAATCTCTATTTGTATGCAGCCCAGTGAAGGCCCAACGCGCAAAAATGTTGCATGTGTACCAGGCGAACGACCCAGCCATCGCGACTATCTCGGCCCGGACCGATGCACACGCGACTGTTGGCCCTACCAGTGAGTAGGCCAAGTCATCGCGCTCTATGTATGGAAGAAGGAGAGCAAAGCAACATAATTTCATCAAGGGGAAGGCTCTATCCATGCATGGTCCAGTGAAGACAGTATATGCACACTAATCCTAAAGCTGGCTGTCTGCGCACTAGGCAAGAGACCAAGCCACCGCGGCTGCCTCTATCCAAGCTATTGGCCTTGCTAGCACGTAAGCCAAGACATCACATTCTATATGCGGAAGGAGGGATACCGACCATTCTTCCAACTCTAGATGCACTCAGTGTAGCGCACAACCACTCATTCATAGCTCTGTGGATGACATCCTTGGACATGCCAATATGCCACCCGTGGGAAAGAGATTACGATGTTATCGCAACAAAGTTCGCATGACTCGGGATAAACTTGGCAAAAGAGAGCAACATGATCCTAAGGGGCTCCTGGAAAAGTATTCACTCAACCCTCAACGCACGTGCCCGAACGTCCAGAGAAAACTAAAAGGACGCCCATACGTTCAGCCCAGTCTATGCCAAACAGGCTACCTGCACATAGACACGATAGCAAGGCAGAGTTTGGTGTAGAAGCCAGAACCCGACGTAGAGATTCTGAGGAGGGGGACCTGTGCCCAAATCTCTATTATGTCATATGGCATACAAAGTCACACAGACCAAGACTGGGCCACACTAAGACCTTGCGTCAACACCTGTGCATAGAGGATGAAGGACTGTGTCGAGCTCCATGCCTATGCACAGGGGGTGGCAATCCAGTGATCAAGCTGGCGCAGAACGAAGCTCAACAATACAACATTCGTCCTCCTCCTCCCCTTAATATGCGTGATATGATTATTCAAAAGCGCAAGGACAGGGGGTGGTCCACCACAGTGAAGGAGCTTCTCCCATACTGTGCCAAAAGCATAATCAATTATTGTTGTGTAAAGGCAAGGGAGGTCCATCCAAAGTCAGTCTTCCAATGACTGCATCCCATTGCTTCTACCCGACGGTGCTTTGGGTAACCCATACAGGATGAATAGGGTGAAGAGGAGCTATCTTTCACCCATGACCTAGCAAAGCTGTAACGCCACAGTCCCAAAATACATAGGACTAGGAATACATAATATACCAGCTACGCATTCGACCAGACTCTGGTCCGATTCGAATACGTATAAGCTGTGTAATAAGGGTAACTATCTAAAAATACTAAAAATATCTATATCACAATCCACATAAAGAACAAAATATCAAGGATGAACTACATGTGCTAAAATTGGCCGTCTAGTAACACATAAGCTCGAATAGACTCGAGAAAAGAATATATGTCTATAAAATAAGGCATTAGCAGATGAATAAATAACCATAACTCCGGTAAAAATGATATAAGTATCTGGTACCAATGCCCGCATGATAAAGCACCACACATCAGAAACTCCAGGCAGGCTCCACAATGGTCTATGCAGCAAAACTGGCAAGGGACCAGGTCCTCAGAGGGACGTAACAAGGTACAAGAAACAGCATGCCAAAGTAAAACAGTATAATGTCACATACTCAAGGGTAAACTACTAAAACCATATAAGTGATATGCATGTGAGAACATCACTCATACTCAGGTTGAAACCACTACATGCTCTATGTCAGGGAGCCCATAGCAACAAGTAATATCTCGTAGGGCCAGTATATATGCTAAAGATCTGAGACAGAGTCTAAGGCACCTCCAGTAGTATAGTATATATATAAAAACATAATCATCCTGTAGTATGGTGTGTCTCTCCCCACCCAATGTAATCTCACATCTTATGTCCACGATGTCTCATGTCCATAACACGCAAGATCATGGCCTCTAGCTAGTACAACGAGTCATAATAATATCTATATAATATACAAGTCTCATATCAGAATCCAGTAAGCCTATACAGAATTACCATAAATAGCTCAAGAAAGATTCTATCACATGAAATAGTGTCAAGTGTCCTACGGTATATCGTACTTGGTAAAGCAAGCACGTAAAAATATGATTGTGGTATCGACTCTCTAAGTGACGTTACTCGACTCCGCGTACGGCGTCAAAACCTGAATCTTGTTCAGACGCTAAGAAATGTCTCACAGTCCAAGGTTGAACAGGTACATCATAAGAGTATATATATAGAAGAAAAACAAGCAGATAATATAACATGATCTACTACAAGTTTGGTAAGATACACTTGCCTGGGTTCTGAACTCCGTCAACTGCTCATGGGAAAGTAGAATCTGCACGTACATCTCCGGATGCTAAAACAAACATCACCATTCTTCTCAGAATACTTGAAATAGCTAGGATTGACTACCCATAAGTCCAATTTGGACACAGGGGTAGAATTGACAGTTTTGGATCAAAACGATGTCCATTTGTGGCCCACTTTGTACCGTAAAACGTGTCAAAGACAAAATTAACCAAACTTAGTGTCTACGAGTCCAGAACAATGACACAAACTCAATAGAGTATCCAAAATTTGATTTCGGTGAGTCGGTCACGAAATTACCCCTCAAATGGAACCATGGGACCCGCAAACAGTATTTCGTCAATGTTCTCAGAATCAAACCAAACTTTGGTCACAGGACCAGTATAATGCTATGAATCCGATAGCGCAAGTTTCGTTATGAAAAGACAAGCACACACAAAGTTATGACCAGGTATCAAAATATACCGATATGATATTTTTTGGCGGATATGCGTTGATTTCGGTGTGCACGCACACCTAAATCAAGTTTCGCAAAATCTCACACGTCTGCGTTGACGATACGCGCCTTTCGGTGAAATTTTCATGCGAAGAAGTTATCTCATTTGGCAGAACGTACCCTGTATCAAAAAATTTTGGGTTTACAAAATCAAGTTTTTGATAGATTTCAGCATTAAATAAATCACAGAATAAATCGAATCTAGAGAAAGTGTTTAAAGGGATTAAAACTAGGTTATGTTGTCAAGAAGTCTGTTTAAGTAGAATTTTAGCTTCGCGTGTCATTTTGGAGATAACGGGACTTAAACACGTGTAGCTGGAACAGTTTCTGTTCTTAAAACTAAGTCATTTTTTTATGTTTTGTGTCACAATTTTCGATCGACACAGGACACGATAAACTAAAGTATTTAAATAGGTTTCATGGGGGTCATGTGATCTTCACATAGGATTCGACGGTTCGTTGTTTGGTTAACTGTGTAGGGAGAAACAGAGATGGAAAGAAGGGTACCTCTCGTGTTCTGCTGCTCGTGATTTTGGGGCGGTCTGCTCGTGGCGACGCGCGACGACGATCAACGGTGGTCGACGACGTTCGACGACGATCGACGGTGTTCTTCTGGAAGCAGGAGAAGGGCTGGTGGTGGTGGTCTGATGGTGAATATATATAGAGTGAAGGGGGTTTCGAAAGTCGAATGGAGGAGTCGGGGGTTTTGGAAGAGGAACGGAGGAGTTGGGGGGTTATTGTAGTCGAACGGGGTCGAGGGTTTCAGAAGATGTAGGGGTTACTAGTGTGGGTTTGGGTTTCGGGTATGGGTTTGGGTTTGGTTTAATATAATAATGTCATACCCCAGTCCCAAAATACGTAGGACTAGGAATACGTAACACGCCCAGCCGTATGTATATGAACTCCAATATATGGAAAATTATATACACACGTACGCTGTATATGAATATGCAATCTATCAGTGGTAATATACTGTCACAATAAGTCACACAGAATCATATCTCATCCATAGCACAAATAATCAGTAGGAATAAAGAACTGGATAATAACTGGATATCCACGATAAGTATCAAGTCTGATAGTCCGGTGGAAACAAATCCACTACAAACGACTATAATGAAGTAGAATAAATCTCTAAACAGTGGAAATAATCACAGTTATTCTGAGGGTAAGACCTCATCAGTCTGGTAAGTAGAGTCAGGTCCAGGTCCGTACTCCTGTGGATACTCCTACTCGTCCATATCTGGAAAAGGACCAGGTCCTCAGAGGGACCTAATAAGATACATAATAATATGCCAATAAGTACTGAAAAATAAACATCTACTGGGTCGTCTAACCGTCTAAGTGAATGCAATTTGAGGCACTTTGGGCGTATGGAAACTGTAGGCTAGACATATACTGACGTAATTCACCATTTGTGACAACTGGCTAGTATATGCCACATATGCCCCTAATACAAGGGCACAAGAACAGGGAATCTGTATAGTATATAACGTCCATACCACTCCGTCGAGTGTGGAATCCGTAGTAAAGAAAGTGGGGTGTCCCATACGCCTACTAGTAGTCCTCCCCGTCTAATGCTCTAAGCATGTCATATCCATAACATGATTTGGTTCATAACCTATCTTTAGTACAATAGCCCAATCCGACAACCAAACAAGGACAAGGATTGGACCACCGTACTATAGTGGGCTATGTCCCTGAACCACTAATAACTGCAGAGTCTTCTAGCATATATAGTTTCTATCAGCAGTTATCCCTAACGTACGGCTCATACATACCGGAGGCCAACCCGGTACGTAGTCTAGAATCTATAAGAGACTCACAACTCGTGTAACAACTGTGTCACGGCCAATGAACCTACTGATGCTATATGATATTGGGATGGTCTCATAAAATAGGTCCAAAATCTATATAAATAAACATCTATATAAGCAGAAATAAATATGCATGCATCAGTTGAAATGTAAATAATCAGTACAATGGCAAGGTATACTTGCCAAGCAAAAGTTCTGAAGAGTGCAACGTCCAATACAGTATTTTATTTTGTGAAGGAAGAATTATAGTTAGGGTTTGAAAGAGTTATAATAACAATATATATAGTGATAAGAGGCGGTGGGGTTACTTACTGGTTAAGAAATTACTGCCTCTGCTGTTTCTTTCTCATTGGTTTAAGTTTCGGCTGAGGGTTGTTTAGTAATAACATAGAGATACGAGGCGGTGGAAATGGGGCGGTGGGTTTGTTTTACGCGTGGTGGGGTTGAGTTTACGCATTGTGAAATAAGAAGCGGTGGAGTTCTACTTTACGCGCGGAGTTGCTTTACGCGTGGTGTTTAAACTTTACGCGCGGAGAAGGAAAGAAAAGAGAAGTTGGTTTGCTACTGCTGCTGCTGTTGATTCCTTACTTTACGCGAGTTTGCAAGCGGGTAGTGGGTTAGGAGTTGCGGTTTTGATATCCAATAACAAATAGGAATTGTATATATATACACATATCTATTCACAAAAATTTCTAAGAATTATATTGGTGCATACGGTTGAGCTAGCAACTGTCCAAAGAGTCTCCTACATGGAATAAATCAGGAAAAATTTATAATGGCCCCATAAATCCTCTAAATGTATAAAATCTCAAATAAAGATTTAAATAAAATCTATTCTCTCTATTTATCTCATAACTACTATAAATACGAGAAATACGGTTTTCAGGATTAGGGATCTTACAAATAATTATTATATAATACCATATATATATGTACATATATAGCCATTTATAAATAGGTTTGTACCTCAAATAATTTCCAAAAAAATTTATAATACTTTAATAATATTTGTATACCCAAAAATATATTTTCTGTAAAATATTTGCAATTAATAAATATACATAATATCTATCCATGAATTTTATATTTTCTAATTAGCTAAAATAATAAGGGTTGACGGAGGGATCGTACCATTCGAGCCTTTTTTTTCATGCTTTTCCCGGAGGTCTGGAGATTCTCCCTTAATCTCAATAATTACATAATACCAATAATAAAATAAAAATAATTTAAAATTTAAAATTATGGGGTTTACAATCTACCCAACTTATAAAAAATTTGTCCTCGAAATTAAAAATAAATATGGTAGAAAAGATTTTATTTAAATAAGGTTGCACTTGTTTATCAAAAGATGGGGGACGCAGTTACCAATGAGATATTAATCTGACATCATATTCTAAGAATAAGGTACGCTTAACCCAAGGCTCTACCCAACTTATAAGAATTAAGTTGGCCGTAAAATCTTTGGTCACCCCCTGCTTACAAGGGTTATATAAGTCTATTTTCAAAGGAGGTACGAGATGTTTAGGCTTTTGTGACCGTAGTCACAGACTATCTGAAAAAATCTTGGAACTACCATAATATTTTTGAGTCAATAATTCTATAAAGAAGTTTACCAGTTCTTCTTGCTCCCAATTTAGGTCATAAGTCTATAAGACAATATAAAATATCATAGCCGAATACAACTAGGGTGAGATAGTACCAAAAAAATATTCATTGCATATCATGGATGCCGATGAATGGTTCAACAATAAGCGTCAAAAGGTGATATAATTTATCAAGGTAATTAGTATTGTGTAAAGAGAACAAGGGGGTTCAATTTAATGCAACACAAGTGTCATGGACGTAGGTTGGCATGAATGGATTTCAGATACATTAGTGGTTAGAGTAATTGGTTTGCCGATGGACAATTTAATTTAATTGTAACGGAATTAAATATTTAAGTATAGGTTCTTAGAAGAAGATATGTCGCAAATGTTGTGGGGTCTATATAGGGCATGGAAATATATATTTGGGCATAACAGATGGGTCATGAGTGAAGTAGGTCCAGTTAGGCTCATAAATCTCAAAGTTGTCGGAGGAATTGAGTCGATATTGCGTATTAAAATTGTCTGCAATGGAAAATGATATCTAGGTATCATTTGGGTGCACAAATGCGTCACGGATATTGTATGACTAACACAAAAATGGGAAGGCAAGTTTGTTAGTGATAGTCATGTCATGGGTGTAGAGTGGCTAGTCTAGGTCATAAGGATGGATGTTGTTGGAAAGGAAAGGATAGTGTTGTGCTCCAATTATCCGAGCCAAGACAAAGGATATCAAAGGATATCAAATTAAGGAGGTAATTTAATTTGTTTGGAATTAATCCTAATCAATACCAAATAAATTCAAATTTACCCTAAAATTCTAAAATAATCCTACACTAAAACCAGGGGATTACCATCTACCCATCTTATAGAAATTAAGTTGGTATCAAAACTAGAGTCGTGACCCTGCTAACAAGACTTCAGGAAGGGCCTATTTCCTAAATAAAGATACAAGAAATCTAGAGTTTAATGGTCGTAATTAAAGATTCTCTAAGGGAACCTAAATACTATCAGGGTGCTACTGGTCAATCTCTATAAGGAAAAATTGCTACTAAAATAATATTGCTCCTATATAGTTCATGTCTTCAACAAAATATAAGAAAGGGTTTGGTCGGGTATAACTAGGACAAGGTGGTATAGAGACTTCGATCATCGCATGGCATTAATAACGAAGGGACTATTCGAGGGAATCACGAAAGGAGGAATCTACAGACCAAGACAAAAGACGTTTATGATAAGTCTAGGGAGTACGGTCGCAGGGTTGGATAAGGTACGATTAGATAATTATCTGGAGAATCAAGTCATAGTAACTAGATCAGGAAATTAGAAATAGAAAAGAACTGATATCTACAGTGAGATGGATATTAACACCATGAAGAGGGTACTAACTAAAAGATTAATTTGCTACTAGAGCACGACTGAGAATGAAAGAAGGATCTACTCAGTTGTTATAATTAGAAGGATCTTTGTTGCAAAAGCATGAGGCTATATATGCAAAACAAGATAAAAATTTGATAGGAAGGATATGAATGCAGTCGAGGGAGTAATACAACTAATCCTTAAACTCAATACATATTCATATAAGTTATATTCTATATAACATTCCTCATACTATTGGCAACCTACCTCTGGCTATAGGTAAACAATATACGATCCTTACAACTTCGTCTTCCTCGCATATTCCTAACTTAGTAGGTAAGGGTCTAAACTAATCATGTACTTAGGTCTATCACTCATGGCATACTATTCGCTAAGGAAACTCTTCAATACTCGTCTAATATTCAATTGGAATGCCTATCCAATTTTTTTTTGTATAACTTACTCCATTCTATTGTCTATTTTTCTGAACTGATGTCGTCTAGTCTTTGCCATCTAAAACCTATTTTTCTTACAAGAATCTTTTAGCTAGGCTAATACCCTATTACACAAGCATGATGTTATGGTTATCTTGAGTAAAAATTCTTTGAACTCAAAGAGATGATAAGATGTCTAAAATTCAAAAATCCACCAGCTATAGTAAATTGGAAATACGTTCTCATCACCTACTACTAAGGATAGGTCCAGCAAGCTCATACCCTATTAGTCAAAAATCTAAATTTCTGACCCTAATTAGTTTATGTGTAGACCCACAATATTCAGCTATCATTCCTATAAGACTTCTATCTTCCATTTATACTTTGCTACAATGTGTAAATCTATACTCTAATGGTCTTGTGATAATCCTCTACAGAATAACCATCAAGTTAGTATGTGATTCTGAACCTGTGTTTAATTTTTTGAAGTCCGTATCACTTCGAGACTAATTAACAATTTCTACTTGCACTAAATTCTCAAAATTCTAAAAGTATTATAATTCATAAATACTAAAATTATTATCTCTCAAGTCCATATCATAATCCATTCTCCTTAGTTTATGTGACCATAATATATTTCCTATCATCTGTTTCCTACGCACCTTCATATCCTTTTAGTATGTTAATCTTATTTTTAACTATAGGCTTCACCAATCACGACCTAGTACTTTTTGCTTCGTAGTATAGATCTTTTAGGCAACTACCGAGTGATAAAACGTTCAGTCCTTCCTAGATCTTTCTCTTAATTTAAAATACTCAAGGTTATGTACTCTTCTTGAATCTCTTCTGATTACCATTCTACCTTCTTCACCTTGAACCTGAGATTTCTCCTAATTTATTCCATGTATACCCTTCATCCAAACTATATGGTTACCATCTTGTTATAGTTTGTCATCTATTATAGGCAATTCACGATATCTAACTCAAGACTATAACATCTATTAAAACTCTCATCCTTCAACCTATTGCTCTGTCACAGATACTAGCTTATCTACCCAAGTAATCACGGGTGGAACTTACATGTTCAATTAACACTGACAACCCAAATAATCAAGTATATCTAATTTAATTTTGAAAGCTATACTTTAGTACTCGAGTTATCTAATTACTCAAACATTATGTCTAGCAATCTACCTATCTATTTAGTCCAGACCTATGGTCGTCAATAATTTAAGGGGGTCATAAGACCTAGTTTTGATACTAAAAGTCACAAGACAACTAGAGATTTAACCACTATGGCCTGCAACGTAAGGTTCCAATTTCTTAAGGTCATAATATAATTTCTTGTATCACCATCATGGGCCATAACTAATCTCTAGCATCTAGCTATGTATTCTATAAAGTTTTCCAGTATATTAGAATTAAACCATTTTTTTCTAACTTCTAATACTTTCAAATTATTGCTACCTTAAGCAAGGGTATGGTTTTATTAGTTCTACTAGTTCTCTAATACTATATTCAATTCTCATGCTAACAATCTACACTAGCTCTAGCATATATGATTAACCTATCTACCTATCCTACTAAGGATAACCGTCTTCTCAAAAATTTATATCCAGCATATCTTCTTCCGCCTTCACAAGGATCTGCTTCTGGAGGAAATATCGTGCACAAACATCCATCTGTCTAAAATATGGAGAGATGATAAACAATAATAAAATATCGAGGGGAATAAATGAGTATAATTATGAAGTCCAAGGATGATAATCAAATACTAAGAAAATTTTAAATCAGTTGTGGATTGAGATAATAATACTACTAATCCTGATTACAGACTCGCTCAGTACCGAAAAGTAACCAAAACGATTTAATCTAACCTATATAGGCCACCACAAAAATATGTAATGCCCCAGTCCCAAAATACGTAGGACTAGGAATACATAACATGCTAGCTACGCATTCGACCAGACTCTAGTCTGACTCAAATACGTATAAGGTGTGTAATAAGGGTAACTATCTAAAAATACTAAAAATATCTATCTCATAATCCATATAAAGAATAAAATATCAAGAATGAACTACATGTGCTAAAGTCGGTCGTCCAGTAACACATAAGCTCGAATAGACTCAAGAATGGAATATGAGTCTATACAACTAGGCTACATCAGCAGATGAATAAATAATCATAACTCCGGTATAAATGATATAAGTACCTGATACCAATGTGCGCATGACAAAGCAACACACATTGGCAACTCCATGCAGACTCCATAATGGTCTATGCTGCAAAACTGGCAAGGGATCAGGTCCTTAGAGGGACGTAACAAGGTACAAGAAATATCATGCCAAAGTAAAATAATATAATGGCACATACTCAAGGGTAAACTACAGAAACCATCTAAATGATATGTACGTGAGAGTATCACTTATACTCAGACTGAAACTACTACAAGCTCTGTGTCGGAGAGCCCTTATGTAAACTTTCTCACCCAAAATTAGGCCTACTTGGCTTAGAAAGAGAAACTAGGGCTAGTTTGAACCCAAATAGAAATAGAACACGGTATTTATTTTAATTTTTGCGATATTTATATCACTTAGCGCACCTTACCATTGCTTCGATAATTGGAGCACTACACTAGCCACTGCCTTCCTATAAATTCTACACTCTTGCCCTAGACATAACCGCCTTCTATTCTGACCTTGGTGTAACTTATAATTATACTCCCTTGTGCTACATCTTAGTCGCATAACATTCGTCGCAGACATTCATATTTAATTCTAAATAAATTCTAACTTTGTGTCCTTGTGCGTTCCAATCAAAATTGGAGACACAATCTTGACCCGTTTTGTGCAACCCAAATTATGATAATATTCTACACTGAATCTTCTATGTCCATGACACATGTGTCCCACCAAAATTTATCCCTATGTACTTCTAATTAATTCAAGAACATCACGCGCATTTAATTCTAATTAATTTAATCCAATTTCCATCTTTGTATAATTTTTTAATTGTTGGACGCTTTTTATGCAAAAATGTATTTAGATGTCCACACCATTGGATAATACATGAAGAAATCCATTTTTTCCTTCACATAAAATTTTTCCATAATTTTTAGAATGTGCAACGTGCAACATCGCCCCCTCGTTTAAACCTAACCCCTGTATTTTAAACAATGCAATTATGGCCCTCCAAACATCCCCATGGCATGCCAAGGCCCACTCCAAGGAGAGTTGACCAAAGCCCACCTTCCTAGGTCAATAAAACCCTAAATTTTACACATATAAATACACAACTTTTCCCTTTTTCCACAAACCCAATACCTAAACTACTAATTCAGCCGAATCCCCATCTCCCATATACTATTCACCTCCTTCTTCCTTCTCCTTCCGATTCCCCCTGCAGCCACCACCTCGCCGGAGACCAAAACTGTCGACCATCCAGCGCCCTGACCACCGCAACCACCTCTTCCTCTCTTCTCCTCCATCTCCACCGCTTGAAGACCCACCGAAGTAGAACCCAGGCCAACACCACCCCACCACCATTGCCATCTCCATCTTCCCTGAGCCGACCTCCACCTCCGGTCAGCCTCTACCACTGCCCACCGTCACCACTCTACCGCCCTCGACGAACTCGACCTCCTCTCCACCCTGTCCTCCTCTTCTCCGCTGCCTGATCCCCGACCTCGCCGACCGCCTGGAGCTCGACCCCGGCCGCCTGTACTTTGTCACGTTGGACTGAACCTCCCTCTCGACCCCGCCGTGCAAACTGAACTCCCCGCCTGACCACCTTCCTCCAGTCGACTCGACTGAGCCCCTCCGTCGACCAAATGAGCAGCCCCGACCATCCCGCTGTCCTCTTACCGCTCGCCTGGAACTCGACCCCGCCGGCCTGCACGACCGCCTGACCCGTCCTCCTCCTCCGGCAGGACTTCAATACACCACCCTCTGCCACCTCCACCGTTAACATCACCACCATTCCTTGAACTCCTCCTCCTTCCTTCCATTGACCTCCACCTCCCCCTTCCCTGAACCCGAGCCCCCTCCTCCCTGCTCGACAACCTCCCCTGGCCGGATCTCCCCTGGCCGGACCTCCCCACGGGACTCCGGTCAGCCGCCATTACAATCATCATCATCATCAACCCACCATCAATATCATCATCACCCCATCATCATCAACATCACCCATCATCCACATCATCACCATCATCCACATTATCATCCTCGTCATCACCATCATCCACATCATCATCCCCGTCATTACCATCATCCATATCATCATCCTCGTCACCACCATCATCCACATCATTATCCTCGTCATCACCATCATCCCAGTCACCATCCACATTATCACCATAATCCCTATTATCATCTACATCACCACCATTATCATAATTTCCATTATCATCACTATTGTAATCATCATCACCATTATAATCTCCATCATAAACATAATCATAATCATTATAACCTAATTATCTCATCGTCATCACCCTCGTCATCGTATTCATCATGGACCCGTCACACTTGCTAGACAACCTGCAGTAGTCACCCCTGATTCCCGTGCCTGTGCACGCTGACCCCGAGGACATTGGATTTTTTTATGCGACTTCCGGAGCAGGATATTGGGACTACATAGCTTATTGCCAGGCAAGTATACCTTGCCAAATTGTTTACAGTACTTTGCATGCTATTTATATTTCTGTATATTTATTGCATGTGTAGTTTCATTCTGTCATTACTATATATTAGATATATTGACACACACTTGACACCTAGTATCATGAGAGGACAACCATTAGGCGTATGGGCTTTAACCACTCTGGTAAACCGTAGTATATAGCTCGCACTATGGTAGTGTATCGCGCTGGTCGCTACCCCCGAGGTATGTCAATTTATGTAGAGTCGCGCTGGTCGATACCCCCGAGGTATGTCAATTTCTGATGTCCCCTGAAGGGTGTGTGAGTTGTGAGGCTTAGATCGAGTAGCCTACCCTTGCCCATACGTTGAAAAGTTGTTCTCATTTACATTCATATAGATTATCTTGTATAACGTACTTATATATTTTCATACATTATGCATGTTTACTGTATTCAATTGGCTTACTTTTATGTATCTTGTTACGTCCCTCTGACGACCTGGTCCCTTACCAGGTATGGATGACCATGAGTATCCGCAAGAGTACAGACCCGGACCTGACGCTTTACTTTCTACCGAGGAGACCTTACCCGCTGAGCACCATTGATTATCTCTAGCGATGGATATTTTAGCCGACACTCTTATATCGTCACCTATTTTATATTGGTGATTTTACTCTTCTCTCTCATTTAGTTTGATATAGTCATTGGTAGTGGATTTGTCTCCACCCGACTATCATTTATGGACTATTCAGGCTCTTTATTTTAGTCTAGTTATTTATTTTTCTGTGACTTGTTGTATGGATGAGATTAGTATTTCTGTGAATTATGATAATAGATATATACCACATGTGAGTTTTATTCATATTACAACGTACATGTGTATTATGGTATCCATATATTGGAGTTGCCATATACATACGGCTGACATACTTACGTGTCCTAGTCCTACGTATTTTGGGACTGGGGCGTGACATATTTTTGTGGTGGCCCATGCAGGTCGAGAGCATATTGTCTTGGTTACATTACTGTACTGAGCAAGCCTGCAATTAGGACTAGAATATAGGATCGCATCCACAATTGATTAGGACTCATCTTCCTTCCAATCTATTCTATCTAAATAATCGCATCCTGCTTGATTCCTGTGCTTCCCAAATAGTCCCTTGAGTATAGCCTTCCCCTAGAACATAGGAACCCTTGTTGTTAGAATAATAATTAGGGTAATCATCCTACCAAGAATACAACTAAAGTTGACACATCACTAAGTTTAGAATATCTAGTAAGCCCTAGCAATCCTTATCTATAGATTGGTTTACCATTACCCCTTGATATATTTATGTAGACTTGAGAGTAGTGTAAACACTACTGGAGTTAATTAGAAATTTGACCATATTGTTTGACCCTAGTATTGAGGGACTACTAGAAATCCAAGGTTGAATATTAGGACCAAACCTAACTTTTATAGTGAGATAGTATTATAGAACTATACATTTAGATTCTTGTCTTGATATTAGCAGACAGTACCCTAAGAAGCCAAGAGGAATAAAATAACACTTTCTTAGATCATACCTCGAACGCAGAGATTAGCAAACCGCCTTCCCCTAGAAAACCATAATATTATCTAGAGTCCTATTTTAATTCAAATCATATTCCTCTGAAAACTTAGCACTCGCTATTTGTGCGACGACTAATTATGTTCTTCTTTTCTTTCAAACTCGTGCAACCTGACCTTTCCATTCTTAATATTAACCTTTTTGTTCTATGAGCACTATGATTAAGACCTAAGATAACCATTACCTATAAAATTTTATAATGTAATAGGATACCCTAATAAGTACCAAGACCTTTCTCGCAGATCTTAACAGGAGTTTCTACTGTATCCTTAAAGCGGTACAATATTAGTTAATTCTTTTAAGTTGGGTAGTATGCCTCACAACATAGTATTACATAGTCCTCTTAACCCATTAATGAAGTATAACCGAATGACACAACTATAGACTTGCATAAGAAGATAGTGTTTATTCAGACTGTAGAACTTAGAGGCTCATACCCCTATTTGGTCGACTAACGACTTAGACAAGGAGTTAGTATGACAATTGTAGAGACTGTGGAGTCTTATCTTTTTTGTGAACTTGAATTATTTTGTAACTTCTCTCATCATAATCTAGCACACTTATATTTTCTGGACCACATCGACTTATGCTGCTATTATAGCCTAGTTTTACAAGCTTATTCTTTTCTCGAGCTTGATCATGATATATGTATTATTGGGGATGCCTACTAATACATTGTCTAATCAAAATCAGTGTATTAAGGTCTAGCTAACCTTAGTATATTTGGTTCGCCCTTCGTAATACTACTTTACGTGGATTGAGATATATAGTTGACTAGTAGACAAATATACTTGCCCTCTAGATATGTCGGAGCACATCATATCAAGTTCATAACTGTAACGATGTGAGCATGCGAATAAGAAATTACCAAATAAGATTTTAATCCACAACTGCCTTGACAATTCCCATTTGAATTCTTTAAATGCCTTGATCCCCATACTTCTATCCTATTACCTCCCCCTTGAACTCTTTATCATTGTTTTTCATATTTCCTTATTTTGGAAAGACGAAACCTCATACTTGGTATAAGTTTGATACACTGATAGTACTAGATATACCCCATAGGCTAATCCCATGACTTGGTGACTCTCTTTTATAATAGATTAAGAGTATATCATAGGTAATATGTTTGGTGTTAAAACTTTGAGGATTGAATAACATGATTAAATAATTAAGGGAATATTTCCTTAGATGTATAGCCTTAGGTGATAGATGGATAAATTCTAAGTTGGGTAGAAACTGCATTATTAAACTTGAGGTAAATTCTTTTAGACTATGACCAAGTAAGATTAGATAGAGAGAAACCATACCTTATTATAATTTTGAGGACGAAATTATTTTAAGTTGGGTAGATTGTAAACCCCCTCACCCAAAATTAGGCCTACTTGCTTAGAAAGAGAAACTAGGGCTAGTTTGAACCTAAATAGAAATAGAACACGATATTTATTTTAACTTTTGCGATATTTATATCACTTAGCGCACCTTACAATTGCTTCGATAATTGGATCACTACACTAGCCACTGCCTTCCTGCAAATTCTACACTCTTGCCCTAGATATAACCGCCTTCTATAATGACCTTGGTGTAACTTATAATTATACTCTCTTGTGCTACATCTTAGTCGCACAACATTTGTCGCAGAAGTTCATATTTAATTCTAAATAAATTCCAACTTTGTGTCCTTGTGTGTTCCAATCAAAATTGGAGACACAATCTTGACCCGTTTCGTGTAACCCAAATTATGATAATATTCTACACTGAATCCTCTATGTCCATGACACTTGTGTCCTACCAAAATTTATCCCCATGTACTTCTAATTAATTCAAGAACATCACGTGCATTTAATTCTAATTAATTTAATCTAATTTCCATCTTTGTGCAATTTTTCAATTGTTGGACGCTTTTTATGCAAAAATGTATTTAGGTGTCCATACCATTGGACAATACATGAAGAAATCTATTTTTTCCTTTATAAGAATTTTTCCCATAAATTTTGCAATGTGCAATGCACAACATCGCCCCCTCGTTTAAACCTAACCCCTGTATTTTAAATAATACAATTATGGCCCTCCAAACATCCCCATGGCATGCCAAGGCCCACTCCAAGGAGAGTTGACCAAAGCCCACCTTTTTAGGTCAACAAAACCCTAAATTTTACACATATAAATACACAACTTTTCCAATTTTTTCTACAAACCCAATACCTAAACTACTAATTCAGCCGAATCCCCATCTCCCATATACTATTCACCTCCTTCTTCCTCCTCATTTTGATTCCCCCTGCAGCCACCACCTCGCCGGAGACCGGAACCTCCGGTCATCTAGCGCCCTGACCACCGCAACCACCTCTTTCTCTCTTCTCCTCCATCTCCTCCGCCTGAAGACCTACCGGAGCAGCACCCAGGCCAATACCACCCCACTACCATTGCCATCTCCAACTTCCCTGAGCCGACCTCTACCTCCGGTCAGCCTCCACTACTGCCCACCGTCACCACTCCATCGCACTCGACGAACTCGACCTCCTCTCCACCCTGTCCTCCTTTTCTCCGCTGCCTGAGCCCCGACATCGCCGACCGCCTGGAGCTCGACCCCTGACGCCTGTACTTTGTTATGTTGGACTGAACCTCCCTCTCGACCCCGCCGTGCTCGACTGAACTCCCCGCCTGACCCCTTCCTCCAATCGACTCGACTGAGCCCCTCCGCGACTAAATGAGCAGCCCCGACTATCCTGCTGTCCTCTTCCTGCTCACCGGGAACTCGACCCCGCCGGCCTGCACGACCGCCTGACCCGTCCTCCTCCTCCGCCAGGACTTCTCTGTACCACCCTCTCCCACCTCCACCGTTAACATCACCACCATTCCCTGAACTCCTTCTCCTTTCTCCCATCGACCTCCTCCTCCCTGCTCGACCACCTCCCCAGGCCGGATCTCCCCTGGCCGGACCTCCCCGTCGAACTCCGGTCAGCCACCATTACAATCATCATCATCATCAACCCACCATCAACATCATCATCATCCCATCATCATTAACATCACCCTTTCATCCACATCATCACCCTAGTCATCACCATCATCCATATCAGCATCCTCGTTATCACCATCATCTACATCACCATCCCCATCATCATCATCATCCACATCATCATCCTCGTCACCACCATCATCCTCGTCATCACCATCATCCCAGTCACCATCCACATCATCACCATCATCCTAGTTACCATCCACATCATCACCATAATCCCCATCATCATCTACATCACCACCATTATCATAATTTCCATCATCATCACCATTGTAATCATCATCACCATTATAATCCCCATCATCAACATAATCATAATTATTATAACATAATCATCTCATCGTCATCACCCTCTTCATCGTGTTCATCATGGACCCGTCACCCTTGCCAGAAAACCTGCAGCAGTCACCCCCGATTCCCGTGCCTGTGCACGCTGACCCCGAGGATGTTGGATTTTTCTACGCGACTTTCGGAGCAGGATATTGGGACTACATAGCTTCTTTCCAGGCAAGTATACCTTGCCAAATTGTTTACAGTACTTTGTATGCTATTTATATTTCTATATATTCATTGCATGTGTAGTTTCGTTCTGTCATTACTATATATTAGATATGTTGACACACACTTGACACCTAGTATCATGAGAGGACAACCATTAGGCGTATGGACTTTAACCACTCTGGTAAACTATATTATATAGCTCACACTATGGTAGTGTATCGCGCTAGTCACTACCCCCGAGGTATGTCAATTTCTGTAGAGTCGCGTTGGTCGCTACCCCCGAGGTATATCGATTTCTGATGTCCCCTGACGGGTGTGTGAGTTGTGAGGCTTAGATCGAGTAGCCTACCCTTGCCCATACGTCGAAAAATTGTGCTCATTTGCATTCATATAGATTGTCTTGTACAGCGTACTTATATATTTTCAAACATTATGCATGTTTACTGTATTTAATTTGCTTGCTTCTATGTATCTTGTTACGTCCCTCTGAGGACCTGGTCCTTTGCCAGGTATGGATGACCATGAGTATCCGCAGGAGTACGGACCCGGACCTGACGCTTTACTTTCTACCGAGGAGACCTTACCCGCTGAGCACCATTGATTATCTTTAGCGATGGATACTTTAGCTGACACTCTTATATCGTCACCTATTTTATATTGGTGATTTTACTCTTCTCTCTTATTTAGTTTGATATAGTCAATGGTAGTAGATTTGTCTCTACCCGACTATCATTTATGGATTATTCAGACTCTTTATTTTAGTCTAGTTATTTATTTTTTTGTGACTTGTTGTGTGGATGAGATTAGTATTTCTGTGACTTGTGATAATAGATATATACCACATGTGAGTTTTATTCATATTACAACGTACGTGTGTATTATAGTATCCATATATTGGAGTTGCCATATACATACGGCTGGCATGCTTACATGTCCTAGTCCTACGTATTTTGGGACTGGGGCGTGACACCATAGCAGCAAGTAATATCTCGTAGAGCCAATATATGTGCCAAAGATCTGAGATAGAGTCTAAGGCACCTCCAGTAGTATAGTATAGTATAGTATAGTATAGTATAGTATATATATATATATATATATATATATATATATATATAAACATAATCAGCCTGTAGTATGGTGTGTCTCTTCCCACCCAATGTAACCTCACGTCTTATGTCTACGATGTCTCATGTCCATAACACGCAAGATCATGACTTCTAGCTAGTACAACGAGTCATAATGATATCTATATAATATGCAAGTCTTATATCATGAATCCTGTAAGCCTATACAGAATCACCATGAATAAGTCAAGAAAGATTCTGTCACATGAAATAGTGTCAAGTATCCTACGGTATGTCGTACTTGGTAAAGCAAGCACGTAAAAATAGGATCCTGGTATCGACTCTCTAAGTGACGTTACTCGACTCCGCGTACGGCGTCGACACCCGAATCTTGTTCGGACGCTAAGCAAAGTCTCACGGTCCTAGGTTGAACAGGCACATCACATGAGTATATATATAAAAGAAACACAAGAAGATAATATAACATGATCTACTGCAAGTTTGGCAAGGTACACTTGCCTAGGTTTTAAACTCCATCAACTGCTCCTGGAAAATTAGAATCTGCACATACACCTCCGGATGCTGAAAAAATATCACCATTATTTTTAGAATACTTGAAATAGCTAGGATTGACTACCCCAAAGTCCAATTTGGATACAGGGACAAAATTGACAGTTTTGGGTCAAAGTGGTGTCCATTTGTGGCCCACTTTGCACCGTAAAATATCTTGGAGACAAAGTTATCCAAATTTAGCAAACTTTATGTCTACGAGTCCAGAACGATGACACAAACTCAATAGAGTATCCAAAATTGGATTCCGGTGAGCCGATCACGAAATCACCTGTCAAATAGAACTGTAGGGCCCGCGAAATAGTATTTCGTCAATGTTCTCAGAATCGAACCAAACTTGGGTCACAAGACCAATGTAATGCTATGAATCTGATGGCATAAGTTTTATTATGAAATGATAAGCACGCACGAAGTTATGACAAGGTGTCAAAATATGCTGATATGGTATTTTTTGTCGGATACACGTTGATTTCGGTGTGCACGCACATCCAAATCAAGTTTTATAAAATACCACAAGTCTGCGTTGACGATACGTGCCTTTTGGTAAAAATTTTATGCGACAAAGTCGTCTCGTTTGGCGGGACGCACCCCGTATCAAAAAATTTTGGGTTTACAAAATCAAGTTTTTGACAGATTTTAGCATTAAATAAATTATATAATAAATCGAATCTAGAGAAAGTGTTTAAAGGGATTAAAACTATGTTATGTTATCAAGAAGTCTATTTAAGTAGAATTTTAGCATCGTGTGCCATTTTGGAGATAACGAGACTTAAACACGTGTACATGGAATAGTTTCCGTTCTTAAAACTTAGTCATTTTTTTCCTATTTTTGTCACGATTTTTGATCGACACAGGACACGATAAACTAAACTATTTAAACAGGTTTCATGGGGGTCATATGGTCTTCACATAGGATTCGACAGTTTATTGTTTGGTTAACTGTTTAGGAAGAAACGGAGATGGAAAGAAGGGTACCTCACGTGTTCTGTTGCTCGTAATTTTGGGGTGGTCTGCTCGTGGCGGCGCATGACGGCGATCAATGGCGGTCGACGATGGTCGATTATATTCTTCTGGGCGCAGGAGAAGGGCTGGTGGTGGTGGTATGATGGTGAATATATATATAGTGAAGGGGGTTTCAGAAGTCGAATGGAGGAGTCGAGGGTTTCGGAAGAGGAACAGAGGAGTTGGGGAGGTTACTGTAGCCGAACGGGGTCGGGGGTTTCAGAAGCTAGGGGGTTACTGGTGTGGGTTTGGGTTTCAGGTGTGGGTTTGGGTTTGGTTTAATATAATTATTATTATATAATACCACACACACACATATATATATATATAGCCATTTATAAATAGGTTTGTACCTCAAATAATTTTAAAAAAATCTATAATACTTTAATGATAGTTGTACACCAAAAAATATATTTTCTGTAAAATATTTGTAATTAATAAATATACATAATATATATCCATGAATTTTATACTTTTTTAATTAGCTAAAATAATAAAAAATTCTCCCTTAATCTCAATAATTACATAATATCAATAATAAAATAATAAAAATTTAAAATCTAAAATCAGGAGGTTTACAAAAGCTATCAAAATTGTTATTTCTATCATCAAGTAAATATCTACATGACAAACTTTTGTTTTAATATAATATCATTATTAATTGAGAAAGATTTCTTGCTTATCTAAATCCATATGCATATTTGTTTTATGCCTAAGCTAAATACTTTTGCATATAATGTTTATTGTTTAGGCCTTTAAATTCTTGTATATATATGTATGTGTGTACTATTTATTTTAGGCTTTCAAGACCTTATATGAATATCTAATTGTTAGGCCTCCAACCCATATGTTACTTATCTATTTGAACCTAAAACCAAGCCCACCCGACCATAACCCTAAAACCTTCCCCTATATAACATCTCTACCACCCCTCCTAGCAGCAACTATTCCATATTCCTCATCTCCTCTACTTTCTATCAACCACCTTTCCTTTTTGTACTCATCTTCTTGTCAATATCATTCCTTACTAAACACAGCCATCAACACCATATCGAACCAACGTCCCCTACGATAATCCATATCTTCTTCACCCGTCAAACTGCAGTCTCTCGCCACCTCCGTAGTGTTTGTTGTCAAACCATAGGACCCCCTCTTGGCGCAGAATTCTATCGCTGCCTCCTCGCAGCACAGCCCGATGGAGAGCAACTACCTGAGGTAGAAGCGAATCCCCTGCGCGAGCTGCTGGATCCAGGTGGTCGACAGTCGTCCGGCAGTACGAGCTCGATCATTTCCCCCGATCGTCGGCACTCACCATCGTTGCGAGCAGTATCACCGCTGCACCCATTCCCGACTGGTCCCCGACTAGCTGAGACTTTGACTGTCCTAGACATGTTCGTTCAATGCAGAGCCAAGCCTTTTCGGCGTACAATGCCATGAACGACGACATTCGCGGTGAGCCAGGGCTGACACAAATCTTATAACAATCTGCTTTGCTCAACTCGGAGAGCCAATTTAAACGGTGTAATTGCGATGACCTGTCCCGCCTAGCTCGGCAAGATAACTATATTTATGCTAAGGCATTCAGACTTGGTCCTTCAGAAGAAGTTTTGACTTAGACTTTTTAAAAGCGTGCTAAGAGTCTCACCCGGCCGATGCAATTTATCGCTAAGGTAGGTGGCTCCGATGAACGTATCTTTGCTTAGCCTTCACACTTAAAATATAAACGATACATGCTAGTCATGAGGTAAATCACTTGATACATGCTAATAAACAAACCGAACCCACATAGCTAAGAAAATAATTCTATCTTGTATTACTTACATAGAATATAGAAAGTGAACCTGCCACGAAAATAGATCTTCACACTGCTACTTTAATATGCTCAAGTAGAATTTGCTTAGGTTTTCTAATAGGCTATATTACACGCTCTTGAAATGGTCAACTTTTGCACCGATTATAGAATTAATCGCATGGTCTTATACTTATTTTACTATGAACTTATACTGAATCACTGTGCTATGAACTTCTACGGAATGACTTTGCTATGAGCAGATACGTAATCACTATGTTTCATTCATGTTTTCCCTGTATTGCTACAATGGATAATTGAGTTTTTAAGCGTCGTATTAGTGACTTGGACAACTTGTGCACAAGGGTACGTTCCTGCGAGCAGATAACCAGTAGCTCTGGGACCGACTCGACCCGGGCGAAACTATGATATAGTCGTGTTAATGACCTAGCATGGGTACTTATAGTCTGCAACACGAAATAGGCTTTATATCGTATGACATAAAACTGATCCTAAGGCAAGACTAGAAAGACAAGAAAATATATAGGACAAATAACTTACTAAACGTGTTTGATTTTGTTGAGTGAGAGAGAAGCCTCCCCACCAGTGCATTTAATGTACTGATAACCCACCAGATTGCTTGTAAGGTGTAAGAGCATCACAGTAGGAGATGAAGCACCCTATATAGGATATAATATATTGGAACATTGCCTATGTATCATCTCCAAAGTTGTAAGCTGCTCGACATATTTTATTATTTTGAGAGAGAGAGAGAGCATGAGCGACTTGTAATCTCGGCCTAGCGTCACTTATAATAATTTTTTATCATCAATAAAGATCTTATTTTACTTCATACTTGTGTTTATTCTTATTTTGCTGCTTTGGAACAACCTATGCGACTCTGTGGCTTAGGAATTCTTCGGTCGTTTCAGGTGCTTCCGTGAACGCAACTTAGGCTCGTGCGGTATCACGCCCATGCGAGGACGTTCGACCCTGCGGGACCGGGGCTTGACATTTTGGTATCAGATCACGACTTTATGTCCTTGATTTTTTATCGATTCTCTTTGCATTGAACTTTTTTCATGGGTAACGACATAGACTCTCTCTCTAGATGTTCTACGGGATATTCCATACAATGAGTCTAAATATTTTGAAAGTGCATGCGGATGGTTGGTTATACGAGATAGTTATGCGATTGTCTTTGTGCCGAGTTGTGTCAGACTTTATGTGAGCATACTTATGCTAGAGTTAGCAAATTACCTGCGAACCAGAATAGCTTTACACGAATACTAGCAAGTTAATGTACAAAACTAGAATATCGTTCATACAGAATAGCTATGCACACAACCTCTTGGCTAAGTCATGCTAAGTATCGTGCACCTAGACCTTTTGGTGCGAGCGAGTTTGTGAGCGAGATTGAATATCGTTCGGATAAGGATATGTTAGACTTAGAATGACAATCGATAGGGACGTTACCGGACTATCCGCTAAGGCGAATATAGAGAATCGTGCTTTAATTTTGAGTAATAATTCGGTCGGATATTTGTGTTGATAAGTATAAATCAAAATATGGGTTAGGTAGATGACTATCGATAGAGGTATTGTCACGCCCCAGTCCCAAAATCATGTGGAACCAGGCCACGTGGCATTGGCAAGCTGACACGTCTCCGAAGGAAAATCCAATTTATTGGACCCAAAGAGACGTGCTACGTTGTCCTAAAATACTAACAAGTCTAGTACTAGCATATAAATGGTAACATATACTCTCATCCATAATATATCAATGAACACTGAAATCAGTACTGGAATATAAGTGCTAAGTCTGAAATATCATAGTACAAACCCGATAAGTCTGGTGGGAACAAACCCACTACAAAAGCTAAAATAAGAGTGCTGAAAATAACATGACTAGAGCATCGGCTATCTAGATAAAGAGTCTCCAGCTCTATATGGCAAGTCTACTCAAGATCAGAGGAACTCGAATGGCTGCACCTCTAACTCCTTCTCGGATGCGTACCTCGTCTCCTGCCCAGGTCCGTACACCGTGAGATAGTACGCCTCTTCTAAATCTGGAAGGGGACCAGGTCCTCAGTGGGACATAACAAGATACATAAAAGCATGCCATATATAAATACTGAATAAATAAAGGGTGAACTAACCATCTAAGTGAATACAATATGAAGACCTCATAGTACATATGGGAAAGTATAGGCTAGACATATGCTGACTTAATTCACCAATCGTCGTAACTGGCTAGTATATGCCACATATGCCCCCAGAAATATGGGCGCTCTGCAATCTTCCATCTCCGAGGAGCATGGTATCCGAAGGTATAACGTCAAGGAGGTGGGTGTCCCATACGCCTACTAGCTGTCTTCCCCCGCCCAATGCGGGTATACAAGTCGAATACACAATGTGCATACCACGTAGCTATATGACAAGTCATAATTTTCTAGATATCCTTATTACGTGCTAAACCGTGATGTGTGTCTCACGCACCGGTAGCTAATCGAGTACGCGACTACTAATGTCTAAGTTTGTTACACTATGTATTGACAGATTTGTCGTCCACACCCGAGTCAATCTCGAGCGTGTACAGTTATATGTATATTGCAACAAGATCACAAATAATAGTTTATAATTTAAACAGTAAAATTTGGCAAGGTATACTTGCCTGAGCAAGACTTCGTATAGTGTACGTCCTGATAATGTGTGTAAGTTTTGGTGAAAGAAGTGGAATTAGAGTTTGGGAAGTGTTGTAATATATATAGGGATAAGGAGACGGTGGGGAAACTTAGGAATTAAGAATTACTGCTGCTGCTTTCATCATTTCATTGGTTTAGGTTTTGGTTGGTCTGCCATTGGTTTAGGTTACGGTTGAGGTTAGTTTAGTAACAACAGGTGGAGAGGCGGTGGAGGATGAGTCATGGGAGATGAGTCATAAGAGGGTTGTTTTACGCGCGGTGAAGGAATTATGCGGTGGAATAGTTTTACGTGCGGAGGTTACTTTACGTGTGGGTTTAAACTTTACGTGCGGAGAAGAAAAGTGAGTTTTGCTACTGCGGCTGTTGTTGTTTACGCGCGTAAAGTTACACGCGGGGTGATGAGCTGCAGCTGATATTTCTAACTTTACGCGTAGGCTGGTTAACGGGTTGCGGGTTTAGATTTGATCCAATAGAAAATTCTACGATCTACGATCACCCATACCGCATTACGATCACCCATACCGCATTACGACCATTAGGACTCCTTGGAAAGCCTGTAACGAAGTCCATAGTGATGTGTTCCCATTTCCACTCAGGTATTGGGAGTAGTTGGAGTAAGCCTGCGGACCTTTGATGCTCAGCCTTGACTTGCTGACACACTAGACATTTTGCCACAAAGCGGGTTATCTCCCTCTTCATTCCATGCCACCAATAGTACTGTCTCAAGTCTCTGTACATCTTCATGCCTCCTGGATGAATAGAGTATGTTGAGCTATACACTTCTGACATCAGCTCTTGACGAAGTTCTCCATTCAGAACATAGAGGCGATCTCCACATCTTAAAGTCCCGTCCTCGTGTATGCGTAATCTTGTCTGTATTCCGGCCTCTGTCCTTTGTCGAAGCCTCTGGAATCTGGCATCTGTTAGCAGGGCAACCTTGATCCTTTCGACCAATATTGATTGCAACTGGTAACTTGACAACTGGCCGTCAGTTCCTGGCATAATGAATTCTATACCCAGCTGTTCTAGATTTTTTAATAGATGTTGTTGGGTAGTTAAGAAGAATGCCATGGGTCTTCTGCTCAACGTGTCAACTACTAAGTTGGCCTTTCCTGGATGGTATTGCAGCTCAATCTCAAAGTCTGTCAATACTTCGAGCCAACGTCTTTGTCTCAGGTTCAAGTTCTTCTGGGTGTAGACGTACTTTAGACTTTGTGATCAGTGAATATCTCCACTCGTTCTCCGTATAGATAGTGTCTCCAAAGCTTCATGGCATCGATGATTGCCGTAAGCTCTAGGTCGTGAGTGGGGTAATTCTTCTCATGGGTCCTCAATTGTCTAGAGGCGTAGGCCACAACCTTTCCATGTTGCATCAAGACACAACCTAAACCTTTTTCGGATGCATCGCTGTAGATTACGAATCCTCCGAATCCTGAAGGTATGGTCAAGATAGGTGCCGTAGTTAGACACTTTTTTAGCTCGTCGAATGCTATCTGACACTTGATGTGTATACAAATGTTAGGTCTAGGAGGATATCAGAATACCCTCGTATCTGTAGGTGAGTCTACTAATGTCTAAGTTTGTTACACTATGTATTGACAGATTTGTCGTCCACACCCGAGTCAATCTCGAGCGTGTACAGTTATATGTATATTGCAACAAGATCACAAATAATAGTTTATAATTTAAACAGTAAAATTTGGCAAGGTATACTTGCCTAAGCAAGACTTCGTATAGTGTACGTCCTGATAATGTGTGTAAGTTTTGGTGAAATAAGTGGAATTAGAGTTTGGGAAGTGTTGTAATATATATAGGGATAAGGAAACGGTGGGGAAACTTAGGGATTAAGAATTACTGCTGCTGCTGCTTTCATCATTTTATTGGTTTAGGTTTTGGTTGGTCTCCCATTGGTTTAGGTTATGGTTGTGGTTAGTATAGTAACAACAGGTAGAGAGGCGGTGGGGGATGAGTCATGGGGGATGAGTCATAAGAGGGTTATTTTACGCGCGGTGAAGGAATTATGCGGTGGAATAGTTTTACGCGCGGAAGTTACTTTACGCGTGGGTTTAAACTTTACGCGCGGAGAAGAAAAGCGAGTTTTTCTACTGCAGCTGTTGCTGTTTATGTGTGTAAAGTTACACGCGGGGTGACATGTCATGCCCTAGTCCCAAAATCATGTGGAACCAGGCCACGTGGCATTGGCCAACTGACACGTCTCTGAAGGAAAACCCAATTTATTGGACCCAAAGAGACGTGCTACGCTGTCCTAAAATACTAACAAGTCTAGTACTAGCATATAACAGGTAACATCTACTCTCATCCACAATATATCAATGAACACTAAAATCAGTACTGGAATATAAGTGCTATGTCTGAAATATCATAGTACAAACTCGAAAAGTCTGGTGGGAACAAACCCACTACAAAAGCTAAAATAAGAGTGCTGAAAATAACATAACTAGAGCATCGGCTATCTAAATAAAGAGGCTCCAGCTCTAGATGGCAAGTCTACTCAAGATCAGAGGAACTCGGATGGCAGCACCTCTAACTCCTCCTTGGATGCGTACCTCGTCTCCTGCCCAGGTCCGTACGCCGTGGGATAGTACGCCTCCTCTAAATCTGGAAGGGGACCAGGTCCTCAGTAGGACATAACAAGATACATAAAAGCATGCCATATATAAATATTGAATAAATAAAGAGTAAACTAACCATCTAAGTGAATGTAATGTGAAGATCTCATAGTACGTATGGGAAAGTGTAGGCTAGACATATGCTGACTTAATTCACCAATTGTCGTGACTGGCTAGTATATGCCATATATGCCCCCAGAAACATGGGCGCTCTGCAATCATCCATCTCCGAGGAGCATGGTATCCGAAGGTATAAATCAAGGAGGTGGGTATCCCATACGCCTACTAGCTGTCTTCCCCCGCCCAATGCGGGTATACAAGTCGAATACACAACGTGCATACCACGTAGCTATATGCCAAGTCACAATTTTCTAGATATCCTTATTACGTGCTAAACCGTGATGTGTGTCTCACGCACCGGTAGCTAATCGAGTACGCGAACTCGCATCCCAACATAAATTTTTAATTGTGATGTGTATACAAGGGTCAGGTCTAGGAGGATATCAGAATACCCTCGTATCTGTAGGTGAGTCTACTAATGTCTAAGTTTGTTATACTATGTATTGACAGATTTGTCGTCCATACCTGAGTCAATCTCGAGCGTGTACAGTTATATGTATATTGCAACAAGATCACGAACAATAGTTTATAATTTTGTAAACCCCCTCGATTTATTCTGTAGATAGTTAGGGTGGATTTAGAAAATTTTGGTTATTGGTAGCAGATGTCGAGGTTTAGAGTAGAGATAAGTTTATCTGGTTTTTAATTCGATTAATTAAAACCCTTGGTGCGCCCTATCATTGTCTGATTATTCGGAGCCCAATATCAGCCCATAAATTCCGTTCAATTATTGTACTTCTGACATGACCCACCAACTTAGGCATTGGACTTTTTCGTCCTTTAAAATCAGTTTTATTGTGCTCTAAATTAATTGCACAACATTCCGAAAATCGTAACCCATATTTAATTCTGTGTCGGACACCTGTGTCGTTACCCTAAATTTTGGGATACCAACTTAACCCGTTGAGCCGGACCAACTAAAGGGTCCAAGACTGACTCCAAGCCTCCACCATTTTTGGCCTTTGTGTCATTTCCGGATTTTGATCCCAAGTGCCCCCATTTAATTTAAATTTGCGGGACACTTTATTTCTATTTAAATCAGAGATACCAACTTTGTCAATCCTATTTTTAATCCTTAATTAATCCCAATGCCTTCCTAATTAAACCCGTGCCTAACGCACAACACCCTCTCACCATAAAAATTACTAAACATATTTTTCTCCGCAATTTTTATGTCATTTTATGTGTTCATGCAATTTTCCAAATTTAAGGGGCTAAGTTGCAATTATTTAATTTAGGTGCCCTCACCCTATTGGCCATGACCAAATGGACAGCCTACCATCCTTTGACCAAGTCAAGCCTCTCCCTCCCTTTCATTTGGATGAAGAATTTACTTCTTCATATGTAATCACATCCACCCATTTGAAATGGACAAATCCTGACCACACAATCCCACATCACATCCCCTATATAATGTCACTTCAATGCACACATCCCTAGCAGGCCCTAATTCCCACATTTGGGAAACCCCACCCTCTCTCTCTCTCCTCCCTCTATTCTTTCACAGCCAAAAGAAATTTTTCTTCCCTCTTCCTTCTTCTTCTTCTTCTTCTTCTTCTTCTTCTTCTTCCTCTCCACTTCTTCTTCAAGGGAACCCGACCCCGATCGGGTTCTCCTCCGGCCAGTTTCTCCCCCCGAGCCGGCCACTCCCTCTTCTCCGGCGAGTCAGCACCTCAGCAGCCTCCTTCCCCGCTGCCTCAACCACCTCCAGCCGCCGCTCCACGCGACAGGACTCCGGCCATCCTCCTCCAGCAGCTCCCCCGACTTCCCACAGCACCTCCATCCACCACTACCCCTTGCACCACCCTCCGACCACCCTTCCCTACCATCATCATCGACTCCACCACCGACAACCGGCCTCCACCACCACTGCTACTTCCCATCATCACCTCCTCCTCCTACACCTCCACGAGCCCGAGCTCAACCCCCGCCGGAACTACCAGCAACACCACTGCTATCTCCATCTCCACTCGACTCCGGTCGTTCCTCCATCAACGACTCCCCCACATCCACTACTCCCCACCATCGGCTCTGCCATGAGCCCACCTCCACTGCACCGGCCGGGCCAGCATTCATCACCGCCACTGCTGTCCACTACTTCTCCGGCCTCTCTAATCTCCCACCACCACACACCAATGTCACCACCCCTCCCGTGCAGCCATGCCACCACCGGCCTCCATCTCGGCAGAACCACCACCGTCATCTCCACGAATCCCTACCATTACTATCATGGTCGGCTACGACAGCCCCATCCATCTACTTCGTATGTACCCCTGGTCACTCGAGTTTCTACTCCTTGCCGACCCCGACTACGTCATATGCTTCCATATGTTGTGTAGTTGGATGTGCTATTTCTCATGGAGAAGATGAAGCTTCAACAATAATATCGGGGAGAACGCAGCTGCGAGGGAAGAGAACAACTGTAAGCTGTAGGGCTTCATTTGAAGAGTTTTACTGTGGACCATAGTACTACTAGCATGGCTAGGCTTGGATGAAGCTTTTATACTCACAACCTCGTAACCCCACACCGTCACCAAGGTAACCCCTTCCCCAGCTCCATGGTTAGTCTAATATTATTTATTGTGTATAGAACTTAGTTAGGCTTGTTTATGCATTGAGTTTAGGATTTAAGGATGATAAAGATCTATTTAAGAGTTTGCTATATATTAAGATTTCAGGATTTTGGGATGCATGAGCGTAAGGTTTATTATATCTCAATATGTGCGATTAATGGTTAAATGTTAAGTAGAGATTTTAGGGTTATTACATGAAATTGAGGGCAAGTGAATGCAAGGAATTTTATAGTCTGATGGGACAGAATATCTGCTTGATGTATAAAATGATAAATATAACGAGTTTCGGGTTAAAATGTCATACGAGAGTTGGGAGTTATTTATTATTTTATACAATTGGTTATCGTTGATGAGGGGATTTAATTGTTATAGAACGATGCTGAGGATATTAAAAACATTAAATAACCAGGATGAGCAAAGTTAAGTATCGTAGAATGTGGTCGAGATATCAAAGTATTGGGTAATATTGAGAGCTATTTTTATGATGAATTTAATTGAGGAGTGGCTATTGGAAAGCGGTGTTCAAATAATTTACGGACGATATTTGTAAATCAAGGGATTAGATAATTATTAATTATTTGTTTAGAGGATGATATTTAAACATGCATGTTAGCGTCTGTGAACACCGGGATGACGTCTGAGGTTTGATTATGGCTTGAACTGCTGATAAACACCGTGATGAATAGTGAGATCAAGAATTTGTCTGATAATGTTATACAAGTGATTAATTGGATTAGATGTAACATACCCTTAGTCAACCTTGGTCAACCCTCTAGCGTCGTGTCCAAGTGAGTTGTAGCTGGGTTTGAGCATATGATTAGACCAGTGTCACATCTTATTTTAGTCTCGTGTTAGCTATTGATTGAGCTTGTACCTCTTCTTTAGGTACTACGGGACCTGCAGACTTGGACGTGGTACCGGGACTTCGTCACCAACAGCCGCACGCAGGCAAGTGTACCTTGCCACCCTGTATTTTCAGTCTATATATATTCATTGTTTCATTATGTATTTTGTGCACGTACTTATGTTGACATTCGATACTTCGCGTCCGGTTCACAACCGGGTGAAGACGTACGTCATAACGTCTTAGAAAGATTGTTGGATGATTCGTAGTTTCTCGATATGTGTACCTGAGTTTATCGATACCCCAGGACACACTCATACACTATGATCATACCAGATTCCTATATCCTGATACCGACATCATGACCAGAGACTGGGACGACCTTAGGGTCGTGTCTGTTGAGTTACATCTGTGAGTCGAGACTGTAGTTAGAGGGTCAGGTTCAACGCACAATCGTTGACCACTTGGGGAAGGGGAAGACAGTTACTAGACGTTTGGGCTACTCTGCACGTGCTTATATATGTATATATAGTGATCCTGTATTCTAGAGTAGTGTATCACCCGTGTGTCTCTGTGCTCGGAGCTACGGTACGCCCCGTGTGTCTCTGTGTTCGGAGCTACGGTTTTATTTTGGATAGCACACGCGTCGAACATTATCTTTAAATTGTGTCACACTAGTTGGTTATGATAGAGTACCCTATCGTGCACTTGTACTTTCTGTTTACTTGGCATGTTGTATTTTTGTACCTTGTTACGTCCCTCTGAGGACCTGGTTCCCTGCCAGTTTTGCAGTATTGACAATTACGGGGCACTTGGAGATACTGTTGGAGTTGCATGTCTTGCGAGCATGGTACCAGGTACTCACATCTTATCTACCGGCATTATGGTTATTTTACATTGTTTATTCATCTGCTGTTGTAGCCTAGTTTTTATAGACTCATACTTCTTCTCGAGTCTATTCGAGTTAGTGTGTTATTGGGCGGCCGACTCTAGCACATATAGCTCTTTCTTGCATACTGTTGTACATTATGGATTGAGACATAGAGGTTTATATTTATGGAATATCTAGATAGTGCCCTTTATATTACAGCTTATACGTATTTGAGTCAGACCAGAGTCTGGTCGAATGCGTAGCTGGCATATCACGTATTCCTGGTCCTACCTATTTTGGGACTGGGGCGTGACATATTTTTGTGGTGGCCCATGCAGGTCCGATTTAAATCGTCTTGGTCACCTGACTGTGCCAAGCGAGCCTGCAAATTAGGAATAGATGTTATGATTGTTGAATAGGATCTCAATCCATAATCGATTTTAAAACTCTTTGTATGTGATTATCGCCCTTGGACTTCCACTTTGCATTCGTTCAATCTTCGTCAATATCGCTATCCTTGTTTCTCGTCCCCTATTGTTCGGGGAGACGAATGCTTGTGACTGATGTCTTCCCTCCAGAAGAAGATCGAAGACCAGACGACAGAAGACAGAATTCGTATACCTTTCTCGGAGAAGATTGTTACCTTATCAGGATAGATTGATGGGTTCTTTGGATTCTAGAACTAGTGTAGAAGGTTGGCAAGAGAGTTGGACCCAGTAGTACCCTACCCGTGTTTGAGGTAACAGTGATCTTGGAAGTACTAAGAGCTGGAAGGATTGTTGATCATGACCTAGAACAATTTAGGGAAATGCATAGCCTGATGATGGAAACTAGTGGTTGCATATGATAGTAATGCTAGGAACGATGATTATGAGCTAGAGGAGATAAAATTTCAGGCTCTCACTTGGAAGATAATGATCTGATTCCAGGAATTCTAGTGTGGGCTTGAGGAATACCATTAACGTACTATGTGGCTTGGAGAGATAAATGACGAAGGGAAGAAATTTGAAGAATACAAATATAGGAAAAAGTTAAAGGAGAAAAGAAATTATACATTAGGCAAGGAATATTTTTCTCTCTTGAGGATTGATGTTGGAAACAGAACGGGAGAAATTATTTTGAGGTTTAGTCTAGACTATGAACTTATCCTAGACATGGATTGATTGAGCCAATACCACGCGATGCGAGATTGTCGACGTGATTACATTATTTAGGATCACCAGATTACCCTGAGTTTGAGCTACTTCAGGGAGCCCGGGAGCAGGGTGCCCATCTACCTTAGAGGCACACATTGCAGGAGGGGAACCAGTGTACCCCGCATTATACCAGAGTTTGAGGATGTGTTTCCAGAGAATCTTTTAGGCTGCCACCTGACAGAGAGATAGAATTTGCTATAGAGTTGACTCCAAGAGCGGAGCCAATTATTTTCTCGTCTTCAGACTAGCACCGAAAGAGTTGGTTGAGTGAAGGTCCATAGTAGAGGATCACTTGGACAAGAGTTTCAGTCGGGCTAGTGTTTCTCCATGGGGGAAAACCCATCTTAATTGTGCCAAAGAAAGACAGTACAGTACAGTTGAATCAGCTAAGTGGCGCATATGTATTCTCGGAGATCGATCTTAGATCAGGCTATCATCATATCAAGGTACGGAGAGAAGACATTCCGAAGACGGCGCTTTGGACAAAGTATGTGCTCTATGAGTTTCTAGTCATGACCGTTTCGTTTGACCAACGCGCCAACAGTATTTATGAGCTTGAGGAACAAAGTTTTCCTCCAGTACTTGGATAAGTTCGTGGTGGTGTTCATCGACGTCTTGATATATTCCGAGAACCAGGAGAAGTATGAGAGACATCTCAAGATTGTATTGGAGATGCTGAGAAATGAGAGGCTGTAAGCCAAGCTCAGCAAATATGAGTTATGTTCAGATAGAATAGATAGTCTACACATCAGGATAGCTGAAAGTTCTTGAGAAGAACTATCAGACACACGATCTAGGGCTAGCTGCAGTGATATTTGCACTAAAGCGATGGTGATACTACCTTTATGTAGAGCAGATGTTAAGATTTATACAGAACACAAAGGTCTGAAGTATGCCTACACAAAGAAGGAGCTCAACATGGGACAGAGACACTGGCTGGAATTGATGACAGATTATGAAATCAAGTCGCAGTACCATCCTGGCAAGGCGAATGTAGCTTACTACTCGTCGCCAGATGTTAGAGGATTTTTAGGAACTCAGGATTGAGAATGTATTGCCAGGCATGGATGGACAGATGGCCAGTCTCGAGGTTCATTGAGAGGATCAAGGCAGCATTGCCAACAGATGCGAGATTTCAACGTCTGCGAGAGAGAACAGAGGCCGGCATGCAGACAGGACTCAGGATTCATGAAGACGGAACATTGAGGTGTGGAGATCGCCTATATGTTCCGAGTGGCGAGCTACGCCAAGAGTTGATGACCGAGGCACATAGCTCGATTTATCCCATTCATTCCGGGGGTACGAAGATGTACCGAGACTTGAGACAGCAATTCTGGTGGCATGGGATGAAGAGGGAAATTACAAGATTCGTGGCGAAATATTTAGTTTGTCAACAAGTCAAGGCTGAACATCAAAGGACTGCAGGATTATTGCAGCCACTTCCCATTCCCGAGTGAAAGTGGGAATACATTACCATGGACTTCGTCACATGATTCTCGTGAAGCCCAAGCGGGAAGGATATAGTTTGGGTTGTCGTAGACAGACTCACCAAGTCTGCACATTTCTTGCCCTTCAGAGTTGGGCAGTCTATAGAGATATTAGCTGACATATATACGAGGCAGATAGTGCGACTACATGTAGTTCCTGTCAGCATCGTATCGGATCGTGATTCCATATTCACGTCGCATTTTTGGCGAAGTATGTAGGAGAGCCTAGGAACTCGTCTCAAGTTCAGCACTACATATCATCCACAGACTGATGGTCAGTCAGAGCGCACGATACAGATATTAGATGATATGTTGAGAGCGTGCATGATTGATTTTGGAGGATCTTGGGAGGACCACCTACACTTGGTAGAATTCTCCTACAATAACAGTTACCAGGCCAGCATACAGATGGTACCTTATGAGGCACTGTACGGCAGGAAATGTAGGTCGCCAGTTTATTGGAGTGACATGGGAGAGCGTCAGATACTTGGTCCAGAGTTGGTGACACAGACAGTGTAGAAGGTCAAGCAGATTTAGAGCCACCTGTGTGCAGCACAGGACAGACAGAAACACTGGGCAGATGCGCACCACAGACCATTGGAGTTCAAGGAGGATGATCATGTATTTTTGAGGATATCGCCCACTCGTGGTACCATCAGATTCGGAGGCAGAGGCAAGCTGAGTCCGAGGTACATCGGACCTTTTGATATCTTGGAACGAGTTGGCGAAGTGGCTTACTGTCTTGCATTGCCTCCATCATTAGAGGAAGTACATGACGTATTTCACGTATCGCAGCTGAGGAGATACGTCGCAAACCCTAGCCACGTGCTTGATCATTCGGAGATTACAGTCGAGCCTAGTCTGTCTTACGTAGAGCAGCCAGTTGAGATCCTCGATCGCAGCGAGAAGACTTTGAGAGGGCAGACGATTCGACTGGTCAGAGTGGCATGGAAGCACCGTTCACCAGGCGAGTACACTTGGGAGCGCAAGGATTCTATTCGGCAGCGATTCTCGTACTTATTTGAGGAGCAAGGTACGAATTTACGTACGACAATTGATTACTAGTTGTTTTAAAATTCTGTTAGATATTATCGTGCTTTACTTTTAATTTCGGGGACAAAATTTTTCTAAGTTGGAAAGAATGTAAACCCCCTCGATTTATTCTGTAGATAGTTAGGGTGGATTTAGAAAATTTTGGTTATTGGTAGCAGATGTCGAGGTTTAGAGTAGAGATAAGTTTATCTGGTTTTTAATTCGATTAATTAAAACCCTTGGCGCGCCCTATCATTGTCTGATTATTCGGAGCCCAATATCAGTCCATAAATTCCGTTCAATTATTGTACTTCTGACCTGACCCGCCAACTTAGGCATTGGACTTTTCCGTCCTTTAAAATTAGTTTTATTGTGCTCTAAATTAATTGCGCAACATTTCGAAAATCGTAACCCATATTTAATTCCGTGTAGGACACCTGTGTCATTACCCTAAATTTTGGGATACCAACTTAACCCGTTGAGCCGGACCAACTAAAGGGTCCAAGACTGACTCCAAGCCTCCACCATTTTTTGGCCTTTTTGTCATTTCCGAATTTTGACCCCAAGTGCCCCCATTTAATTTAAATTCGTGGGACACTTTATTTCTATTTAAATCAGGGATACCAACTTTGTCAATCCTATTTTTAATCCTTAATTAATCCCAATGCCTTCCTAATTAAACCCTTGCCTAACACACAACACCCTCTCACCATGAAAATTACTAAATATATTTTTTTCCGCAATTTTTGTGTCATTTTATGTGTTCATACAATTTTCTGAATTTAAGGGGCTAAGTTACAATTATTTAATTTAGGTGCCCTCACCCTATTGGCCATGACCAAATGGAGAGCCTGCCATCCTTTGACCAAGTCAAGCCTCCCCCTCCCTTTTATTTGGATGAAGAATTTACTTCTTCATATGTAATCACATCCACCCATTTGAAATGGACAAATCCTGACCACACAATCCCACATCACATCCCCTATATAATGTCACTTCAATGCACACATCCCTAGCAGGCCATAATCCCCATATTTGGGAAACCCCACCCTCTCTCTCTCCTCCCTCCATTCTTTCACAGCCAAAAGAAAATTTTCTTCCCTCTTCCTTCTTCTTCTTCTTCTTCTTCTTCTTCTTCTTCTTCTTCTTTTTCCTCTCCACTTCTTCTTCAAGGGAACCCGACCCCGACCGGGTTCTCCTCTCCTCCGGCCAGTTTCTTCCCTCGAGCCGGCCACTCCCTCTTCTCCGGCGAGTCAGCACCTCAGCAGCCTCCTTCCCCGCTGCCTCAACCACCTCCAGCCGCCGCTCCACGCGATAGGACTCCGGCCATCCTCCTCCAGCAGCTCCCCCGACTTCCCACAGCACCTCCATCCACCACTACCCCTTGCACCACCCTCCGACCACCCTTTCCTACCATCATCATCGACTCCACCACCGACAACCGGCCTCCACCACCACTGCTACTTCCCATCATCACCTCCTCCTCCTACACCTCCACGAGCCCGAGCTCAACCCCCGCCGGAACTACCAGCAACACCACTACTATCTCCATCTCCACTCGACTCCGGCCGTTCCTCCATCAACGACTCCCCCACATCCACCACTCCCCACCACCGGCTCTGCCATGAGCCCACCTCCACTGCACCGGCCGGGCCAGCATTCATCACCGCCACTGCTGTCCACTACTTCTTCGGCCTCTCCAATCCCCCACCACCACACACCATTGTCACCACCCCTCCCGTACAGCCACGCCACTACCGGCCTCCATCTCGACAGAACCACCACCGTCACCTCCACGAATCTCCACCATTACTACCATGGTCGGCTATGACAGCCCCATCCATCTACTTCGTACGTACCCCTGGTCACTCGAGTTTCTACTCCTTGCCGACCCCGACTACGTCATGTGCTTCCATATGTTGTGTAGTCGGATGTGCTATTTCTCATGGAGAAGATGAAGCTTCAACAACAATATCGGGGAGAACACAGCTGCGAGGGAAGAGAACAACTGTAAGCTGTAGGGCTTCATTTGAAGAGTTTTACTGTGGACCATAGTACTACTAGCATGGCTAGGCTTGGATGAAGCTTTTATACTCACAACCTCGCACCCCCACACTATCACCAAGGTAACCCCTTCCCCAGCTTCATGGTTAGTCTAATATTATTTATTGTGTATAGAACTTAGTTAGGCTTGTTTATGCATTGAGTTTAGGATTTAAGGATGATAAAGATCTATTTAAGAGTTTGCTATATATTAAGATTTCAGGATTTTGGGATGCATGAGCTTAAGGTTTATTATATCTCAATATGTGCGATTAATGGTTAAATGTTAAGTAGAGATTTTAGGGTTATTACATGAAATTGAGGGCAAGTGAATGCAAGGAATTTTATAGTCTGATGGGACAGAATATCTGCTTGATGTATAAAATAATAAATATAACGAGTTTCGGGTTAAAATGTCATACGAGAGTTGGGAGTTATTTATTATTTTATACAATTGGTTATCGTTGATGAGGGGATTTAATTGTTATAGAACGATGCTGAGGATATTAAAAACATTGAATAACCAGGATGAGCAAAGTTAAGTATCGTAGAATGTGGTCGAGATATCAAAGTATTGGGTAATATTGAGAGCTATTTTTATGATGAATTTAATTGAGGAGTGGCTATTGGAAAGCGGTGTTCAAATAATTTACAAACGATATTTGTAAATCGAGGGATTAGATAATTATTAATTATTTGTTTCGAGGATGATATTTAAACATGCATGTTAGCGTCTGTGAACACCGGGATGACGTCTGAGGTTTGATCATGGCTTAAACTGCTGATAAACACCGTGATGAATAGTGAGATCAAGAATTTGTCTGATGATGTTATACAAGTGATTAATTGGATTAGATGTAACATACCCTTAGTCAACCTTGGTCAACCCTCTAGCGCCGTGTCCAAGTGAGTTGTAGCTGGGTTTGAGCATATGATTAGACCAGTGTCACATCTTATTTTAGTCTCGTGTTAGTTATTGATTGAGCTTGTACCTCTTCTCTAGGTACTACGGGATCTGCGGACTTGGACGTGGTACCGGGACTTCGTCATCAACAGCCGCACGCAGGCAAGTGTACCTTGCCACCCTGTATTTTCAGTCTACAGATATTTATTATTTCATTATATACTTTGTGCACGTACTTATGTTGACATTCGATACTTCGCGTCCGGTTCACAACCGGGTAAAGACGTACGTCGTAACGTCTTAGGAAGATTGTTGGATGATTCATAGTTTCTCGATATGCGTACCTGAGTTTATCGACACCCTAGGATACACTCATACACTGTGATCGTACCAGATTCCTGTATCCTGATACCGACATCATGACCAGAGACTGGGACGACCTTAGGGTCACGTCTGTTGAGTTACATCTGTGAGTCGAGACTGTAGTTAGAGGGTCAGGTTCAACGCACAATCGTTGATCGCTTGGGAAAGGGGAAGACAGTTACTAGACATTTGGGCTACTCTGTACGCGCTTATATATGTATATGTAGTGATCCTGTATTCTAGAGTAGTGTATCACCCGTGTGTCTCTGTGCTCGGAGCTACGGTACGCCTCGTGTGTCTCTGTGTTCGAAGCTACGGTTTTATTTTGGACAGCCCACGCGTCGAACATTATCTTTAAACTGTGTCACACTAGTTGGTTATGATAGAGTACCCTGTCGTGCACTTATACTTTCTGTTTACTTGGCATGTTGTATTTCTGTACCTTGTTACGTCCCTCTGAGGACCTGGTTCCCTGCCAGTTTTGCAGTAATGACGATTACGGAGCACTTGGAGATATTGTTGGAGTTGCATGTCTTGCGAGTATGGTACCAGGTACTCACATCTTATCTACCGGCATTATGGTTATTTTATATTGTTTATTCATCTGCTGTTGTAGCCTAGTTTTTATAGACTCATACTTCTTCTCGAGTCTATTCGAGTTAGTGTGTTATTGGGCGGCCGACTCTAGCACATATAGCTCTTTCTTGCATACTGTTGTACATTGTGGATTGAGACATAGAGGTTTATATTTATGGAATATCTAGATAGTACCCTTTATATTATAGCTTATATGTATTCGAGTCAGACCAGAGTCTGGTCGAATGCGTAGCTGGCGTGTCATGTATTCCTGGTCCTACGTATTTTGGGACTGGGGCGTGACAAAATTAAACAGTAAAATTTGGCAAGGTATACTTACCTGAGCAAGACTTCGTATAGTGTACGTCCTGATAATATGTGTAAGTTTTGGTGAAAGAAGTAGAATTTGAGTTTGGGAAGTGTTGTAATATATATAGGGATAAGAAGACAGTGGGGAAACTTAGGGATTAAGAATTACTGTTGCTGCTGCTTTCATCATTTCATTGGTTTAGGTTTTGGTTGGTCTGCCATTGGTTTAGGTTAAGGTTGAGGTTAGTTTAGTAACAACAGGTAGAGAGGTGGTGGGGGATGAGTCATAAGAGGGTTGTTTTACGCGCGATGAAGGAATTATGCGGTGGAATAGTTTTACGCGCGGAGGTTACTTTACGCGTGGGTTTAAACTTTACGCGCGGAGAAGAAAAGTAAGTTTTGTTACTGCGGCTATTGCTGTTTACGCGTGTAAAGTTACACGCGGGGTGATGAGCTGCTGCTGATATTTCTAACTTTACGCGTGGGCTGGTTAACGGGTTGCGGGTTTGGGTTTGATCCAATGGTAAATTCTATTCTAATAACTTTTATATATATATATATATATATATATATATATATATATATATATATATATATATATATTACATGGGTGCATACGGTTAAGCTAGCTACTGTCCAAAAGGTCTCCTTCATGGAATAAATTAGAAATTTTTTTATAAAAGCTCCATAAATCCTCTAAGTGCTGAAACTTCTCAAAATAAAACTAATAAAATCTATTCTCTCTATTTATCTCATAATTAATACGTTTTCAGGGTTAGGGGTTTTATAGGTATATATGAGATTAAGATTATTGAGGCGACATAAAGGGATCATACGTAAGATTTGAGGAATGAATCAGATGGATATGCGAGTGAACGATACGAATGTGATTGAGAATTTATTTGGATGACTTGATCCCTTAGTGGTGTACGGGATAGCTTCGGGGACGAATAAGTGATATGAGGATAGAGTGAGTTTTGAGAATTTGTCATGTGGCTTGAACCCTAAGTGGTGTATGGATTATCTTGGGAATATTTGAGTGAATCGAGGATTACGGGGGTAACAACGAGCCTATCAGTAAGCGATGTGATCAAGCAAAGCCTTAGTATGAGTATTGCTTAATTAGTTAGGGTTTCAAAGTGAATCAAATGAGCGTGATTCAAACGATTGAGAAAGAATCGAGCGAATGTTAAGGGTATATCATATAGAGATTTAGATCGATAAAATGAATAACTTGGTCGACGAACTTAGTGGATCATACGTGTGATTTCGAATCGAATCAAATAGAACAAAACTTAAAGTCAAGATTGAGGACTCGATGATGCAATCGAAGTTAGTATGATTGAACGATAACATGAACGAAAGATAACACACATGGGAAAATCAGATTGAAAGATATAGAATGACTCAAAGAATTTAGTATCGATGCTTTGGTTTTAAAGTCGAACAAGTTGACACGATATTGATGTTTGGTAGATAGGAACAACGGATTTAGTCTTGAGTTTGGACGAGCAATCTTGAATCTAGTTCACAAGTTAGTATTTGGATGAAACAAAGACGATGATACGCTAAGGAAGGATTTTATGGTTGCACGAATGTACTTGATGATGTTGAAATATATCGAGGATAAGTCGATGATATGGGCTGAAATGAATAGGACTGTACGAATGGATTTTAATGGTTATGCAAACAAACTTGATGAAATGGAACGTAACAAAGACTGACAGACTTTAGCTCGAGGATGTTCAAGTTGGATGAATGATAGGTAGATTATCAAATTGAAATATTGAACTTGGTTGTTTTGAGGAATGTTAGATGCGGACTATGGGTTGATCGAACGATAACGTTGAAATCGGACGATTTGGCTAGGCAAATATTGATCACGATATGAACGATTATTAGAGGAACACAACTTGATGGACGAAAAAAATCCTTGAGGATGAATTTTGAATTTGGTGCAACGATGAAGTGTCTTGGTAATTTTGATTATCGTTTTGACTTATGGTTTAATGCGATAAGTCGAGTTTGAGGATACAAGTGAATCAGACGTATTTCTAGGATAAGTTAGTCGGGAATTTGATACAAGTAGTGCTTGATGGTTTTATGAATGAATACGTAAATTATGTTGGATGACTATGAGTTTATGATTTAGATCAAAGATTTAGAAATTGAATCATGACTTGGTAATCTATACTTAGAAAAGAAAGGATGGATGGATTCTATCGAACATATTTAAGGAGATAAAATATGTGAATCAGTAGGTTTGACGTGTGACATGGATATATCGAGAATTCGACTACGAAATTATCGTATGATGACTTTGATAAAATGAACAAGACCCCTTGACTAAATGTATGAATACGTGTAGGATGATTTATGCTCGATGTTTAGAAATATGAGTGATGCGAGCTTGGGTAGGATACACCGTACGAACGAACAATGGTTTGACCATAGGAATTGGGACGAGGGTCGTGCAACAAAATTGTACGATGAGTTTTACGAACTTAAAACTGTACCTATGACCTTGTGAGCCGACCTAGCGGTTAGGCAGATGACCCTATGCCAAGTGATAGAACTGGTGTGAACGACCTAGAAAACCATAAGAGATGAAGCATCAAGACCTAGAGTTAGGACTTGGATGTTAGTTGTTGGTTTGGATAGGTTGTATGACGAATAAGAATGAGACGATATCGAGGATTTTATGAAGGGAATGATCATGATCGAAATTGGTTATGCTCAAGTAAAGTTGGGATAACGAATTGAATCGTTGCTTGGGGGACATACTTGATGGTATTGCAATGTTTGGTTTTGAGTTGGATTGGAATTAACTTGAATTTTGGTCAACTTTGCTCGAGGTATCGTTGTGATTTCATAAGACAAGAACACTTGAAAAATGTATCGTGTCATCTCAAGGATTGATATAGACGATAATGAAACAAACTGGGGTTCGGTTTAGTCGAGTTAGTAAAACTATTGGTTATTCAAAAGTAAGATTCTTTACGAGTAGCTTGTCTGACTTCACTATCGCTAAGCTTTGTTGAAATACACGTATTTCGGGGATGCCTAAAATATGTGCATGATCCATACTCAGTAATTTGTTGAACTCGAATGCAGCTGCAAGTGAACATGTTTAGATTCGCACGGATGAGTATAGCGACTTGGGTAAGTTAGCCTCAGCCTAAGATTTCGTGCACGAAGGATTAGAACATACCCCGTGTTGAGTGATATAGTTTTTTGCTAAGGCGCAGTAGAGAGACTGGGTCAGATAACATAATAATCAAGTGGTTATAAGTTACCTCGAATTAAGTGATAGAGTCATTCAAAGAAACTGGCTAAGCACACATGTGACACAAAATATGAAAATAAATAGAAAGTTGTGTTCGAACGGGTCTAATGACGCAAAGAAATATACTTGAGTTAGATTCGATAGTGATGTTGTTCTGCGCTAGGAACAGTAGAGATGGAGTCAGAAAGCACAATGATTAAGTTGAGTATAGTTGATAGTATCGAATGATAGAGGCGCTCGATAAAAATTGAGTGAAGTATACGCACGATGTGGATTGAGGAACGGTACGATAGTGATGTTGTTCTGCGCTAGGAATAATAAAGATGGAGTCGGAGAGCACAACGATTAAGTTGAGTATAGTTGATAGTATCGAATGATAGAGGCGTTCGATAAAAAATGACTAAAGTATATGCACGGTGTGGATTGAGGAACGGTAGGACGAGTTCCACTCAGGAAAGTGAAGCTGCCTCAAAAATAGATCTTCACACTGCTACTTTAATATGTTCAAGTAGAATTTGCTTAGGTTTTTAAGTAGACTATTATACAAGCTCTTGAAATGCTCAACTTTTACACCGATGCAATATTTGTCACACGATTGTGGAATCAATCGCATGGTCTTATACTTGTTTCACTATGAACTTATACTGAATCACTGTGATATGAACTTGCACAGAATAATTGTGCTATGGACTGATACATAATTACTGTGTTTCACTCATATTTTTCATGTACTACTACAATGGATAATTATGTTTTTAAGCATCGCATTAGCGACTTGGAAAACTTGTTCACAAGGGTATTTTCCTGCGAGCAGACAGCCGGTAGCTCCGAGGCCGACTCGATCCGGGCAAAACTATGGTATAGTCATGCTAATAGCCTAATACGGGTACGGATAGGGACGTATAGGGGGCTCGCTACCCACGCTTCATGGTGCGCCACTAACCCAGACTATAGTCCACAATACATATTAACATTTTTTTTGGGCAGGAAAGGACATGGTAAGTCTTGTGCTAGTAGATGCATTGGTCGTAGGTAAAAGTCACCAAACGGTTACACGGTTATTTCAGTCATTCCATATGTATGTTCACTCATCGAAAGGCACGATACATTATAGAGTTAATGCATAACCTGACTAAGGGGAAAGACACGTTCAAAACACTTGATTTCATATGCGTTCTTTGATTCATTATATATATTCACTTGGTTAACTTGATTTATCATTGGGCAGGAAATGACAAATGGTAAGTTAGTTAGCCACGTCATATTACTCATATCTTATGCGACACTTGATATATGCAACACGAACCAGGCTTTATATCGAGTATGCCAGAAACTGATCTTAAGGCAAGACTAGAAAGACAATAAAATATATGGTGCACATAACTAATTGAACGTGTTTAGTTTTTTTGAGTGGGCGAGAAGCCTCCCCACTAGTGCATTCAATGTACTGATAACCCACCAGATTGCTTGCAGGGTGCGGGAGTACCTCATTCGGTATTGAGTTATCCCTCATGAGCGCTAAGGCATGGAGTTAACTCTGAAACCTTGGAGCATCGCGAAAGGAGCTGAAGCACCCTATACAGGACGTAATATATTGGAACATCGCCTATGTATTATCTCCAAAGTTGTAAGTCGCTTGGCATATTTTATTATTTTGAGAGAGAGTGATAGAGCATGAGCGACTTGTAATCTCGGCCTAGCACTGCTTTTAATAATTATTCATCATCAATAAAGAGCTTATTTACTTCATACTTGTGTTTATTCTTATTCCGCTGCTATGGAACAACCTGTTCGACTCTGTATCTTAGGAATTCTTCGGACGTTTTAAGTGCTTGCCTTGCGTGGGCGCAACTTAGGCTCATGCGAAATCACGCCCATGTGAGGACATTTGGCCCTGCGAGACCAGGGCGTGATAAATCTCAGGGCCACACAAGCCACCGATCGAGCGTCGAGTAGATTTGTCTCCGAAACTTATTGCCGCCTCCAAACCAGCTCGTCCCAACGTATGCCCAGCCACAATTTAGGTCATGCACTGTGCGATAAAGCCTCTCTTGCCTCGTCGAATCTTTAAAGGACCTAAAAACCCTATGCATGAGATGCTTGGTTCCTGTAGCAACTATATGGGTGCATGAAGAAGTCGGACCACCACGCGGAGCTCCTTGATACCTTCGCTAAGGCCGAGCCCTTCGATGAGGCCTACTGGCCCTGTTAGCAAAGTCTGTGGCATTTAGTTCAGAGTGTGTCGTCCTCCTATTTTCTGTAGAGAAGAGAAATGAGAGATGGATTTTCTCTTTGAGGTAGTTCTACCATTTTGCCCCCTTTTATTTTTCTATGTTGTCTCTTTGTGTTATAGTTATACTAATATATGAGGACTGAACTAGATACTTAGAAATAGGTAATTTATTATATATGTAAAGTTGATGTATAGTCCCATGTTTATTAAAATATGTTTTTATATATTTGTAAATACAAATATGTTCAAAATATAGGTAAAGTAACTTACATGCCCTTTCTACTCTTAGTTACCTGAAGTTATATATGATTGTTTAGTTATATATGTAGATAGTATATATATTATATATGATTGTTTAGTTACATTGGTGTATATATATATATATATATATATATATATATATATATATATATATAGTAAAAAGTTTCTTAAAAGTGTGTGTTGTACAAGTAAACTATTTTGTATAGTAAATAAATGTATCGAGATTTATAAACTAATTTTCTTAATTGAATTACAATTAGATTAGATTAGATTAGATTTTATATATATACTATATATATACCAAAGAAGGAAATAATCGAGGATGCGAGGCAATATGCTTAAACGGAATTGCGAAAACTTTAAACTTTTATTGATAATAAAAAATTACAGATTACACTCAAAGAAAGCACATAATAACAAACAATAGTAGTAAAAAATACACACGATAACAAATAGACTATGTCTCTATTTATAATACATCTCATCTGCATTGGCTGATTGAGTGACTAACAGGTGTCGGTCACAAAGATTCTCTCTTATCTTCAGGTCCCGAACAATGGTAAGTGTCTATCTCCATCATCTTTACTTTATTCATCTTTTCTTTAGAGTGGAGCATCTGCACCATCTGTGTGGGGTACACCATTATCGGCTGCCTTATTAAAGAGATTCCTCTTTCCCAAAAGTAAAGCATTTACTTTTTCAAACGTAAAAATTCTCTGCACATGTATTCGGGCAAACAGTGATGATTACTGTAGGTCATCATCGTTCTATTCATCAGATTCTTGAGTAGTGACTCGATGATGAAGTCTTTTCAAGAAAACATCAGAGTCTTCTTCATCAGTGTCTTATACAATTCTGGATCCAGTAGAACTGACAGAACGATTATCTGTCTAAAATATTGATTCAAATTGAGATTTCATATATTGGAGGCATTTCCTTTTTAACTTATCCTCAGTAATTCTAGGATTCATCTTTCTCATTGAATCTGTTAATATTTTGATAGGGCTATCTTATACCATTTCCTTTTGTAGCTTATCTTCCACAAGGACCTCATTTTCCTTGATATTTTTCTGTATAATTTGTACTTTTCTTTCTCATCAATTTGATTCCATTATTTGATCAAAATATTTCTAGCCAAAATAGGAAAGTTATTGTGATTATATTCACATTTAATTATCCATTTGAATATATATGAGATCTCAAACTAGACAAATAATACATTGTATTCTCCCCCACAAAAAGTTTGTCAGCATTCTGACAAAGAGAGTAAGATTGAGTCCAAGTAGCAAATAATTTCTGAAGAGAAGGTGGAAGAATTTCTAAGGTAGCACCAAATTATAGCCACTAGTGAATAAACCAGGTAAAAATTTTCTATTTCAGGATATCCGGACAAATTCGAATGAACCAAGAGTGCTTCTATTTACTATTATCAAAGTAAAAGACCTTGATAAATGCTTCAATATAATCCCAATAATTATAAGGAATATTAATGCCCCTTTCTTTATGAACTAATTGTTCAGTTCGATTGGGATGAAGGCCCCATGATTGAGGAGTAATTAAGTGACAAATTTTGATTTGCTGTAATTTATGTCACTATGAAAATCATTGGTCTTCTGATAGAAATATTCTATCTCAACTGACTTAGTAATCAGCATGATTTCTTCATAGACATTACGGTCTTTATCCTGCAAAAAAAAAATATATTGGCTTTCAAATATTTTCTTTTAGCTTCAACGAATCATTCATCAGTAAAATATTTATCTTTTCCAATTTAATAATCTCCTCAGAATAATTTTTCTGAGTAAAGATTGTCTCTACTTCAACAGGAAGAGGTTACATTGGTTTCCTCCGGTTCTTGTATTTGAATTCCTCCTTTAGAGAATTTTGTGATTTTTCCAAGAACAGTTTTCTTGGAATTTCTTAATTTATTAGAGCCGGAAGTCATGGGTCGAGGAACCCATGGTTGCTTCTTTTTATCCTTTCTATTCATGTTCCTGCAAAAATTTACGAGTAAGAAAGTCAGGAAGTGAATTGTCATATCCTCTAATATATTCAATATCAAAATTAAATATGGCTAATTCTGCTTGTCATCTAACAAAAATTTGTTTGGATACTAAATTTTTACCATCATTTTCTAAGATAGTCTTAGCTGTGCTACAATCTATGCATAATAAGAATTTCTTATTTATGAAACATTGTATTATAGAAAAAATTTCTTTCTTGATAGTGGAATAATTTATTTGGGTATCATTCTATATTTCTGAATGATATCTAACTAATACTTCTTTTTTAGTGTCAGAATTAAGTTGTTTTAGTATTCCACCATAGCCAATATTACTGGCATATGTTTCTACAATTTTAAACCACTCAACATTGGCTAAGTGTAAGCAATGTAAATTTTTTACCTTTTGCTTAATTAACTTTACTGCTTCAGTATGAGCATTACTCCATGGAACATGATTTTTCTTTAATCTTGCATACAAAATCTTTGTATCATTGGCAATATTTTTATAAAACTCATATACATAATTTAACGCACCTAAGAATCGCTATAACTGTTTATTATCAGTTATTTTATTAGGAAATTTTGAAGCAAATTCTATGCTTTTATCAATTAGAATTATTGTGTTATTCACAATATTATGTCCCAAAAATCTAATTTTTTGCTGAAAAAAACTTCATTTTTGGGGCAGAAATAACCAAACCATTTTTGATTGACAAATGGTTAAATAATTAAGGTGTTTAAAATATTCTTCTATTATATTTGAGAAGATAAGTATGTCATCTATATAAGACAATATAAAATTAGAATATTGAATGAATATTTTATTCATAATGTTCTAAAATTCTGAAGGAGCATTCTTCAGTCCAAATGTCATTACATTCCATTCATAATGTCTGAATGGAACTATAAAAGCAGTTTTATATCTGTCCTTTTTGGCAATCTGAATTTGCCAATAACCTGATTTCAGGTCAAATTTATAGTAAATTCTTGATTTATATACTCTATTAAGTAAGTCCCTTTTATTAGGAATTGAATATCTGATCCATTTTAAAACCTTATTTAAAGGTTTATAATTAATTACAAGTCTAGGAACACCTCGTTTCTTCTCAGTATTATTATTGACATAAAATATTGTACGACTCCATAGGGTGTATGACTTGCAAATTAATTTTTTATCCAACAATTCTTGAATTTCTTTTTTACACAATTCAAGATATTCTTGATTCATTTGACAAGGTCATGCTTTTGTTGGAATATTTCTTTCATTAAAGAAATTTTCATGTGGGAGAGGAATAATATGTTATTTTCTATCCCAGAAGGCATTAGGGATACTACTACAAGTTTGTAGTTTAAAGTCTTCTTCGACTTATTTTATTCTCTGTTAAATTTTTAACTTTTTTAATTGCTGGGCTATATTAACCTGAACAATTTATTCTTTTAAGAAGTTTATTTGATTCTCTTTTAGAGTAACTTCATTGAGAATTTTAATAATTGGATTAGTTATAAATTTAAAATTTATTATTTTGCCTTTATAACTGGTAGTAATACAATTGGATTAGCTATAAAACGTATAATTATATGGGATAAAATAAAATTTCCAAACGAATGGATCTTAACTCAAACTATGCCTCCAAGACCGATTTTGGACATATAAATTGATTAAATTATCCAGACTTAAGATGGAGATGTGGAAGTAAGATTTACTCTGCAAGATGTAACTAGACTTTCCATATATAGTTACAGAAAATTACCTTCCATAATAGGTTCAACTTTCTCAAATAAAGAGAAATAAGTTAATAAAATCAAAATTACTGATGCTGCAGTGGCACATCCAATATATAAGTTAAAGAGTAAATTAGACTCCCTAACAATTTCAAAAATGGAATTTGCTACTGTTTATTGGATTTTACAAAAAAATCCAGAAGTACGGAACATCCTCAATATGATGTATTATGATAATATTGAATTTCGAATATGGTTTGAGAAAACCTATTTAATAGAGAAAAGATATGAATTTAAAGAAGAATATTATAATCATCTTAGAAAAACAAGAAGGACAAAATCCTTCGCCGATTGGTTTATCCAGAATTACGTGGATACTGAATTAGCACAAATAAATGTGCTAGAAGAATACTATAAAGTTTGGAATACTGATACATGATCTAGTAGTAATATTACAAGATCGATGTATCCACTAAATGAGCCAATTAAGCTCACTGTCAAAAATTTGATAGAAAAATTGATGTTGTATCTTTTATTAAGACTATTGATAGTAAAGAAAAGACTATCAAAGAATTACAGAAAACCTTAAGGCAGAATAATTATACGAATATATTTATCCAAGTTGTGGGTCAACAATTGACCAGAATAGAGCAAGCCTTGGATAATTTATTTCACAAATTTAGTAAAATAAAATATTTAGATATTTCAGAAATGCCTTCTTTAAAGGAGATCACAAATATCTTTATTAGACCTCCGACGGAGGTAAAAGATTATAAAGTAACCAGAGCTTCCGATGTTACTAAAGAAGACACTAAGGAGCTAATAGCTCAATTCAGAAAGTCTAATATCCAGACTATAAATGCTGAAGAAAAAGAGCTTAGAGAGCTAATAGCTCAGGCAAAAGAAACTTTTTAATATGCTAGTGATAAAACTAGCAAGAATAAATAGGCTATTAATAACTTTCAGAATAATCTCCAGGTTATCAATGGACAATCGTCCCAAGTGACTTCTGAAATATCAGAAGATGATCAGCAATCTGAAAATTCTTTAGATTCCTATAAGAAAATTAATCCAATCCAGATTGATAATCTACAAAAATCATTTGCCGATATGAAGCATAATAATCATAGTAATAATCAGATTCAGGCTGTTAAATATGGCAAGCCTAATCTGATGAAATACTATTGTAAAAGACCCACTCTAGCTGATGTATTATTTGAAGAAAATGGTACGATAATTCAGAATTATTACAGTAGAGGAGAAATCTATGAATGGAACATAGATGGATTAACTGATAAATAAATTTATGATCAGTTACATCGAATGATGATGTATTCTAATGTTGCTAAGGCTAATAGCAATAATGATAAATATACCGCTCAACCTATTACTTGCGGTTTTACTAAGTAGCTTTGGGGCTGGTGGTCTAACTGTATGAGTGAAGCTCAACGGCAAAAAATATTAAATATCGTCAAAACTGAGACTAATGCAACTAATAGTACTCAGACAACAAAAGATGATGCTGTTTATACCTTAATAATTATAATATTGGAACACTTTACTGGAGAAATTTCTCATCATGGAGAAATAGTGCGAACTCTTGTTTTAAGGCGTTCCACTCTACTCACTTCAGGTGGTACAAAGATATTTTCTTGAGTAGAGTTATGTTATTAGGTGACGCAAATGATGCTCACTGGAAGTCAAAGTTTATTGATGGATTTCTAATTTATTTGTTGAAAGAATACGGTAGGGATTAAGAAACCAAAAATAATGGTATTATTCCTTATTCCAGTTACACTTATGGTACTCTAATCAATAAGTGTATCGAAGAAGGATTAGCTTTATGTAATGACTTACAACTAAGAAATTAACTAAAATATCAAAGAATATCTGAGAGAAAGCAACTGGAAGAGTTCTGTGACCAGTTTGCAATAAATAATTTTAAACCTCCTAATACAAGGAAAAAAATAAAAGTAAAAGATTATAGAGAATACAAAAAATCCTATAAAAGGAAGATATATTCTTCTAAAAAACCAGAAACTACTGTTAATAAGGACAGTAGATACTCTAAGACGAGAAAATCTTCTAAAAAGTATAAAATAGTAAAATATTATAAATGTGGTAAATTACGCTACTATGCTAACCGATGTTACACTAAAAAAATTAGAAGAAATTGAAGATGAAGGATTAAGAAAAAGCATGTATAAACTAATGATAAATTCTGATTATGAAGAGAGTTCATCCAATGATGAATCCGGTGACATCTCAATTAATGAATGTGGTACTGATTGTTAATGCAATGAGTGTATTGCAGATAAAGACGTTAACTACTATAAATTAATATTAGAAATGAATAGGTTATCGATAAATACTTTAACCCTTGATGAGAAAAAAATATAATATAAGCCCTACTAACTGATAATGGCAGTTCTAAAATTAAACAAAAAATAATTAATTTAATAGGAGATGAGTCAGAAAATAAAATCTAGACTCCTGATGAAGCCTACACTATGGCTGAAGTAATCTCCAGATATAGAAGTAGACAGATAAAACCTGTTACTATGCAGGAACTTCAGTCTGAAATAAAAACTTTAAAATATGAGATTAAAATATTAAAATCTTAAGATGAACTAATCCAGAAAAGACTAGATAAACTTGAACTAGATAATATGTCTAGAAATAATGCCAGTCAATAGAAACTGGAGAATCTTCTGCAGGTTCTTCTAGACCGGAAGAACAAGGAGATGAAAGACTATAATCTGTTCAAATGGAACATCAGTTAAAAAGAAAAAATTTCTTGCAAACGATATTCATTACCCACAAATAGTATATTAGAATAAATCTACTCAATAATAACGAATACTAAATAACAAATTTGATAGCACTAGTTGATAGTGGTGCTGACCTTAATTGTATCAGATATTTCACTGATGAATGATCTTTCTCTTTTATTAAGACTATTGATAGTAAATAAGAGACTATCAAAGAATTACAGAAAGCCTTAAGGCATAATAATTATACGAATGTGTTTATCCAAGTTATGGGTCAACAATTGACCCATATATTTCAGGAATGTCTTATTTAAAGGAGACTATATATATATATATATATATATATATATATATATATATATATATATATATATATATATATATATATATATTGCACTTGAGCCTGTCTTGGGACCGTGGCAAAGCCACCCAGCCATCTGAAGGGCGGAGGGGAGGCTCGAACCCAAGTCACAACCCCCGGGGTCCCCTCACTCTACCGGTAGGCTAGAGCCTCTCTCTCTCTCTCTCTCTCTCTCTCTCTCTATATATATATATATATATATATATATATATATATATATATATATATTGGCAACTATATTATACCTATATCTATGTATATAGGGTTATTGAGGTATAAGGATATATATACAAATATCATAATTACATATAAGGATGATTGCTTATATATATTGTGGGTAATTCTGGTTGTCTGTTTTGGGTTACGAAAGGGTTCTTGTGGACACTACAAGAAAAATAATCTTTCTTGACGGTCAATTTATTAACGTATGGTCAAAGCCGTCAAGGAAAGCAATTATCTTAACGGTTTTAGACATACGTCAAAAAAATACCCATTTTTCTGTTATGTAACAAAATTTGACCATATTACTTGACGGTTTTATATAAAATGTCAAGAAAACCTATTGCATTACTTGATGGTTTGTTGATAACCGTCAAATAATGCATGTGCGAAAAAATTGTCGCGCATAATTCACCTGCCATTTTAGTAAAAAAATTTAAAAAAATTTCTTGTAGAATATTTGTTGACGGTTGATCACTTTGATAAAAACCTCTATTCTCCTTGCTTAGAGAAACACTCTCGACTCTTACAGAAGAAAAAAAAAAACCATGGAAACCCCTCTCCCTCCTTTCCCTCAAAGAAAACCCCCAAACCCGTCTCCCTTCTCTCCCTCAGAAACACCCTTCCCTTAGAAACCCCTCACCCTTAGAGAACTCTCTCCCTCCTCTCCCTAGGAGAAACCCCTCTCCCTCCTTGCAACCTAGAACCCGACGTCCTAGGGTTCCATGATCCGATGGGGAGAGCTCGATGAGGACGACGGTGAAGAGGGACTGCTCCACGACTCCATCTCTGGTGGTTCAAGGCGGCATCGCTCGACGAAGTCCCGACCACAACGGAGCACTGCTCCAATGACCGTTTCCACCATCGTCCTCTTCCTCAACGACTGGGAGGGTCGACTTCGTGCTCAAGAGCAACCGATCCTTCATTGGTGAGTCCTTAATCGTTCGATCTCTTAATTCCTGTGAAATCTTCGATTTTCAATCCAATTTATTAAGTTTTGATTAAACTTTGCACACCAGGTGCTCGACGAAGGTTAACATTGAGTAAACATCTCTATCTCTGATATGGGAAGTTTAGTGACTTTGAGCATCCCTGAGCTCCAGGAACTTGAGTAGATCGGTAAGATGCTTTATTGTATCTTCGAATTTGTACTCAGTTGTGCTTTCGAATTTGTGTATAGTTGTGTTTGAATTTATTTTGGATTGCATTTTTCGAATCCTTTGTGTTGTGAAATTCATGCTCGTTGTGTTCAGATCTTTTGGCATCAGACCTTGATGAATATATTTGACAAATCTCCTAAAGAAAAATACAAGTAAGGTTGAGAAATATCAGCAAGTTGGAGGGCCATATGATTATGCCTTTTTAGACTATCGTTACATTTGTAGTCCACAACATCTTTATTTTCGAGTGTCTGGATTGTATTCAATACATATCCGATACAACATGACCTAGATTTCAGACTGTCCATACTTTATTAATATGTATTCGTCTAATTTGTTTTCAAAAGAAGTCATTTAACTTTTTATTTTTAGTAGTTTATCTTGTTAGAATTCTAGATTCTAGATTCTTTTGGTTTCATGATATAAAAGAGTCAACAATTGATTAACAACTAGATTATAGTAGCCCAAAGTGATACTCTGAATTGATGGTTTGCATTTCGAGGACAGATTTTTTGAGAAGTAATATGAATACTTGTCTGGCCCCTTTGTTAGAAGAATCTAATGATTCTGATACTACTGGCAGCCTAATGCAAGTAGGAGTTCATAGTCGAACAACCCAACTTGAACGATTCAATATGATTGAGAGGGATTTGATTCTTGTGAGTACAACTATTGTGGAGGACAAATTACAGAAAGGGGGTATGAATTTGGCATATTTGTAGAATTAAGTTGAGTTGTTCTCGCTCCATTTTAACATTTCCTTCTCATCTGGATGTTCACATTACAGCTTCCACAAGGTATGCTCTGTTCGAATTTGGAGGTGTAGTACAGGAAAACTTATTACTAAACAAACTTGAAGAAGTCAAACGATCTGTGGAGGTCGAAAGCCATATTACGTATTTAGAGATCCTATATTTTAAAGCTTAACTCTTAATTAGGACACTGATATCATTGATCTTTATAAGATGAAATTATTGATTGTCTTTTTCAATGAATAAATATGCATATTGATATTATTTTTCGCTCTCTTTTGTGATCAGGTTGCTGCTCTTGCTGAGCTTGACGGCCTGTTGGAGTTTAGTTGTTGTAATTAGTGGGGGAATTAATGGAGTTTGGAGAGGAATTAAATTGTTTGTTTAAGAATTCAATTGGGTGCATTAATTGAAGTGGTGGGCTAGTTTAGGCTAGCCTAGCTTCTTTTGGGATTTGTAAAACAAAATCTCTTTTCAGGTTTTGTTGGAATAATTGACTACTTCACCATGGAACAACATGTTCTTCATGATGTACTATAACCGAGTAATTAAAGGTATTTTTTTATCATAATTTGGCTACAACTTCAATTTATATCTATAATTCCTTATTTGTAGTTAAGCTTGGTTTATTTGTTAGCTTATTTAAGCAGTGGAACATTTACTATCGATTGACTTTGGCATCAGTTTAATATATTTTTCTTTATGTAACACACCTTGCAATCAAGATTGCCCTGTTTGTAAAGTCTGGATCTTCACTTTTCAAATTGTTAGCTACTATAGTTTCTTGTACCTTTTACATGACTTAAAGTAATATACCAAGCTTCGTAGGAATACTTCACTTTATATGAATGTTGGGGATTGGAATTCAATCTTAGAAAAAAATAAGCCCAATTCAACTTAAAGTTCATGTTCATTTTTACCAACCAATATATGTTATAATGTACATTTGTTAAGCACTTGTTTTCGTTTTAGATGTTCAGTGCATATATAACTCGGCTGAAACTTTACAAAAGCTGAAACATTTACCACTTGTCTAACTGTTGGAAAAAGTACCAAAATATCCTAAATATTCAAAGAATAAATGGTCTAGTGACAGTAAAGATGATTTTGTCAAAACCGTTTGAACCAACAATTACCATTTTTGTACATGGCAAAATTTTGTATCAAGAAAATATTTAATGTTTCTCACTGCAATGAAGAAATTCATCAGTAGAAGTTAAAATAAAAGTTCAACAAGTCAATTTGTAGTAAGAATGATTAGCCTTATCTCAAATAAATAAACAAATAAAATAATAAATTTGTGGTAAGAAAACAAGATTTGTTTAAACTTCAGCTGTGAACTATTAACTCTGTTTCATTCATTCATTCATTCATTCATTCATTTATTCTTTTTCTATTTCAAGCTACTGTACACTGTTCAATTGATGGCTTTGAAGTAATAAGAATATATATGGTTTCTTATATCACTACTTGTTTATCATTCTTTACGAGTCAACTCACATATATATGCTTCTGGCCCAAACATAGGGCACCTTCAATTGGACCTCTACTAGTTATCTCAAACAAAGTCCCTGCCACTTAGCCAGCCATTAATGTCGTTTACTTGGCGTGTGATGATGAGGCAGTTTTGCATAGTAGCCTTCCGAGCAATAATTTTTTGTGTACTTTTATCTTTCTTTACTTGTGCCTAACAATTCTTTGATTTACATTCATGCAAGAGGAAAGAAGAATGTCATTGGGGAAGTATCAGGTGCATGATGAAACCAGGTAAGTAATAACCGTTTTTTGTTTTATTCTTCCAAAAGGATCTTCATATTTGTTTGCAGATCCAACTAGATTGGTAGGCAAAAATATCTTTGCTTTCCTAGTGGCTATTGTATACGATAGGATTGTTGGGATCGTGCCAATAGATAGATTTTTGAGGCTATTTCTGATGTATTCTTTTTCAATCTCTTCATTTATGTATGTGAGGGTTTTAGTTTCATCGATTGCATCACTGTCGTGTTCGTTTCCACCTGATGCTATCAGTATAATTATCAAGATTCTTTCAGAGTGCCTAAAGTACTTTCCTTGCATCAATAAAGAGGTATACGTATTCACTTTTGTATTTATCAGTAGTGCAATTTTTTTCAAAGTGACTAAGCTTGGCTGAAAAACTAAAGCCTTACATAATTTAGTGTTATTTAATCATATTGCAATTATGGCTTCATTGCAAATGGATTCACGCAGCTGGCTCCAAAAGTGTTGGTGAAGGCTTTATTTATTGTCGATGTGGGAAATAAACTAAACCAATTTACAGGATTTAATTTTCCTATAACGACTTAGTTGTATCGGAAAGACTTTTCCTAATAGATTTTCTTTCAACTATGTTATAACTTACAAGTCTTCTTTGCTTTGAAATTAAACCAAACAAGTTACGGGATTCCATTGTTCATATAATGATTAATTGTATTCGAAAGGGTTTTTCTAAAGATTTTCTTTCAAATATGTTATAACTTGGAAAAGTTCTTCTTTGAAATGTAACCAAACCTGTTTATATGATTATATTCTTCATGTAACTATTAGTTGTATCATAAAGCCTTTTCTAATGGAGCTACTTTGATATTATGAATGACAACTATTCTTTTGTGTTATTATAATTCATCCAGGAGTTCAAATGCCTTATAAGTTGTGTTGAATATGTGGTGGATGCTTTTGTGGTGGTCATGAAGCGGATTGTTTGTACTAATATGATATTTCTTCGATACTCTTGCTGATCTTTGTCTTTTTCATTTATCTCATAATTGAAGTTCCATGAACTATGGATTTGAAACAGTATAACATGTCTATTACAATGATATAATGAGTAACTAAATTCTATTCAACAAATTTCTTTCTTTTAATTCTTGGTTATTTTGGTGGTCAAATTCTCATGGCCTCTCTTTTGTACTTCGACTTTTAACTTTAGAGTTGCGGTAAAATTCTTTATTGTACATAAGATAAAGAGCTTGTATGCTTATTCCATTGACTTAAGTTTTTTAGGATTAAGTATTCTAGCAATTGGACAAGTATGCAGCATGGGGACGGATTCTACTTACGTTGACATGGTATTTGAAAAAAATAAGTAGGACAACACGACATGTATATATGATAAAAAGCGTAAATTTTACCTAGGTTTCCAAATACATGTATATTCATGATTTATCAAAATACTATGTAAATTTGCATAATCCTCCTTTATCGGACAACACGACATGTACATATGATTTACGTTAGTTCTCGTCTATTCAACATAATCTTCCTTTATCAGGTTGGAATCCACAATGAAAATGTAAGCACAACACAAGCAGGGTTAAGTTTCGATAGGAGAAATTTGCATTTGATTTTTGACTTTAAAAAGCTTAGCATAATGTGTCTTGGAAACTGCTGATGCTGATTTTGGAGAAGAAAGAAGTTTGTGATTGTAAATAATATATATCGTGGAAGTACCACTATTGCAATCCCATTTTTCGTCATCATTGACTTATATCAATGGTTCAATATTGACCCATACCTCTTTGGATTAGTTTTGAATGTCTATGATCAACTTTGTGTTATTATCTATCATCTTTATTTTTAAGATGAACTGTTGTATTTGTTGATAAGATTTGACCTGGAATGAATCTCTCTGGTTGACAGGTAAATTCAGGCACCACCCTCTGCTAGAGAATGGTAATGTTATTGCCATGCTAGACATTACAAAATGCCTTTATGATGCTATCTTGATGATGGAAAAGGTAGCAGAGCAGGGTAGTGCGATAGCAGCTTCCTTGGAAGGAGTTAAACGGCAATAAGGTAGCAACTTTTTAGGTTAAGTGGAGATATCTGACACTTAATTTGGACACACACACACACACTATATATATATTGGGCTGCAATGAGCCAAGCCGTTCGCAAGCTGCTTGAAGCTCGGCTCGATAAAAGCACGTTTGAGCTTGGTTCGTTTAGTAAACAAGCCAAGCTCAAGCTTCATTTTTGTGCTCGTTTAATAAACGAGCCAAGCTCAAGCTTAGAAGTACTCGGCTCGTTTGAGCTCGCGAACTGGCTCGTTTAGAAACTTGCGAGCTGACTCGTAAGCTGGCTCGTTTAGAATCTCGTTTAGGAGCTCGTTGTTGGCAGTCTACAAATTTATTTTTATTTAAATTTATTCTTTGTTGAATTCTAATTTTATGCATGTTTGTATAACAATATGGTTGTGTGCATTATATATAATTATGTCCTTAATAATTGATAGTAAGGAACTTTTTAAATTAAAATTTTATAAATAAATTGCTAATATTATAGGTACTTGAATTCAAGTCTAACTAGCTTGAAATCAAGTTCGTTAAGCTCGAAATCAAGCTTAATGAGCTTGAAATAAAGCTGAACAAGCTTGAAATCAAGCTGAACAAGCTTGAGTTTGAGCTTATCAAGCTTGTTTATCAAGCTTGAATCAAGCTTGCTTATCAAGCCAAACTCGAGCTCAAACCAAGCCAAGCCAAGCTCAAGCTTAATATAACCGAGCTCGAGCCAAGCTCAAGCTCTAAGGTAAATTTTTTATCAAGCTTGAGCTCGAGCTCGAGCTCGGTTAATTCTAATCAAGCCAAGCTCATGCTTATGAAAAGCTTGGCTCGGCTTGGCTCGTTTGCACCCCTATATATATATATATATATATATATATATATATATATATATATAAAGGTTATCAGGGATATATATCCTTATTTCAACTGGATGGATCTCTAATATCTTGGTTTGTCACAAGATAGCCTCACTAAGATAGTGATCATATTATTTGTATTTTTTTCATCATGATGAGCTCTATGGTGCAACATAAATATAGGGCTGATTCTTGATCAAGTGACGTTAGTTGTGATGATAATTATAAACTGAGATGGACCTATGAAATACTTGTGAGAAAAAAAAACCTTTTATGAACGTGTAAAAGAATGGATCAAAATGTTATGAAATTGTCAGCTTTGTCTGCCCTTCTATGAGTTGCTACCAAAATTTGAGCCAAACCATCAGTTGCAGATAATGAAGTTTGCCTTGAAACCTGAGGCTGATTGATAGTTTAGGCTGCTTACTTAATATTGTACAATTCAGGTACCACCAGGCCCGGTCCTATAGTTTATGGGGTCTAGGACAAAATCTAAAAATGGGGCCTTTTTTCCAACTAAATAAAAATTTGTTTTAGCATTTTTACCTGCAAAATCATCAATTAAGCTATCATAATCAAGTTTTTCTAGCATATTACTTTTAATAGATATCATAGCTAAACCATTTAATATTTCTTGTGACATAGTCGATCTTAAATAAGATTTTATTAATTTTAGTTTTGAAAAACTTTTTTCCGCAGATGCAATTGTAACAGGTATGGTCAATAAAATTCTATATGCAATCCAAACATTTGGATAAGATCTACGTTTGTTTATAAAGTTAAGTACTTCAATGGGACTACTTACTTCTTCTGGTAAAATATTTTGTAAGTATTTCAATTCTAGAAATAAATTATTTCCATCAAGATCAAAAATTTTATTATGTTTTAAAACACTTTCAAGATTATGACAATAGTTTTTAAAGCATTATGATGTAATGAGATCAACTTCCTCAAGTCAAATAAGAACCCAAAAATATTTTCATATAATTGAAGTTGTTCAAACCTACTTTTAAGTGAAGAATTAGCTTGATCTATTATTTTCAAAAAATAATCAATTCTAAGAGATTCTTCCGGTGATCGTATTGTCTCTTCATTGACATCTTCTTCATTAAAATGTCTTTTTCTACGAGTTTTGCATTTTTGAGATTTTTATTTAAATTTTCAACTAAATTAATAGGTTTACCAACAAAAAACTTATCCATAGCACCTTTTTGAGATTGAACTAATAAATCTATTCTTCTTTTCTTTTTTAGTTTCTCATATCCAGATAAATATTTTCTAGGTGCCATTTTGTCTTTATAAAATGCCTACTAATAATTGGCTTAATAACGAAAATAATTTAAGAACAAAATCACCTGATTTGGATCAATAAACTTGGAAGTGATAGTGAATTAATTGGTTAGGCTTTGCAGTTTAGTTGTGCAGTTGCAAATGGTAACAGAAAACGTCAAGGAAATGCAATCCAATTGAAATTGATGGAACCATGGTTCCAGAGCACACAACCTAAATATAAAGAAGCCAATATATAAGTGGACAAAATACTAATAAAAACACATGCACTAATTAAAATTAATAATTGTCATATTAATTAATAAACAAATTAGTTTCTCAAAATTATTAATTATAAATCAATTTAAACAGATAGATCGTATTAATCAAGTAATAAACTAAGCTTGCAAGTTTGCAAAAAAAGAAAAAAGAAGTAAAGGAGAAGCTTCTCCACGGACCATGACTCTAGTCTGAAGAGTCAGACTACCAACTATATTCCAGTGTTACTTCTCAATTGTTTGTTTGTGAAAATCATTACAAAGGTCCAAAAGTACTTGCCACACCAAATTTTTTGAAAAATATGGGCCGGGCCATATGGCCCTTTCTCCAACTCTAAGACTCAAGAGTCAACACCCATCACCCGTGTGAATGTCTCTTCTCTCTACAGTGTCTACAAAAGTAAATGATAAAATGAACAATATTTTAAAGGACTAAGTTGGCACTTCTCCAATCCAAGAGGCAAGACCATGTGAGTATGTATCTACACAAAACAATTTTTCTCTGACGGTCACTGTCACTGACCACTACCTTTTGGTCCTTTTACCAAGAATACATATATCATATATGATATATTACGATTGATATAAAAAAAATTCCTCTTTCAGTCTTTCACTCTTTCAGTTTCATACCTGGTAGTGGTAGTAACCGTCACAGGAGAGGAGAAGCTTCTCCGACGTCGGCGCTGTGTAAGGCTTGCGAGTATGAGAGAGAGAACGCTCAACTACTGAGAGAGAGAGAGAGAGAGAGAGAGAGAGAGAGAGAGAGATGGAGCCTGGGGGAGAGAGTGAGCGAGCAAATAATATTTATGGCAGGCAAATTATTTTGACTGTTTTTTTTTTTTTTGACCGTTTCAATTTTTTCGGAAATTTCAGTTTTTTGGGAGATGAAGAGGCGCGTATTTATGTGACATTTTTTTCCAAAAAGATTTCTTAGATCTGATTTTATTTGCTATCAATTTTGGGCCTTTCTTTTCCCAAAAAAAAAAAAAAATTTAATTCTGTTTTATTTATATAAAAATCGGGGGCTTTCAAAATAAATCTACTCCAATCAGTGAAAAGTTGAATATTTAGCCTGCAAATAAATCTGAGAGTGATTTGTGTGCTAGAGAGATGGCAGCACATCAGATCCTAAATTTCTCTTATTTTATAAATTATTTTCGTCAAATATGGTCACATGTTTATTGGTTTCCTTTTTGATTGAAAATTGTAGAAGAATGATGAATTTTGAAATTAAATATTTATGAGTACTTGGTGATTCACTTGAGTCTCGCATCTCTTATTTTATAGATTATCTATCTGCTATTGACATTCTCAGTTCCTGCATTCTTCTGCACTAGGAACACACTCATATGTTTACAACTTCATATACACCCACATTCACAAATACAAACCTATGCATCTATATACATTATGACACTATGAGTTATTATCTATGCTCAGAAATTTTCTTGGCTTTATGTTTCAATTTTCAAGAATGTTCTTTTTCTTACAGTGATATATTGTTTGCAGATGATGATGATTGTGTTGTACAGTAGATGGCCTCAACGGCCTCAAGTACATGTTGTTACAAGAGAAGCATATCAGGATGAATTAGGATGGTTAGAGAAGTTGTTTGTTATCTCAAGGATATTTTGACTATAAGATATTTATTGTAAAAAATCATATATTTTGGTTACTTTGATATGTCGATGGATGTTTGTGGTGTAAGAACTTTTTTGTTAATATAAAATTGTGTATTATAGTTCTTTGATGCTTGCAATATTCTAGAAGATTGATATTATGTGGATTCTAGAATATATTGATATTATTGTAAACATGTTTCTCTTGACGGTTGTAAAACGTTAACAAAATGTCATTTTTTTGAAGATCAATAAATGGTTTCTTGACGGTTTTTAAACATCAAAAAATATATTTTTTGGACAATTCTTTGGGTCAAGAAAGGGCTTTCTTGACGGTCATTACCCGTCATATAGGCCACAGTCAAAAAAAAAATTCATTTACGGTTTTTTCAATATGTTTTTTTGACGGTTTAAAACTGTCAAGAAAAGGCCTGTTACTTGACGGTTTAAAATTGTCAAGAAAACAAAAACAGAAACTGTCAAGAAAAGTAGTAACTTTTTTTTGACTATGGCCTAGATGACGGATCCAAAACAGTCAAGAAAATCCTTTCTTGACAGGAACAAATCGTCTAGAAAAACCATTTTTCTTGTAGTGGACCTGTACCAATATTAGTTCATGGATAGGCCCGGACTAGACTTTGGTACCGCAGACTTAGCTCAGTTATGAATAAACCCGAGACAAGTATCCCTTGCCTTATGATTATAATATTGACATGTTTTACATGTTTTCTAGTTATGATCTATTGCCATACTGCTAAATGTGTCTCTTGTTCCTTTCTTTCAGTCTTGTATCTTATTACCTGCTGACATACATAGGATGGAGACACATATATTAATAACTCTTGTATATTACTTGTTTTATTAAGTTGTTTGTATAGTTGTTTCCTATTTCTGTGATAGACTTGACTGATTTAGTGCATTTAGTGGGGAGGACAATTATTGGACGTATGAAAACTTTTTCTGACAATTATACATAGTTGGCCTCTGGCGTTTGTTCAACGCTATGCAATCAAGATGTCTTGTGTAGACAATGGGTAAGAGCATTTGATGTGTGCTAGGCCTACCATATTTATCCACAGCTTCCATGCGTGCAAATATTTTCCTCAATTACATTCATTCAGATTGGCTAGTATTAGTAGACTCTATCGTGTGTTATATTTGTACCCTACAATTTTTTTGCATGTTATTTACTGTACTTTATTCGGCATGTTATTATGTATATTGTTACGTCCCTCTGAGGATCTGGTTCGCTTCCAGGTTATTGCTGAGATTTGACACCGGATTCATTGGGAGCTACTTCTGTAGGATATCAAGTATTGCTAGTTGATACCTTCTGATCATTATACTGCACTTATATTTCTTCTTAGTTCATAATAGTTTTAGTAAGTATTGTGGATGTTATATTGAAAATATGGATTATGATATCATTTAGATAACTTATACATATCCGAGTCGGACTGGAGTGAACTTATACGTATTCGAGCAAGTATGATTGTTCATTGAAAGTACTGAGCAAAGACAGATACTGCACTCTCTTGCTCTTCTGGTTCAGTACAATTGTTCACTGAACCTCTCTGTTATATTTTGGATCACGTCTTTCGAGACAAGGCGAATATTTGTTTACCTAAAGTTTAAATGAAATTTACCTTTACTATAAAATAAAAAAAACACGGATATGTAAAATTAGACCAAAAACCTGTGGCCAAGCCCAACAAGAACATCCTGGATGGCTTCGTTAGAGTAGATATATGACATATTGCATAATAACTAGGGTTTAAACCCTATTGATAAAGCCCACACGGAAAACCAACTAACAATATGCGCATATAGGCATTCGTAGTTACACTGTGATCTGTTCTACAAGCACCTACCTCAGGGTAGTGAACAATGTTTTAAAAATCCGAATTAGTTGACGTGTAGACAGCTAGGTACTCGATGTCGGTCCAGAGTCCATCCGATAAAAAAAAGTTATTGTAATTTATGCACAATTTTTAACAATTTTTTTTTTCCGAGGGACTCTTTTTTGTGGACAGTTGTAAATCTCCGTCCCGAATTTTCAATTTAAGTTACATATATTTGATATTTTTATTTAACTTGACCTAACGACACCTGAGGTACTTCTGTGGATTGGGTCAAATAAGAAAATAGAGGAGGAAAATAAATAAATAAATAATAAATAGGTAGATATCTAAGATATGGGTATGTAAAGTTTAGTTATTAAATTAAATAAGTATCTTAAGAAGTAAATATATAAGTGGTGGACTAATAGAAAATATTTGTTAAACAATCATTTGTAATAAAATAATCTTTATAGAAGTCCTAAACAAAATATATACTATATCCATAAATATAAAGATCACTAGATCATGAACCTAAATCCAACTCCAGCACTAACCTATATGTGACAACATATATACTAGTATATCCCTATAATATATTAGAGATGCTGTTGTTTGGTGATAGAATCTTTTATGAAATATATATTCTCATCTCTTCATCAAATACAAGCCTATCTCTACTCTAACCCGTCTCCTCTCTATATGCCGAATATAAATAAACTTCCCACTGCCTATACATATATCCATTATATGAAAACACCTTCTCTCTCCATAATCCATGCACGTATAAGAACCATGCCATTGTCGCACGGACCACCATCCCCGCCATGACCAAATCGAGCCTGTGCTCTCCTCCTTCCCCTCGAGTGCTTCGCCAGCAGTGCCGCGTCAACGTCCGAGCAGGCCTCCATGTCCGTCCATGCTGCCAATAGCGTGGCCTTTCACGTGAAGAAGATAGCACATGCATGGCTCTCATGAATATGTATGTGCTCACGAGTCACAACTCAGCAGTAATCCAATTCTTAAGGTAAATATTCATATACACCCCTCCACTCTCAAAACATAACAATTTAGTCCCTATGAGCAAATAAATTGTTAGTATGATTCAACAAAGCAACTCCTTTCTTTTAGTCCCACATGGGAAAGGAGAAGTCATTCTCCTTTCCATATATTGCTTTACCCCTCTTAGTGGGTAAGTGGGCTTTATAGGAGATTGGCTTGATCTCATCCAACCCGCGAGCGGGTGCGCGATTTAATGCGCGTTTTTACGCGTTTATTATTCGCGCACTTAGAACTTAGCACGCTTGCGCGCCGCGGAACGGACACGGGTACAAAGGTAATTTCATAACTTATTTTATTTTATTTTTTATTTTTGTTGATTTGGTCTGGTGGGTTGCTGGTCTTCCGCGGAACTGTTCTCACGTAATCCCATTACGGAAAAAGTGGAAAATGTTACGTGAGAGATATGATATATCCAGGACACGATCCTGAGATCTGAAAAAAAACAGAAATCAATTTTTTCTTTTCTCTCTCTCGCTCTCTGTTCGGACGAAAGAACAATCTCACAGAGACGAAAAGAAAAGAAAAACACCAGAACCAAAATTCCTCCAAAACTCCTCCGTCCAATCTCTATTTTTCGGGCAAGGTTGTGATCGTTCGTGGGATTCGTCACCGGGTGCACGGTGAAGTGAATCGAAGGATTCGTTGTATCTCGGGGATAGATCGCCAGGAACCCACTGCACTGTTCGTGGGGCAAAATTCTATTCTAAGGACAACGTGTAACGTGCCTCGAATCCTATACTATTTTTTGTCTTTAATTTTACATCTTCCTATTTGCATTATTTAGGAATTTAACCAACAATCTTAGAATAGAATTTTCGTAGGATCTGTCTACTTTCTATTTTCTGGTTGAAAAAATTCCTATCTACATGATGAACATCGTAGAAGAACTGACCACGAACATTCATAACTCCTCCAAACAGAAGAAGTTTTATGGCCTGAATTTTAAGAGATGGCAATGTAGGATGACCTACTAGCTGACTTGCTTGAAACTGGTTAAGGTTCTCAAAGAACCGGAAATCCAACCTGACTTACACGAACCTGCCAGGACCTACGAATTAGAGTCCTACAACGAGACAGACTTTATCTGTCACGGTAAAATTCTCAGTTGTCTTTCTGACACCCTCTATGATATATACTGCACTACCTCTACGTCCAGAGAGCTTTGGGAAGCTCTCAATAAAAAATACTCCAATGAAGGAGCCGGTTCTGAGATTTACATTGTTGACAGATTTTTAGAGTTTAAAATGGTAGATGAGAAGTCTGTTGTTGAACAGACTAATACCCTTCAAACTATCATACACGAGATGTCTCAGAAAGACATGCCATTTGCTGATAAGTTTCTAATTGCTGCCTTCATTAATAAACTTCCCCCATCTTGGAAGGAATTTGGTTTAAAACTAAAACATAATAAGGAACACATGTCTTTAGACGACCTGTTTGTGTCCTTTCGCATTGAGGAAGAAGGTATAACTAGAGACAAGGAACCTTTTAGTACTGAATTTGAGGCAAAGTTACACATTGTTGAAACCAAGGAAAAGCCTAAGGGCCAACCCTATCAACAGAGGAACAACCCCCAGAACAGGAACCCTGCAAAAAAATAGTTTCTTAAGCCAAGAGCTGTGATTGGAAAAGATAACAGACCTAAGCGGGAATGTTACAACTGTGGTAAGCCTGGTCACTTTGCTAGGCAATGCCGCCACAGGAAGAAGGAAATCGTCGAACTCCTACAGACTCTACTGTTGTTCCACAGGCTCATGTTATCATAGCCGGGACCGAATCTATCGGTACCGATGATCAGAGGTTTGTAACCGTATGTTCTGTTTTTGAGTCATCGTATCAGCCTACTGACTGGTGGGTTGATACAGGGGCAAATGTCCATGTATGCCCTAATATTGATTATTTTTTCTCCTACCGACAGGTTGAGGAAGGCGAATCAGTAGCTATGGGAAACTCGAGTGCTGCCAGAGTGCATGGAAAGGGAAGAGTGAACCTCAAGTTATCTTTGTAATGCCCCGTTCCCCCTATTCGGGGAGCGCGGCCAAGGAATACTTACGACCGTCCGAACGGGACAGATTGAATTAAGATCCTTTCCTCGTTATGGATTGGTTTCTTCGGAATCAGGTCCCATATACAATGGATTGTGCCTCAAGGATGGACTCGGCGGCAGAGTCGAGAGGGGCCTTTCCGTTGCGTTGGTTTCTTGTCCGTTTTCGTGCCGCTTGGTTGCTTTCTTGTTGGTTTTATGACTTGCGTTTTCTTGAACGGTTTCAATGGATTTCATTGCTTTCGTTCTTAGGATTTCGTATTTCGTATCGACCCTTGGAGACCGAAGCAGGAGGTATTGATCATCCATTGGTGCGTGCAGATGATCGTGTAGACGACGCGCGAGCGGAGTCTTAGGGGTCTCTCCTTCTTCTTCCTATTCAACCAACTTGTGAGTGGCTCTATTTCGATAAGCACCTTCTTTCCAAGGGCTCCGTTCATAATAAAGATTGACTCAGTTGTGCATTCATTCAAACGATACCAAATATATATAAAGTTGAATGAAAAGATAAAAAAGTAGGCTTGGAACATTCATTGCTTGTCATTCAGAACCTTGCATAAATTCATTGATGCATGCACGTTCGTTGGGTATATTAATTGATCGGCACTTATTTATAGCACAAGTTATTCTTCTTTAAACTGCTAAATGTTATTGCATATAACTTGTTGGTCGATTATGGTAGCACAGTAAAGCGGTTCCGTACATGCCGTTTCTTTAAATTCTTATGTGTTAACTATGGGTTTGGTGGGTTGGTGTTGGACAAACTTGTATACAAGGGGTAACGTTCTACGAACGGTCGCCGGGGCACCGGGACCGCTTCGACCTGGGTAGAACATTTGCTAGTGTAGTCCTAGCGCTTGGATGGGTCCGTGCGTCCGCCAAAGGCTAGCTACCTGAGGCGGAATGTCAGCCGATCCATCCCCCGTCCAACCAAGAGATGTTGTGTATATTTAAACTGTGCAGACTAACTATGTCTTCGTGACAGGGAAGGCTATGGTAAGTTGTACAGGTGGTTCAGACGGTACAGGTAAAGTCACCGAACGGTGGCATGTGAAGTTATGTTATTTTGTTCTTGCATACCTGCTAAATGAAATCGGAACTAGGCAAGAATAGAAACCCACCTAAGCAAATAATTGTAGCATACTCATTAGATCATATCTCTTGAGCTTGGTAAAGTTGAGCAGCTAGCCTTCACCAGTACTTTCTGAAGTACTGACCCTCGTTGTAGCAGGTTCCCCGGCGCAAGGCAACGCGGCGAGGAGCTGAAGTTCTCTCCGAACATTTTAGGATCCTTGGCGGTTCGTGGCCAAGACTTTTGGAGGCTCAAGCTAGAAGCCTTTCACTCTCTCCAGTTGCTGAATATCGCTAAGGCGATGGTGCTTACTCGCACCCAAGGTGGTTTTGCGTTTTTGAATCTATGTAAAGGGACATAATGTATGGATCGGCTATCTCATTTTGCGTCCAAGTTTGTAAGCCCGTGGGGCATTTTATACTTTTGAATCAAGCGATGTAAAAAGATGTTCATTATGAATAAAAGAGAAACTTTTCTATGCCTCAACCTTGTGTTATCTTATATGTCCACTCTGTTGCATTGTTCTAAAGAATATCCTTATGCCCTAAGGCCTTGTGCACACGCGCCCTACGCGTGCACGGCATCACGCCCGGGGGACGATTATCGATTAGCCGAAATCGGGGCGTGACATATTGGTATCAGAGCATGCTTCAGATCCTTTGATCTCACAAAGAAAGTTTCTAAAGAGGACCTTGTTCCTTCCGAGTAGACCCTTGAATTCGCTTGGCCAAAATGAGATACGTTCCATACAGTGAGTCCATAATATACCTTGAGACTAATACAAGTTACTTTCCTTTCAAGGAACGACTTCCGAGCCGGGTGCACAAGCGCAGATGGTGGCGCAAGTACAAGCGAGTAGTTCAGGCACCTCGGGCAGCTCAGGGAGTCCAGCTGCCGCACCCTCTGCCGATCCGTTCGAGCGAATGATGCGTTTGATGGAGACGCAGCAGAAACAAGCTGAACTACGGCAGAGTCAGTTCGAGTCACGGATTGAAGCTCAATTCGTGGCACAGCGACTTCAGGCGGATACACAGCAGAAGCAGATGAATAGTCTGCAAACAATGGTGACGAATATGATCGCCAACAATCATTCTGCATCCGCCCCCGCAACCGTGCCTATAGTTGCTGAAGCCACCGGACCGCAGAATTCTCAGGGTACCTTACCCTCAGGCGAGAATGGGTCGATCGTGTCGATATCAGAATTCAAGAAGATGTGCCGTGCTACGTTTAAAGGCACCGAGGACCCTTCCTTAGCGATGGACTGGCTGGTCGAGTTGGAGGACCACTTCGAAGCGCTGTGCCTAGACGAGACCAAGAAAGTGGCGTGTGCCCAGCTTCAGCTCCGACAAAATGCACATGATTAGTGGGATGTGCACAAACAAGCTATTATGAGTGAAGGTGGCACAACGGCTATCTCCTGGTCCGTGTTTCGCAAGGCCTTCGTGGAGGAATACCTTCCACCCGCCGTCCGTCGCGAAAAGGAAGACGAGTTTGCGCTACTGAGGCAGGGAGACATGACGGTGCGTCAGTACGCCTCAGAGTTCAACCGACTTGCAAAGTTTGCCAAGTTGCAGATCGCCGACGCTGAAAGTCGTACACGAAAGTTCGAGCTCGGACTACGACCTTCTATCCGTGCCCACGTCATAGCGACTCAATATCGTACCATGCGGGAGTCCCTGAATCATGCACTGTCCCTTGAGTCGCAGTATCCTCCAGTTCGCACCGGCGCTGTGCAAAATAACAATCACAAGCGTCCTGCCAACACAGGAGGAAACAACGCGCAGAAGCGCCCCAACAACAGCGGTAAACAGGAAGCAAACCCGGGAAGGGGTAACGAAGCCGTCTGCCACCGATGCAATCGTACAGGACACATCGCACGGAACTGTCGGGTGTTCAATGGTTCATGCTTTAAATGCGGTCGTCAGGGCCACATGGCAGTGAACTGTCGTGCTAGCGGGCAAGAGCAGCAGCAGCAACAAAACCAAGAGCCTCAGCATCAGGGGCAAACTCAACGAGCGAACGAAGCACCGCCAAACGCTCAGGGCCGAGTCTATGCTTTGACTCGGGACGAGGCACTTGCATCGAACACAACGGTGTCAGGTATATTACTTTTTAATAATGTACCTGCTCGAGTATTGTTTGATTCTGGTGCAACACATAGCTTCATTTCGGCAGATTTTGCCGCCGAACACACATTCCCTATGACACCGCTAGGCTTAAACCTAAGTGTTAGTACTCCTTCGGGCGTAGATTTATCGGCTCGCTTAGTCTGTCGTGAAGGTAACATTTGCATCGGGGGACGGAGATTGTCATTAGATGCGATAGTTCTAGACATAAGGGACTACAATCTTATTCTGGGGATGGATTGGCTCGGCGCTTGTTCAGCTACAATCGACTGTGCGAAAAAGGAAGTCGTGTTTCGTTTGCCCGGCGAGATCGAGTTCCGCTTCACGTGCAGTCCTGAGTCGAAAGCGTCGAATACCTGCATGGTGATCTCAGCAATGTCTGCTCGACGGATGATTCACTCCGGCTGCGAAGGGTACTTAGCGTCCGTTTGAGACACTCGGCAAGATTGCACAAACGTTGAGTCTATTCCCGTTGTGGCGGATTTTCCTGATGTGTTCCCCGACGAGTTGCCAGGCATGCCGCCCGATCGAGAGACAGAGTTCACTATAGACACGTTCCCAGAAACTCGACCAATTTCCAAGACGCCGTATCGAATGGCCCCGGCAGAATTGAAGGAGCTTAAAGTACAGTTGCAAGACTTGCTAGATAAAGGATACATTCGGCCTAGTGTATCTCCGTGGGGTGCGCCCGTACTATTCGTAAAGAAAAAGGATGGCTCGTTGCTGCTCTGCATCGACTATCGAGAATTGAATAAAGCAACCATTCGTAACCAGTATCCTCTTCCAAGAATAGACGATCTTTTCGATCAGTTGCAAGCTGCCACAGTATTCTCTAAAATTGACCTCCGTTCGGGCTATCACCAACTAAAGATCAAGCCAGACGATGTGCCGAAGTCAGCTTTTCGAACTCGTTATGGCCATTATGAGTTCCTGGTGATGCCGTTCGGACTAACCAATGCACCCGCTGCCTTTATGAGTTTAATGAACCTCGTGTTCCGGCCCTATCTCGATAAGTTTGTAGTAGTATTCATCGATGATATCTTGGTGTATTCGAAGAGTGAGGAAGAACATGCAGAGCACTTGCGGACCGTGCTACAAACTCTTCGGGACAACCAGTTATATGCTAAGCTGAGTAAGTATGAATTCTGGCTAAGTAGTGTATCTTTCCTCGGGCACATCATTTCTGCGGGAGGCATTTCAGTCGATCCGAAGAAGGTGGAGGCCATCGTCGAGTGGAAGCGACCTGCATCCGTTAGCGAGATTCGAAGCTTCCTCGGGCTAGCGGGCTACTACAGACGGTTCGTGAAGGATTTTTCCAAACTTGCACTACCTCTGACTCGCCTCACACAAAAGGGAGTCGCATTTGAGTGGTCCGCCGACTGCGAAGCTTCATTTAAAGAGTTAAAGCATCGCCTCACCTCTGCCCCGTTACTTGCACTACCAGACGAGATCTCGGGATTCCAAATATTTAGCGACGCGTCCGGGCAAGGCTTGGGGTGTGTACTTATGCAGCGAGATCGAGTGATAGCCTATGCCTCCAGGCAACTAAAGAAGCACGAGAAAAATTATCCTACACACGACCTGGAATTGGCGGCAATTGTCTTTGGCCTGAAATTGTGGCGACACTACCTTTATGGAGTGCCTTGCCGAATTTATACTGATCACAAGAGCTTAAAGTACCTATTCACCCAGACAGACCTCAACCTTCGTCAGCGCCGTTGGCTAGAATTGATAAAAGATTACGACTTGACAATAGACTACACACCTGGAAAAGGGAACGTTGTAGCGGATGCTCTGAGTCGGATCTTCGTTGGGTCTCTGTCAGTCGATCACAGGTTACGAAGGGACTTAGAAGAGTTGGGCATCGAACTCCGAATTCGATATCGTGGCGCGCGGGTCGCTCAGATGCGATTCGTACCCAACCTAATAGAGCGGGTCACATCTACTCAGAAAGACGACCCTTTCCTAAGGAAGATGCACGAGCAAATTCTAGCGGGGAAGGCGAAGGACTTTGCAGTAGATGAAAATGGAGCGTTGCGGGTGAGAGGAAGGCTATACGTCTCCGATGATTCAGAACTTAGAAAGGAGATCCTTGCGGAAGCCCATTACGCAGCCTATATGATCCATCCCGGGAGCACGAAGATGTATAAGAACCTCCGAACGACCTTCTGGTGGCACGGCATGAAGAAAGATGTCGCACTCTTTGTGTCCCAATGCATAACTTGTCAAAGGGTGAAAGCAGAGCATCAGAGGCCGGGCGGGGAGATGCAAAATCTTGCTATCCCAGAATGGAAGTGGGAGCACGTCTGCATGGATTTTATTATTGGCCTGCCAAGGACGCAACGGGGGAACGACGCGATCTGGGTTATCGTCGACCGGTTAACCAAGTCTGCACACTTCATTGCCATCAAAAGTACTTGGAGCGCCGATCGCCTCGCCCAGACCTACCTTGACGAGATAGTCCGGCTGCACGGAGTGCCAGTTTCTATAGTATCAGATCGGGACGGGCGATTCATCTCGCGTTTCTGGGAGAGCCTTCAGCTGGCGATGGGAACCAAGTTGAAGTTTAGCTCAGCCTATCATCCACAAACCGATGGTCAGACGGAACGAGTGAATCAGATACTAGAAGACATGTTGCGCCTCTGCGTGATCGATTCGAAGTCAAGTTGGGACGTCTACCTGCCGCTGGCCGAATTTGCATACAACAACAGTTATCAGTCCAGCATCGAGATGGCTCCGTACGAGGCTTTGTATGGGCGGAAGTGTAGGTCACCAATCTGCTGGGACGAAGTCGGAGAACGGCAAATCCTTGGGCCGGAGCTGGTTGAACAAACCGTACAAAAGGTTCGGTTGATTCGTGAACGGTTGAAGACAGCACAAAGCCGACAAAAGAGTTATGCCGATGCTCGACGTCGCCCCCTTGAATTCTTCGAAGGGGACCATGTGTTCTTGAAAGTCTCGCCTATGCGCGGAGTTATGCGATTCGGAGTAAAAGGAAAGCTAAGTCCGAGATTTGTTGGACCGTTTGAAATTCTCAAACGGGTTACTCCGGTCGCCTATCAAGTTGCTTTGCCGCCTGCCCTATCAGAAGTACACAATATTTTTCACGTTTCACAGCTGAGAAAGTTTGTACACGACCCGAACCACATAGTCGACTTGGGTCAGTTGAATCTGCAAGCGGACTTGTCGTACGCGGCAGAGCCTGTCCAAGTTTTGGATCGTAAAGAGAAGCAGTTGCGGAACCGAACCGTCTCGCTAGTGCGTGTCCTATGGCGGAACCACTCGGTCGAGGAGTCGACCTGGGAACTTGAAGCTGATATGAGGGAAAGGTTCCCCTCATTATTCCTTAGTGGTAGGTTCTATTCCTAAGTTTCGGGACGAAACTTTCTTTTGGATGGTTATGATGTAATGCCCCGTTCCCCCTATTCGGGGAGCGCGGCCAAGGAATACTTACGACCGTCCGAACGGGACAGATTGAATTAAGATCCTTTCCTCGTTATGGATTGGTTTCTTCGGAATCAGGTCCCATATACAATGGATTGTGCCTCAAGGATGGACTCGGCGGCAGAGTCGAGAGGGGCCTTTCCGTTGCGTTGGTTTCTTGTCCGTTTTTGTGCCGCTTGGTTGCTTTCTTGTTGGTTTTATGACTTGCGTTTTCTTGAACGGTTTCAATGGATTTCATTGCTTTCGTTCTTAGGATTTCGCATTTCGTATCGACCCTTGGAGACCGAAGCAGGAGGTATTGATCATCCGTTGGTGCGTGCAGGTGATCGTGTAGACGACGCGCGAGCGGAGTCTTAGGGGTCTCTCCTTCTTCTTCCTATTCAACCAACTTGTGAGTGGCTCTATTTCGATTAGCACCTTCTTTCCAAGGGCTCCGTTCATAATAAAGATTGACTCAGTTGTGCATTCATTCAAACGATACCAAATATATATAAAGTTGAATGAAAAGATAAAAAAGTAGGCTTGGAACATTCATTGCTTGTCATTCAGAACCTTGCATAAATTCATTGATGCATGCACGTTCGTTGGATATATTAATTGATCGGCACTTATTTATAGCACAAGTTATTCTTCTTTAAACTGCTAAATGTTATTGCATATAACTTGTTGGTCGATTATGGTAGCACAGTAAAGCGGTTCCGTACATGCCGTTTCTTTAAATTCTTATGTGTTAACTATGGGTTTGGTGGGTTGGTGTTGGACAAACTTGTATACAAGGGGTAACGTTCTACGAACGGTCGCCGGGGCACCGGGACCGCTTCGACCTGGGTAGAACATTTGCTAGTGTAGTCCTAGCGCTTGGATGGGTCCGTGCGTCCGCCAAAGGCTAGCTACCTGAGGCGGAATGTCAGCCGATCCATCCCCCGTCCAACCAAGAGATATTGTGTATATTTAAACTGTGCAGACTAACTATGTCTTCGTGACAGGGAAGGCTATGGTAAGTTGTACAGGTGGTTCAGACGGTACAGGTAAAGTCACCGAACGGTGGCATGTGAAGTTATGTTATTTTGTTCTTGCATACCTGCTAAATGAAATCGGAACTAGGCAAGAATAGAAACCCACCTAAGCAAATAATTGTAGCATACTCATTAGATCATATCTCTTGAGCTTGGTAAAGTTGAGCAGCTAGCCTTCACCAGTACTTTCCGAAGTACTGACCCTCGTTGTAGCAGGTTTCCCGGCGCAAGGCAACGCGGCGAGGAGCTGAAGTTCTCTCCGAACATTTTGGGATCCTTGGCGGTTCGTGGCCAAGACTTTTGGAGGCTCAAGCTAGAAGCCTTTCACTCTCTCCAGTTGCTGAATATCGCTAAGGCGATGGTGCTTACTCGCACCCAAGGTGGTTTTGCGTTTTTGAATCTATGTAAAGGGACATAACGTATGGATCGGCTATCTCATTTTGCGTCCAAGTTTGTAAGTCCGTGGGGCATTTTATACTTTTGAGTCAAGCGATGTAAAAAGATGTTCATTATGAATAAAAGAGAAACTTTTCTATGCCTCAACCTTGTGTTATCTTATATGTCCACTCTGTTGCATTGTTATAAAGAATATCCTTATGCCTAAGGCCTTGTGCACACGCGCCCTACGCGTGCACGGCATCACGCCCGGGGGACGATTATCGATTAGCCGAAATCGGGGCGTGATAATCTTCGGGCAAGATTCTCCCTTTGCATAATGTGCAGCACGTACCAGACGTAAACAAGAACTTAATTTCTGGTTATTTGCTAAATAAATATGGTTACAAACTGGTATTTGAATCTGATCGAGTCGTAATCTCCCTGAACGGTAACTTTATTGGAAAATGCTATGTATGTGGGGGTCTGTTTAAACTTTCTGTGGACATGCCTTGCAGTATATTAAATTCATGTTTAAATAATATTTCATCTACTTCTACTTCTGATTCAAATGCTCTCTTTTATAATACTGATAGTTGTGATGTTTGGCATGGTCGTTTGGGACATGTCAATTTTAACTCTTTAAAGAGAATGTCTAAGTTACAATTGATTCCTAAGATTGACATGAGCAGGAATAGAAAATGTGAGATATGTACACAAGCCAAACAGCCCAGAAAATCCTTTCATTCCGTTGAAAGGAGTTCTCAGCTATTGGAGCTTATTCACAACGATATCTGTGAATTGAACGGTATTTTATTACATTTATAGATGATTATTCAAAATACTGCCATGTTTACTTGCTTAGAACTAAAGATGAAGCTTTCAGTAAGTTTGTATCTTTTAAAGCTGAAGTTGAAAACCAACTTGAGAAAAAAATTAAAATTCTTAGGTCTGATCGTGGGGGTGAATACACCTCTGCCGAGTTTGACTCCTTTTGTGAATTGCATGGCATTATAATGAGGTAACTTCTCCTTATGCTCC